>VWZD01000524.1:285427-500633 GCA_013396695.1 Sakesphorus luctuosus | reverse complement strand
AGCATGAAATGCAGAAGTACACAGTTTGTAGACACCATTGACAAATATCACTAAAAGCAAAGCAGACAAATAGAACATGATGGAATTTTCATTGTTTTCACCTTCTATATAGTCCAAAATCTAGAGGCAGCTTTGCAGTACATTTATCAATTTTAAAGCTTTAAAAATTAAAGAAAATGTTCTTTCTCTGAAATAGTAACTTTCTCTTAAAAGTATTCAATTATATATATATATTATATATTATTTAGATATAGTATTTTTATATATATATAGTATTTTATATATATAATATTATATAAATATTTTTGTCCCAACCATAAGAAGGTTTGTAGTTATTTGCTTCGTTGTTTTTGTTTTACAAAATTTTTAGGATAATTTCCTTTCTAGATGTAATTATGTACCTTTCATTCCATTTTTCAATTAAAAGATACTGAGGGAAAATTTTCAGTTGTTTTATCTGTTCTAGATTGCCCACTTCCCTGCATGGTAAAACGTTTTTGAAACTGCACTGTCTATCCATGCCTTGACAACACTTTACTTTTTCAGCCTAAATAAATTAGACCCATCAAAAGACTTTGTGATATTCTTCTTGTTTCAGCCTACATCAGTCTCATTACTTCATGATTGCAGTTCTTCCTTCATTCTGTAGTTCCCTTCAGCATTTCTACAGTATTTCCTGACTGTAGCACCATCCTGGTTTTGAAATTGTTGATATAATTTAGTGATCCTAAAGACATGACTCTCCTTTTGTACTCATGTTTATCCCATCTAAACCTCATTTTCAACCCTCTTTTGACATGTGTTCTCTCAGATCACATGGGAGAACATGAAATGGGCTTAATAAATTCCCGTACTTAAGCATCAAAGAACCTATACCAGCCCTACTGGCATGGCAAGTCACATTGCATGTTTGGAGATTGATACACATCTGCAGGGGGCAAGGTCCTTCTCATATATCTTTAAAACTGTGGCTTAAAACTTAAAAAGATGAATTAACATTTTAATACAAACACAAGAACATTGTTTACTTGTGAAAATGCACTGAAATCATCCAGAACAGCATACTCCAAACAGAAGTACACCACATAAAACACGCCTCCCTCTGTGGCTACAGCTCTTTCTGTTTCTTGTATGCAGATGTTAGTGTGGACAGTATGAGGAACATCTCATGTTGCACTCTGATCACTACCAAGAAATACTACTGACAGTAGTGTATTTTCTCCCAGGTGCTCTTCCTCTGGATTCAGCTCAGCCCTCTGTTCCACTGTAGGGATCTCACACTGTAAGTTACAGGGGCACTAGAAACTTCTGATTACTGTTTAAAGGACCCACAGACACTTTGGGTTCTTTGCAGGAAAGGGGTTATTTATACGCACACATCCTCATTCTCAATGATTTCAGTGGGAACCAGAGGGCTGTATGAATCTGGAACGTGATGGCCAGAAGGCTCTGGGGGTGAGTGATACATCTGCAAACTATACCAGGCAATGCTGATATTAAACTGCCCCTGGTGTTAGATCATAATAACTGGATCCTGTCCTTATGTACATAAAAATCTAAGCATCACAATGCCTGTATTTTCTACCCCTCAGAGGGATTTTAGAATCCATGTGTGGCACTTCAGACTCCCTGTACTGTACATACTCAGCACCAGCCTGGGTGCAAGATACTAGAGTAGCACCTTGGCTTTCCCACCCTATGTCCCCCAAAACAAGGAATAACCTAAAATTTACATGCTGACCTTACCTACCACTACAGCTGGAGGGAGAAGGGCATGCTCTCCGCCTTGGAAGAAATCTCTATCATGGAGAGAAACTCCACTGTTAATTGACAGAGATGTCCATCAAGAGAAATTGGTCATGGGAAAATATGCACTTTACATGAGCTAGAGCAGGAAAAAAAGAGAGAAGAAAGCCTCATAAGGGATAGCACTAGGGAATTTGATTTTTTGTTTTGTTTTGGGTTTTTTTATTTTATTTTTTGTGGGAACATGAGGAGGTGAAAAGTAAGCTGCGGAAACCTGTGTTGTTCATTAGAAGAACAAAACATTGTTCAGACATGACCCAGCTCCTTCCCATTAAAGACAGTATTGACAACTAATCTGATCTGGGAAAAAATGGCTGATGAAAAAAGGGATTTCAGTGAATAGATTTCCATTTAAACCTAGTGACGGCAAGACAATAGGGAGATATAAGGAGCTTCCTTAGACCAAATTCAGTGAATGTTTGAGGAAACAGAAAGCCCTTCAGAAGGCTGATACCGTCTGGTGGCAGGGCAAAATGGGCTTCCAGTGCTTCAGCAGAAGATCTGTTACTACTTAAAAATAGCAGACATTTGTTAAAATTGTAACTATTTCTCATCAGCTCTAGACTGGCACTAGTTTAGAAGCCACTGATTCCAAAAGGCCATGGCAGTTCCTACGCAATAGGAAGAAAAATACGCTTTTGACTTCCAGAAAAGTTTCCCTCCCAGCTCCCAGTTTCCCGCTCAAGCTCTTTGTGAGGCAAGTGGTGAAACTGGCTTTTGTGAAGAAGAACCACACATGCAATCCAGACCTCTTTGGAGAAGGCACCATCATTCATGTTGCTCACATGTTGACAAACACTTTGGTTATGTTGCTAAGGCAATGGTGCTGGTGTAGCAAACATATCCCTGTTAAACACCCCCCGAGGGCAACAAGGCCGGAGGGCAGCAGGACCAGATGACTCCACTCGTTCCTGGCAGCTGGCCACAGTTCTGTGCAGGCTGACTGGTAGCTGCTTTCCAGCTGGACAGCCAGTTTAGAAGGCTTGTGGGTTGCTTTCCTTTAATTACCTCTTTTTGAGAAATATATCAAAGGCCATTTTCTTCTAAGCAACACAATCATTCAAAACATTTCAAGGCAATGCAGGCTGCAGCAGCAGTGTGAGGGATGACTGAGGGTGTTGAAATACAGATGTGCAAGGGGCAGAAGCAAGAGGTGTTAGTTGCTGGGGCCTGTAGCCATAAAGGGCTGCTGCCCTTCCCTTGGCCTTTGGCAGTGACTTTCCACATGGCACACCTCTGCGTAAAACCCTAGGTTTTGGACAGCCCCATGTGTTTGTGGTGAGGGCAGAGTAGCTTGTCATGGGAACAGGAACAAGAGAGCATGATGATGTCAGAACATAATGCAGTTGGATGCTTTCTTTTATCTTCTTTTTTTCACACAAGGGTTAAAAAAATAGCAATGCATACCTGCTTTTATTCCTCCATTTCTTTTATTTTCATTTCTCATTGCTTGAAGGTGGGGGAGGGAGATGGAGAACATCAGTGGAGGGGGCTTGCTGCAAAACATGAGTTTCTCATCTTGCCTGTGTGTGCGGATCCAGTTTCCTGTCCTTGATCCCAGATTATTTTCTCCCATCAGGAGACAGCTGGTTTGGCAGAGCCAAGCGAAGGACGGCTCTGCCGGCAGTGCTGGGGGTGCAGAGCAGGGAGGGAGAGCTGCCATGGCGGGTTAGCAGGAGCTGTGCTTGAGGCCGTGTGTGGGTGACCAGCGGCAGCAAGAGGTCCTGTGAAAGCCGGCAGTGCAGCCTCTCCTGGCTGCCCTCCAACCAGCGCTGTTCACAGGCCTGTTTTCAGCCTCGCCTTGTCCACGGAATCCAACCAGCAATGGAACATGAATCCCTTTTTTATTGGCCTCAAAGGGGTTCTTTGATGGGCAGGCCCACGCCTGCCATCTCTGTTTGATGCCTCACTGCTGAGCTGACCTCTTGCCCCCTGCTCTCGCCCCAGCTCAGTGGCAGGTGACATTCCCTCATCCCATTGATGCCCCGAGGGGGTCTGAGCCCCAGCATGGGGCACAGCGAGGTCACAGCACTTCCACCGGGACCTGTGCTCAGGGATGAGCTCTGTCTCCCACACAGGAGCAGGTGGTGGTCTCTTGCATGGTGATCACAGTGTGTTTCCCCGGTGAGACTCCTGTCTTTCACCTGACAACTTCCCTAAGAGAGGGTTTTGGAGAGCGCCTGCAACTCCAGAAGGCACAGTAGCTGGTCCCCCCCCAGTCAGTCCTGTCTATTTTGGGGGCCCTGGAGCAGCCATCAGTGAGGCAGGCGCCCTCCCCAGTGTTGGGGCACAGGGGAGCCCTCACAGCAGTAGCACAAAGAGGCTGTTTGGCATCGTGTGGTGTCTGGGTTTTGTGGTTGGGCTTTGGAGACCATATATCCCAGCTTTTGTGCACCTCGGGAAAGGAGTGGGAATTGACTCAAGGAAAATAAATAAGGGCTCTTAAAGACATGTTTATTTATGGGCAGGCTTTCATGCATGCATCTTACAACACTCGGCATAAAATATAATTAAAACAAGCATCACACTGAATATGATTCAGAAAGTAAAAATGTCTTTAAATACAGTTTAACTGCCAGCAGCTCAACATTCTTCATTCCTCTGGGGAAGGAGTAAGGAAGACATGAAGTTATGTGACTCCAGAAGCCACAAGACACGGGTATTTTTAGAGGAAGTACAACCAGGGGAAGCAACTGACCTGTGACAAGGGTTTAATATAAGAAATGCTCCTGAAGCCACCCAGCTCCTGAGGGCAGTCGAGCAGCCTCAGTCAGGGAGAAGGATGGAGAGGGAGGTCAAGACCCCCCAGCTGTGCTCCTGCAGCTAGTCTTGGACACCCCATGGAGGCATACCTCCACTCAAACAGATCCTCAAACACTTCTGTTGGCAGGCCTGTCTGAAGGCTGGTTAACATCAGTAAAACAGTGTGAGAACCTGAATGCCTGCCATGAGTTTTCTGCCATTTCTGCTAGGGTTTTTTCTCCTCTATTCCCATTCAGGTCACAAACAGAGAGGCAAATAAAGCTGCCTTGTGGGGGAATCCCGCAATGCCGTGCAACCACAGACACAGGAGGTGCTTCCTGCAGCTCCATGCTATCTTACAGTGCCTGCTACCAAACTGGGACAGTATGAGCTTGGTTATAGCCCTGGAAAAACAGAGATGCTTTTCTGCATTTGTCACTTTGTTTGCCACCAGCATTGAGCTGAGCCAGCACTCTTGCTCACAGCCTCTGTTGAGCAATCAGAGATGAACACACGCAGGAGCTGAAGTAAACTGAACCTGTGGTTGGAATCCTTTTCTTTCCTCCTCATAAACATATTTGCCAAGTCAGAGGAGCACTTCTTTTGAGTATAAATACTGGTCTGGTATCATACCATAGAGCTGGGAAGGAAAGTATGGACTCACCTCATTTTTTTTTACCCCAGGACATGTTACCGGTTGCGTGATTTTTCAAAGATTTTTGCCAGCAATCTTTCCATTAGACACACCAGAATAGGGATGTTTCTCATTAGATTCAAAGGGGTCTTTAAATACCTCTGAAAAATAATGTCAGTCTAATAGTGACTGTGATTTTCCCACATTCTTCACAGCAATTTTCAAACTTTCTTCCCTGTTAGTTTCATATTTTAAGTTTATTATCTGAATAATTTTGGGAGGAAGAGTCTCAAATTCATTTTCACAGAAATGTTGTTCTAAACCTGAATCAAGACTATGCAAATATTGTGAGGCACCAAGGAATTAAGCTTTTTTTCTGAGGAAATTAATTACTACCGTAGATTTAGTTTTTTTCTTTCTTATGTATTACAAGACATCTCAATGTATGCAGCACAATAGTTACCTGTCCCTGATTTTTAATTTCCCCATCCTGTGTTCAAAAGAAAATACAATTCCACTATAGCTCCTGTTGCAATTGAGGGTAATAGCAAAACCCCAAATGAATGTGAATGGAGTCAGGATGAATCTTGTTTAACAGCAGAATATATAGGGTAAAAGTTACTCTTAAGAAAACCCAGTTTTAGATTACAGATTTATGAAATCAAAGGCCTGAAGTCATAGATTTATACATATAATTGGAAATTCTTGAAACTCAGATATTCTTATTTATTGCCAGAAGTACTAGACACTTTACCTGCATAAGTGTAATTATACTGAAGTAGCTCATGTTTTTTGTAAAGTGCAAATTGCATATAGAAGACTGATATGTTCTTACTATTTAATTTTAAATATGTTTTCCAAGTGGTTAGATTTTACCCTTAGTTGCTTTTTCTTCTACTGATTGTTTAATTTATTTCTAAATTTGTGTGGGGGATGAGTCTCAAGTTTGAAACATACTCCTACTTTGCATACATCTAATTGGACAAAAAATGATACAGACATCAGAAAATGAAGCCGACTCGAAGCTCTGTACTAGTGTGTTATACAAATACACATGCTTTAAATGCAGGATTTTTATCTTGAGCTTCACCTTTCCATTGCACCAGGAGAGAACAGGTAAGGGGCAAGGAAATGAAGTGTCAGCCTTGGAGAGAGTTTTTTTCTGCTAAATTGACGGGAGTTTTGCCACTGATTTTACAAGGAACTTGTCTGAACCAGCATTTACCCCTACTGTATAGGGTCTAGCTCTGCCATATATTCCAGATTATACACAGTACAGAGGGTTCCTTCATAGGGGAACAGATAGTGATAGATTAATGCATTTGACCTAGGCAATGCATCTACCAGCCTCAGTTTTCACTAATACAGGCAAACCCACAAAGGTCATAAAAAGATTATATGTGGTCATATATTTAGGTACAAAAATGTATAGCAGTAATCAAGGCACTAGGGCACTGCCCAGGTGTTTGCTGCTTGATGTGCACCAGTGGCTTTGGAGGAGGAAACGAGTCAAATAGTACAGTAGGGTGGGGAAGTGGAAAGGTGGTACAATGATGCAGAAAAGTATTCAGACTGTTGTAGAAAACTGATATTCCTTTTCAACTTGCTACATTTGAGGAACTTACATAAAATTTTTACATTTTTGTTCATTTATCTGCAGTTTGGTGCTCTGAACAGAGAAGACAAAAGGAAAAAATGGATTTGCAAATAAGACCCCAATACTGAATATCCTTTAATAGCCTTGTAGATATGACTGTCACCTTGAAGACCTAACATTCCATCACATATTAAGATTAACTGGATCTACAGACAATTACTATGTGTATGTATACATGACTATTATTTGAAAAAAACCTCAGATATTTCCTGCTCCTTTTTCACTCTTGCCTTCTGCCATAGCCCAGCCCAGCCCACCCTGGGGAAATGCTCTTCATGCTGAGGGCATGCATTGTGTGGGTACTGGCAAGTGCTCAGGGGTTATGCTAGGAGGGAGGCAGCAGCTGAGTCAGAAGCACTGCGGTAGTGCTGGGCTGGGGGCAGTCAGCAAAGAAAGAGCAGAGAGACAGTTCTGCTTCTGGCTGCTAATGAGCTTTCTGGTGGCAGTGCTGTTCTCATCAGGGCTGTTTGTTTTTACAGGCTACCCTTTGTTGACTTTAGGCTTGTTTTCCTTGCCATGCAATACAAATATTCTCAGGCGTTAAGCTTTCCTTGTCCCTATTGCCTTCTTTTCATGTGGGACCATGGAGGTGCTAAATTTAAACTTGATTGATAGCATTTAATTCAGAAAGGTCAGGGTGCTATTTTCCTGTTAAATGTTCTCTGATTTGCTTCTTCTGTTTACAATCATGTCTTTAAAGTACTGTAGTCAGTCCTCCCTCCCAATGAAATCTTTTCTGCTTTCCTTGCCACTGTGGGATAGTTGCTCTTAATTATGTGGAGCCTTGTGCCGCTTTGTCTGATCCTAGATGGAATAGAACAACAGCCATGGGCCTTTAAACCAGATGATGCCATGACTTGCATACTCACTCCCATTATAATAGTTTGCAGGCCCTGAATTCCACTGTTGTAAACCACTAAACATGGAAATACGAAAGCAGTCCTGCTTGTGTTTTCTCTTTCCTGAGAGTCTTTGAGAAACATCTTTCTTGAGCAACCACACGTTCAGCATAACCGTATGAGGTTTTTCTTATAGCGCTGAAGACAGTAATCTTAGTGCCTGTCTCAATACTGGATATAAGTAAAGATTTCTCAATACCAGATGTCTGCACAATCTTATGTGCATTATTTTCACATATTTTGAGCACGATACCTCTTGCTGATGTCAACTAACTGTGTGCATAGGCTTTTACTGACTTTATATACTTTATACTATCACTGCCTCCATGGCAAAACTCTGACACCCTTAGCAAGGTGAAAAGGTTTAGAGCTAGGAAAGGCAGAACATCTTCACTTTTCTTTTTTTTTTCTTTCTTTTTTTTTCTTTCTTTTTTTTTTTGAGAACATATGCTCTTCTATTGAGGAGTTACAGTCCTTTGTTTTCAAAACTAATTTCTCCAGCACTGATGATAAATGCACACACTTTAAAGCAAATGAAAGAAAAACGAAAAACACCTGAACCACTATGTGAAGCTGGAATTCCTTTTAATGTTTTAAAAAGCCCTTTCCATTTGTTTGCCTCAGGTATTCTTCAAGACATACCTGCAGTGTTCCTTACGTACATTGACAGTCATCTGCCTACACACGTGTTTGAGGTTAACTAATTGGTGCTTTTCCATGGTATAATTCGTCAGGGTTAGAAATGACATTTTATGCATTGTTGGCAAATCTACCCTAAAAACACATCCTGACTCTGACACTGTTCTTGAGGACCTGATACTAACTGTTCATACAACCTGTGAAAAAATGTCTTAAATATTCAGAATTGTTTTTAAAATAATCACGGCAATGACCTACCTCACAGTTTAGAGCCTTGTCATTTTGTACACATTCTTCTGCATTAACCACTTACTGCTGCAAGAGCTGAAGTGTATCTTTTCATGCAGAGCTATGCAGGTTTGTGTACACACACTCAAACCCTCTACCTCATGCAGAGGAAGAACACATTTAAACAAGTTAACACACTGCTTGAACTATGTTGCTAGCATCTTTAGGGTCTAACTGCTAGGAAACCAGCAACATTAGACTGGCTTATGTGTTAAAAATGATACTGGATGAAATATTATTTGTCAATTGGAAGTGGAAAACTTGGAAACAGAAAACTACCCTCCTGAGAAATACAAAAACAATGCAACACTCCCACCCCACACCCCAATCCCTCCAAAAACCTGACAAGAAAATATGAGGAAAATGCTTAGGAAGAACTGGGACCTAGTATTTGTCCAAGACCCTGTGACTCTGTGAACTGCTTGAAAATGGAAGAAGGGCTAACTCATTTTAAAAGAAAGAATCATAAGAAAAAAGGTGAGCAGATGTCTGCATCTTACATATCCAAGATGAGGGCTTCACTTTTCCTAGTTTAGTTGCATAAAAATACATTGTCTATCCAATGTAGTACTTTCATCTGACTGTATAAGCATGGGATGCAGGACTGGCCACAGAAATGTCTGCCCTAGTTGAGAGCAAATGTCGCTTTTACCGGGTCTTTCTTCTCTGTAGAAGACCATAAATGGATGATTAGGGGTGAATAATGACAGGACAAGAATGTATGCTTCTTCACTCTTTAAGTCCTCTGCCATGTCCAACTTGTTTTGAGAAAGTAGAACTTTTGGGAACCTTATGCAGTTTATCTGTTTAGTAACCTTCAATGGGTCCTTGCTCCAACTACTTCTCCAGTCTGTCTTTGAGTTTATGTAAACTCTTCACTTGAACACGAACAGCTGTAGATCTTTGTCCCATGAAGAACCATCCCCTTCTGTTTGTTGCAACCCTGGGTTTTACTGGATTTGTATGACAGTTCCTACTTCACATATTGGAAGAAACTCCTCCACAGTACTCCAAGTGGGGTCTCATGAGAGCAGAGTAGAGGAAGAGAATAATTTTCTTCGACCTGCTGTGCTTCTTTTGATGTAGCCCAGGATGAGGTTGGCTTTCTGGACTGTGAGTGCACACTAACAGCTCATGTCGAATTTTCATCAACCATCACTCCCATGTGTTTCTTTGCAGAGTTGCCCTCAATCGCTTCTCTGCCTAACCTGTAGGGGTGCCTGGGATTGCTGGAACCCCGGCATAAGATCTTTCATTTTGCTTTGTTGGACTTGATGAGTTTTGTATCAGCCCATATCTAAAGCATCTCAAGGTCTCTCTGGATGGCGACCCTTCCCTCCAGTGTGTTGACTGCACCACACAGCTCAGTGTCATATTTATTCCCCCTGTCTTAAAACAAGACCTGATACTGGCTATGTTATTGCTAACAAATGGGAATCTTGGTGGCCAACTTAGATATTGGGCTGGATGACTTATGGTTAGTGTCCTATAGTTAGACTCATTTCAGTGACAAATAAGCCAAGGCTGCTTTCTCAGTCAGCTTGGAAAAGTATCAATGTGGGGTAAGAAACACACTGCCCCGTGTAGAAGCATGCGAAATAAAGGCTCTCGTAAAGACAGTCCTCAGTGGTTACTGGAGATTTGTTGCAGAAGTTTGACAAAACCAGCCGATTTGTATCCACCTAAGTATCCACCTGAGTCTAGCACAGAAATTCAGATTCACATCTTTGCTATCCTACATGCAAATGTGAATTTCTGATAAGACAATGATGATGTATATGTGGGGTTCTAGCAAAACAAAGTTGACTTTTGTTTACTATGCTCCTACTGGGTATACTGGAATTCAGGGGAATATCAGGAGGGAACTTGTATACTATTAAATAATGTTTATGAGAAAAATCATGATAGACATATAAAAGGCTAAGATAGAAGAATGTGATAAATGTCTTCAACTTTAAAATGAATAGTTTTGTGTATAAGTGTTGCTTTCCCAAATTGACTTAAACAGAGGACAAAACTATACGACCTTCTTTGAATGCCTTATCTTTAGTGTCTCAACCTTCATGTCTTTTAAATGAAGGTCTTTATGTCGTAGGTCACAAATGCCTGAATTTCCAGAACGTGCTCATAATAAAAAGCAATTACACAGGAGTTTAGTTAGCACGCAATAATTTATAGCTTTCAGATGATCCTCTTTCCATCCTGTTTAAAGTGTCTATCCAACATGGGCTTTTCCCAAGTTCAGTACTGTGGAATAATCATTTCTCTCCCCCCTTACTACTAATGGCAATGACCAAACTGTTACCAGTTTCAGTGTTGTAGAGTTAACTCCAAAATTACTGAAGGTTCTTAACACAGCTCGTCATGAGGAACAGATAAAAGAACCCTCTTCCTCCATCAATGTATTGCTAGGGCGAGGGAGTTTATGGTGTTTGACATTTTGTAGGTCACACATGAAGTAAAACCTGTATCTGTGTGCTCAGGACATGACTCAGTATCAGCTGCTTTAAACGAGGATCATCCTGTGGATTTTAGTATGTTGCATTTGAAACAGGCCTTTCTGGCATTTCTGGGGCACATTCCTACTATAAGATGCTCTGCTTAGAGTATTTCTCTTTTTTTACTCCTTCCTTTCCTCCCTCCCTGTCTTTCATATTCCTTGAATCAAAATAAAAATTAACAAAATTCCAAAATAAAATTAACAGATACAGACACTACACAGATGCCAGAGCAGAATGTCAAACACTTTCTGTTTTCACATCAAGACTTAAAAAAAGTTCCTTCTCTCTTCCCCTGTTTCTCTGTCTACCAACCACTTCAGAACTCTCATTTTGCTAGGCTTTGACAGCATATAAGTAAACAACCAGCTTGAACTATAACAGCATAGCCATAGGTAAGATAGCTTCTATAATGACTATGATGATCTGAAGAAATGTACTTGGCAAAAATATCTTTCAGTGAATGGGAAGACAAGGTATACTGTGAGGTCTCAAAAAGTCCAAAATTTACAAGTTTTGTCTTGGATCTCTCAGTTTCTTCCTGGATAGTAAAGGAGCAGAATAGTACAAAAAAGCCTCCAAAAATTTTTACTCTCTTTCAATCCATAGCAACTGCCTGAGCCGCCGACTTGTCTATTATGTGCTTTTCTCGTAAACTATATCTAGTAACCAGTTTGCCTTAGAACCTTCTCTCACTGTTATCCCCACACTTACAGAGAATGCTATTATTTTGAATGCACAAAACAGCCCACTAAGACAGCCATGTAATCAATACAAGACTGCCTGATGATGTTCTGAAAAAATATTCCTTGAGGATCTTTCCCTATAGCTATTTCTTGAACTTACTCCCTATGGTAGAGTACAAGTGCCTAAATTTTTCCACTAGAGAAACCTCTAGTTAAAAACCAAAACAAAACAAAAAACAACCTGTAAAAGTAGCCTGGAGAGCTGTATAGGGGTACGAAATGTTGTATGGACTTTTATTTGTAGAAATATTTTTTCTTTTTTTTTTTTTTTATGGAGCTGCTTCGTTACCCTGAAAGATGAATGGCCATTTCTTACTCTGATACGAACTTTCCAAAATTTAAAGTCCTTTCTTAACTGAAAGATAGATTATATTTCTCCATACTGTGCTATATGCACTGCTGGAAAGAATGAAAAAAGTCAAAATCTCTGCAAATTCAGGTGGCATGTACACAGTGGTGGTGTATAGGGCAGTATAAGATCTTTGTAATAGGCTTGGAAGTGGCAAAGTCAATTTCCCTGGAAGTGTTAAAAAAACAAGCAAATGTAGTGCTTTGCTATATGGTTTGGTGGGCATGGTAGTATTTATTCAAAGGTTGGGTTTGATGATCTTGGAGACATTTTCCAACCTTAATGATTCTATGATTCTGAGAAGCACAACATTGACTGACCTTGTAAAAGCACTATAGAGGTCTGTCGCTCTACCATCTTGTCCCATTTGGAGGCAAAAATATTTTCACAGTACAATTCACTTCCTGAACCACAACTGAAGATTAATCATAAAATATTAATGTGACCAATATATATTATAAGTTAAAGCCCAATTCGAGGAAAGTTCACCAAGTTCCTTACATCCACCAGCAAGACAAAAGAGGACCTCAGAATTCCCATATACATTATATTTTTAGTTATTGTAAATGAACAGTGTAACAGAAAAGAAGGAAGACTTCCGGAGTGCAACTTCAGAACTTTCATTTGTAAAATGTAGGAGGTTATTGTCTTCTCTTCCTCTGAAGAGATGTAGTCCAAAACTAACCTAGGGAAATGAAGTGACCTTGGGACCCGAGGACACTACCCCATGTGAACTATGTAGTAAAAAGAATAGAAGGAAAAAGGAGCTGAGGATAGGGAAGTTTGACTTATGAGAAAGGTCAGAGGAAGTGAGTTTATTTAGTCTGGAATGGACCAAAATGAAGCACGATGACAGTTTTCTAACATGTAAACTGTTATAAAAAAGATCAATTTTTTGTTCAATGTGTTTGTAAATCCTAGGACAAGAAATAATCAGATTGAGTAAAGGGTGTTTAAGTTATATATTAGGAAGAAGCAATTCTTATTAAAGAAATATTTAAACAGTAGTATAGGCAGCCTAGGGAGAGTAGAGGGGTGTCCTCCACTGGAGGTTTTTGAAAGCAGGTAAGACAAAGCTCCCATTCTGATTGTCTTGGCAAATGTCATTCTACTCTGAGTAAAAGGAGGGCATAGATAATCCCCGGGGGTAATATGCAGCTTTGCATTTCTGTGATTCTACAATTAATTTCTGGAGACATGTTAAGTTTCTAGCAGCAGCCTTCTCTTTCCAGAACTACTCAGCAGCCTCCACCTCTCTGGAAAATCCGTGGCACCGGTGGTGCTGGTTTATAGATCCTTTTCTACCTTGGCCGCTCCCTACAGCCTTTCTATGCCTACTGGATGAAGTGAAAAAGTGCTACTAGATAACCAAGATGTTCTATTTCACCCTGGAAAGGTCTGTTATTGTCTTCTCTTCAACCACCTACAAAAGGCTGCATACAAAAAAAATCCACAGACTTAAAATATATGAGGTTAGAAGAACAAGCCAGTCAGCCAAAACCTTATAGTTTTAATATAGAAATTTCATGGGTGCACACAAAGTCGAATCTTCCACTTCTTCATCTTGAAAATCTTTTTAGCAATCACATTCAGCATCTGCTGCTGTTAAGGCCTTGACTAGGTTTATTCAACAGGACAGAAAGATTTCCCTGCTCTTTTTTTCCAACCTTCTACTAAACCTGCAGCTTCAATTTTCTAATGTCTTACCAATCCTTTGTCTTCTTGCCAAAGTATATCAAAATTTCCCTGTATAGAGGAGGAATCTTATGTGTCTCTACTCACTGCACAGCTAGAAAAAACTAAATTAGGAGCCAAGAAAACTGTCTATTAAATTCTGAGGGTTGATAACTAAGATGGTTCTTCAGAATTGTGCTTTTGTCTTTCTAGGTGTTCCTTTCTTTCAGCAGTCTCCCTGTTCTATACTTACCAAAATCTGAAACACTTGTAATATTGCTCTAAAATAGAAAGGTGGTAGTGGAGAAGAAATGCTTTGTCACTAGTGCAGTTCACTTAAAATCCTTCAGCTGTCTTAGAGATCCCTGCTGAGTTGCCTGATCAGAGGAGTTCCTAATATTCTTTGTGAACATGACTGATTACAACTCTTTTATTAAAAATGAAATTCTGGGTCTCCTTTCCATCACCGTCTTTGAGACCCCACACAGGTGGGTCTATGAGGATGCCTCAAAAGTCTCTGCAGTCCCACACCAGGCCTGTAACAGAACACACATGAGTGCCCTGTGAGAAGGAATGCAGGGAGGCCACCAAGCTCTGCTTCATCAGTTCTTACCATCCCATAGGGGAGAATAAAACTCTTAAATTGTTTCTTATTCCATAGAGTTGTCTTTACTCTTCTAATTGCAACTGTATTGTTGAGCAATCAAGTACGTGATTTCTAACAACCCCAGACAACAGCCATTGCCCCAGCCCCTTCAAATTTGGCTTGAAGCAAGCTGTTTAGGTTGCACAACCCCTCATCTGACCATGATATACACTGGCAGTCCCATGAAATACCTGCTTCTTCTCTCAAATGCAAAATTCACTGCTTTTCTTCAAAGATGGTATGTCTACACATTTTGTTGCTCTTTGTCATGGCATGCTATATTTGAGGCATTTCGTTGTTTAAAATCCTTATTGTGTTGCTGTTTTATGGCCATCTCACTGTAGCTAAAAAGTTATACCCAGTAACTCCAAGACATGTTTTCCTTGATTTTTCCTTCTTACTTTTTTCCTTGGGATGTGCTGCCATATATGAAAATGGGCATGTCAAGTTGAAAAATTGCCTGTAACCCATCTATTCATCTTTAGTGTTTCAGATTTCTGTAAACTTTCCCTGTGGAAGTTTCTTCCCACATTATTCTTTGTTTTCTTGGTCAACAACTTGTAAATCTTCTCTACTTTAGCACTATTCAGCGGTCTCCATTGCCTCCTTGCTCTCTGTCCCCTATGCTGTCTGTCCCCTATGCTCTCCTTCAGCAGCATTCATGGTTTAGTGTATGAGCAAAAGTCCTTTCCTCCGAGTTTGACAGTTCTCATACAAAATGGGACCTTGATGAAGGGTTGTAGCTGGCTCAGAAACTGGTAACCTTGAACTATGGAAATGATCCTTATGCAGTTAATGATTAAAATTATTACTTATTTTTGTTTGTATGTATTCCACACATCTCCAGTTCAATATCGTTTATTATCAGAGGCATTAGGTATGGAACATGCAAATTTACTTGTTCCAGAACATCCAGCAGAGATAATGCTCAGGAGAGCAACAGGTTAAACAGGTTTGTATTGTCTGGAGCAGCTACAGAAATCCTCTAGGTACTCATTGGAGGACTCTGTGTTGTGTCATCATTGAAAAACTCAATTCTGCACCCACGTGCTGTAAAATTTGTCAGAACTGAAGGTATGTGAATTAAAGATATGGTTGTTTTATCATCCTGGAACTTAGATCCAGTGAAAATAACATATCAATAGGTATTGAATTTTTTGAGTTTCCATTTGTACCAGAGAAGCTCCCGCAGCAACAAAAAGGAGGTGAAATTTGGGGCCATGTCCCTTTGTAATGGAATTTGTGCATTTGAGAAACATTATCTTAAGAGTACCTTTCTGCTGAAATGACCATGAGCCTCAGTCTGTGCAAGAGTTCCTTCTGGCATCTCATATAACTCAAGGGAAGACTGTTATCTCAGATGCCATTTGCTTTCTGTGATATTTGCTCACACAGGACCTCCACACTCTGTGTGTCACACTTTTTAGCAGTGGGCTATGGATGAAAACAAGATACTCAATTCAGATTCTAAAAAGCACCTGCTCCAGAGCACTGGTGGCTCTTGTAACCTCTTGAGTGGAGCACCCAAAGTGTAGTAGAGCCCCTACTGTGCTGATGGCTCCCCTTACAGGCAGAGAGAAGCCACAAAGATAGCTTTCTTGCCTATATTTCTGGCACATAATAATGCTAGTAGAGATCACTGCTAACTTTCCAAATATGCAAAGGGAATTTCCCACAAGATCAGACCATCAGAACTACTCATTTATCAGCCACTCTCTCTACGTACAACTTGCAGGCAACAAAACAAGTACCATTTGCTCTATCCCATTCTCCTCAGTTCTCCTAGTTCCCTTGCTCCTTGGTCCCTCTAAGTTCCTAATTACCATAGGGTTCAAACATTTGCCTGCTACAGTAACAATGCTCATAACCTTGGTTGGTATATCTTTGAATTCAGCTGTATTTGAGAATCAATTTCTGCCTCCAGATTCAAAGAAGAAGCACCAGGTTACTCAGATACTTATGAGAACAGAGCTCTCTGTCCTTCCCCATAGAAGGTTACATTTACCTCATGAGGAATGTGAGGGAAAAGCAAGAGCTTTTCTCTCCTTTCTCTCTAGTTTAAATATCCTCAAAGTGAGGCACTGGCTTCCTCAGAGAGAAGAGATGTACAGTCTGCTCTAGTGGTTGTCAGCAATGAAAATCATCAAACCCAAATCCTCTGAGTATGAAGGTGGCATGATGAACTGGCTGATGTAAGACAACTGGCTGATGAACTGCATTGGCCCAGAGAAGCTTGACTAGTATATAGAGATGTGGCTGTGGTTAAGTCTGATGCAATGATATAAGACCAGACCACAGGTCCTAAACTGGCAAGGAAAGTGCAGTGCGAGTCAATTCAAAGTTTGTAGTACAAAGGGGAAGTGTCTCATCCCCTCCACCAAGGGATGAGCTCACTGTACATGGCAGAAAGAGTGCTGCTGCTGCCCCCACAATACACACACTGAGTTAAAGTGGTCTGCTCTAGACAGCTGTAGAACAGAAAATTAAAGAGACAAAGTTGTGAGTGGATGGCCCATATAAATGGAGTCTGTTACATTTGTTACAGAAAATAAACTTACTATTATTGTAGCTGAAATTCTAAACACAAGATATATAAGTCTGCACCTCGTTAAGAATTTCATCCATGTCTTTAAGACATACAAACTGGTAAAAATCTGAAGGTAGAGTGACATAATTTATTCTACATGTACGGAGATATAAAGAGAGAAGCTATACATTGCAGGTATAACAGTGCAACATTTAGCAGTATAGTAGGCATATCCTCTTAGCACTTAAAGTAACAAAAAGAATAAAAACCCCCTAGACTCAACTTACATTCTGAGCATTTCATCATATTAAATTTGAATTCATTGTGCCCTGTTTTGAATTCCTGACCCAGATAAAATTGCTGTAACTGGTTTCCCAAAGGCCTGAGTAAGGCATAGAGAATTGGAACCATTGTTTTTATATGATAGTTTTGCAAACAGATGGGCATGTCTTTGAATGAAACCAAGGGGAATATTAAGTATTGCCTTCTGGGAATATTTAACATGAAGATTAGCTGATCTCCAAGAGCACAGCTATTTGCCAGGTACTATTTTCTCTGTTCCTACACATAATACTGCATAAGTATGCTGTGGTAGAGTAATCTATTTTCATACTCCCTTATTTTAAATGGTGTTTAGTAGCTTATATAAGAACCAGTTTTATATCACCATCACTTCCTTTTTCTGTTACAATTTGGTTTTAGTAAGTAGTTTGGAGAGGAATAGGTACCTGGGGGGTGTAAGACAATGTGGAAGAGGAAGCTGGAAGGGAGCATGTAGGTTGTTTTTGGTTCCTCCTTGGAGCAGAGATGACAGCTGGTGTGCCTAAGCAGTGTCTAATGTGAGAAGGCTCTCTGGCTAACTGCCATGCCACAGGCTATGGCATAAGACATTTAGAAATGAAAGGAATATAACCATGTTAAAATCTGCAAGTTACTTAAAACTTAAGGAAAGAAAATTTTGCTTGTCTTACACAAAACAGTTATGAAAACAAGACTTAAGCAAAAGGATTTTGGGAAGTATTCGCAATAGTTTCAAATGGCATGTTTCCAAAGTGTCTTTGGAAAATAAGGAAAGGGCAGATTTATTGAAAGGTGCCTGTAGGGGGAGATGGTTGCCCAGGAGATTGGCAGTAAACATTTCATCTCCAGGTCACCAGCTCAAGCCAGCTCTGCTCACTAGTGGTCAAAAGCCTACTGTATTATTGTCATTAGGAAAGGACATGAATCATTCCAGAGTCTGTGGAGACATGAAAATGTCTGGTGCAATAACATATATAAATTATTTTCTTAGAATCCTTTTGTGGATTTCTGAAGTACACATAAGCGCAAACATTTTCTGAATGTTTATACAAACCCTAGTCAAGAAAATACTAGTCATTTTTATTTAAAAAATAAACTCACTGACTACACCAATGAAAATTTTTCTTTCTTTTCATCTTTCTTTCTTTCTTTCTTTCTTTCTTTCTTTCTTTCTTTCNTTTTTTAAAAAATAATTTCATTGTGCTTGTTAAGCCACTTAAAGAAGACATAAAACTTTATAAGAAGCCTTTATCATCTGTTTTCTTTTAAAGTATAGCAGACCACTGGAATTTTGGAGAAAAATAAATCATGTTTGGGACTATTTTTCCACTAGCAAAACAATAATAAACAAGGCACTAAACAAAATGTTATGCAGCAGCCACTGTCTGAAGTGTGTTGTAGCAAGGCATGATATGCTGAAAGGAAACTTGATCAGATTTGGTTCAGGGTGATGTCTTTCTTTAATCCACTGGAGAAGAGAACAAAGCTTAAATGATTTTTTTTAAAATAACAAACAGACAATAATATCAATGGTACTTCCCATTTAACTTTTGGTAACTATTATTATGTACTGTGTGCATACCCAAGAAAAAGAGATATTTTCTCCATTTGCTTGGTTTCATCTTTTGAAACATGCCTCCACCAAAAAGCAGATTTCAATTTCCTTTAGGGACCACAAAATACCCAGCTCTTTTCCCCTCCCTCACTGTGGTTCCAAGTTTATTTTTCAGTTGTGGTAAGTGCTTTGCACCATATTTATCTGCATGTTGTTTGTTTTAGGAGTGGAACATAGAACGTATAGTCGTCTACCAGGGGAAAGACTAATAAGCAAAAGACTGTACAGAAATAGTTTAAAGAAATTGTTATGGGTAACCATACTTGTTGAATCAGAAAGTCTGCTAGAATTTCTAGACCACAGTTGAGGAGCTGCTTTGGCAAGAAATATGTGACTGAGCTACAGCCAGGCAGAGTCAGCACTGAAGCTGGGCTGCCCTTGGCTTTATTTGTAACCCCAGGCAAGTCAATTCTCTTAACAGAAGCTTTGTCCTCATAAGGGCCATTTGCCATACAATTTCTGCCCTTACTTCTTTCAGTGGCCTTACACACATGTACAGTGTTCTTGCAGTTTTTTATATTGCTGCAGTGGCAAATAATTGACATTGACAGGTGGTGAAAGCATAAAGTCTTATGGAAAGTAGGCAAGCTGTTCTAGGAGGCTCCCTGTTTCTGTAATTTGTTTGTGTGATGATTCTACTACCAGAAATTTCAATAACTCCCATACATTTCTAATTGATTTGCAAGTCTGTCAGCCTAAGTAGGATTTGGCATTCTTTTGGAGGACATCAGAGAGATGGTGGTGAAAGTGATCACTGCATAGAGAGAGGTAGAAGTTTGTCATCTTTTATTCTATGGATTCTGAGGCAGAGAGAGAAAATAATAGTTAAATCAACATAAAAATGTTTGTTAAATATGTTTGTATACACATACCCATTTTCCACATTAGTCTCAGCAGTTTGAAAAAGAGACTTTTAATTCATTATATGTATTTATTTGTTGTGAACACCTCTTTAGTGCAAACAGTCCATAAAAGAGTTGAGTGGGAAGACCTATAAGATCCCTAGGAAGCAGGAAAAAAAAGAAAAATTCTGATACTTCCATGTAAAACTCATAAGAAAAAAATGTGCATGTTTGTTGGTTGCAAGTAGAAAACATGTTTTGCTTGTTTCTTGATTTGTCAGGTATGCTTTATACATTTTTGCTTTGAATTTGCTCCTTCAGATTCTGGTTTCTATTTTCCATGTAAGCATTGGCAAATTTTGAAGCTATAGTGATTCTGATCTCAGTTTTTCTACAGTATCAGTCCTCTATCTCCTGATAATATCAGGCTGGATCGGAATAAATAAAATAAAATGCATTTTTTTTTCTGAAAAAGCTTTCTTGCTTCTATTTCCAGAAATTCTGCCTTGCTGTTGAAGTCGTTTTTCACCCTTACCTTTTCTGCTGTCCCTTACTTATTTTATCTGTGTGGCAATGGATCCTTTGCTTTCTACAGTTGCACATGTATGCGCTGATCTTATACAGAGGCTACATCACCAGCAGGTCAATGGAGGTGATTCTTCATCTCTGCTCAGCACTGCTGAGGGCTATATTGAGTTCCAGGCTTTCCAGTACACAAGAGACAATATCCTAG
The DNA here is from genome assembly GCA_013396695.1 of Sakesphorus luctuosus. Taxonomy (NCBI): domain Eukaryota; kingdom Metazoa; phylum Chordata; class Aves; order Passeriformes; family Thamnophilidae; genus Sakesphorus; species Sakesphorus luctuosus. Next base: position 480,038 of record VWZD01000524.1, on the reverse strand, counting down.
AGCTAATCTCCTGGGCTGGGGCTGTGGCATAGAACTTCCAAGGAGAGGCTGAGGGCAGTGGGCCAGCTCAGTGTTAAGAGAAGGAGCTTTGGTGGGATCCTCAGTTTTTGGAATTGCCTTTCCACGTAAAGTAATTATGCATTTAAAAATGAATGTAATTTCATAGTTAAAAGGAAAATAAGGCAGCAGATGTCTCAGCAGTTTCTGAGGTTTTCAACAGCTACAAGAAAATATCATACGAATTAAAGAATAACAAGGCAGGTGATATGACATGCAGTACAAAGATATCTGAATCTTGGAAAAATGTGATATTTGTTTCACCAAGAAATGTAGCACACCGTAATGACAGAGTAACGTCAGAGAAAAAACTGGCCCATTAGATCATTTATCTAAATCATACCACATTACTGGCTTGAGATAAGGATCTGGGTATGCAACATGTGCCCCCAGAAGTTAAAATAATATGGTTGAGGAAATGCACTCTTACTTTTGTGTAATAAATTGATATAATAAACTTTTAGAACTTTTGGAGAATTGCCTTTTCAACATCAGGAGCTCTTTTTGGGGGTGGTGGTGCTGGTGAATCACTTAGAATTGATGACACCAAGACAACATTGCTGTGTATGTTACATAACATTTATGTAATTTAATGGAATAAAAGAATGGTTTGAGTTGAAAGATCATCTAGTTCCACCTCCCCTGCCACAGGTAGGGGTGCCTTCCACTAGACCAGGTTGTTCAAAGCTCCATCCAATCTGGCCTTGAACACTTCAGGGATGGGTCATCCACATCTTCTCTGTACAATCTGTTCCAGTGCCTCACCACCTCCACAGGAAAGAATTTCTTCCTAATATCTACGCTAAATCTATCCTCTTTCAGCTTAAAGACATTATCCCCATCTTGTCACTACACTCCCTGATAAAGAGTCTCTCCCCATCTTTCCTGTAGGCTCTCTTTAAGTATTGGAAGCCTTTGCAAAATCATTTTTCAGGAAAATTCTCACTGATATCAATGAAAGCCTTGACTGAGTATAGACTGAATTAATATGGAGAAATGCCTACAGTGAAGCGAGAAGATTTTTACTGCAAGGCTATAGCATACTCTGTTTTAGAGACATTTCCAAGTCTTTAAAACCTACATCAAAAATACATACTATTTTTTTTAATATCTAGTTTCATATCAGAGGAAGTTTAGGAAAGTTTCATGCTAAATTGTGACACATCATCATTAACGTTAAAATTGAACACCCTTTTTTCTTTCACTTTGGTTATGTAAACTTGTGCCTCTGTACTTCTTAGGCATCATATAAAAAATTCCCTGTCAATGTGAAGTTTAACTGAACCATTTAGAACAGTGACTCTTGCACGATTCCAGCTTACTGAGTCTTCCCCCAGCTTTCCTAGGTGCTGAGCCCAGAGTACTCATCAGCATACAGCAGTCGTGCTGTAGAGCTCACCTCAGGTGGTGGCTGATTTCCAGCAGCCTGCTCAGGCTCAGGTGCAAGGTTTGTGCAGAGGGCTCGGCAGGATCACTATACGTCCCTTCAGAAGTGTTTAGCAGGAGCTGATAGCAGAACCATTGCTGACTTGCCCTGAAATGAGTTCCCCAGGGCAGAGGGATCTACAGGGAGCAGCTGCTGATGCCAGGCACAATGAGGCTGTCCTGTGCTATGCTGTAATGCTGCATGAAATGGCAACTTGGGTTTCAAATAGCATAGCTTTGGGTTTTCATCTAGGCTTTATTTACATACAACCCCCCAACTCATTACAAGACCAGTTGTGACATAAACTGGGGCTTTCCTGCACAGGAAAATGGTACATGACTTCCAGCAGGGAACCCATCAGCTGCTACCAACTCTGCATTAAGCAAAAATGCTGAATAATGTAAGTAGTGTGGATGTTGACAGGTCAATGAAAGCAAGTGGTCTAAAACCTAATGAGCCCAAAGAGACCTGCAGCTTTAGCTGGAAATGCCTGAAAGCAGGAAGACCTTCAACAGTCAGCTATTTTCACAGTGTAATGGTTACTGTGCACACATCTGAAAAGAGTACAGCCATTTAAACAGCTTTTTAATGAACACATGATACTATATCTTAGAAGTATTTTGCTTATATAGAGACAACAACTAGTAAGTTCTGGACGTTAGCTGCAGGGTGCTATACCCATTTTTTTGATGTTTGGACAGTATTCTGCTGCCTGTCACACTGCCTGAATTAAGAAAACTTGAGTAATGATTCTGATACCAAGTCAAATTTGTAGCAAGGAGGGGGGTCTCATGTCTCCAGTTAATGGGAGTGGTAGCCCTGGGAGAAAAAGTAATTTTCATCTCCTAGGAATCCTAACTCCATGCCAATGCTTGCTCTGCAAGACCAGCATTGTCTCAAGCACTGATTCTAATCAGAGACCAACGCAGAGTCTCCCTTGTTCATGCTCAGCTCCATTTATCCAGCAGCTCTCCTAAAACAGCTAACAGTGTCAATAGCATGTGCTGTTAACATGAAATCTTTTCCTGCACAAAGGCCATGTGAAGGGTGTACATTTGGAACAGACTTTTTGCCTAAAGGATCCCAGACCTCTCTTGTGGACATCCAGTGCTTCCTACCATGACAATAGCAGTCCCTAATTTTCATTCACAGATACTTAGCTCCTTTTGACATTGGTTCTTTGCTTCAGGACTCGCTCTACAACTAGAAGATAGGACGCCATGTGCTTCCCATGTGCTTCCCAACAGCATCAGGAAAAAATTAGGGTGTATGATAAAGTTGTGAGTTTTGGTACACTCCATATTACTTCTCTGACTTTGTGGTCCTGGGACAAACTTCCTGAGACCTTTTCAGTAAAGCAAGCAGACAATTTGTTGCAGTCACTAGAAAGTATTTGAGATTGAAACCTGCTGGGGGTACAGGAACAATCCCCTTGCCTGATTGGGAGAAAGCAGCTATTAAGCAGCAGTAGGAAAGAGGAAGAGGAGCCGAGTAACATGTGACTGCCAAGCATGATTAATTGTCATTTCTGTTTCTGGAGAGGCAGAGTAAATGTGATGTCAAGAGGGCAGTATTCTATATCCCCTCTGTATAAACATTCTAGAGCCAGTCCAGCAAAGGCCACTAGTATTCTATATCCCCTCTGTATAAAGAGAACAACTACCAAAAGTATAAAGCAGCAGCACCACACTCAGTATCTCCTGCTGAAACTGAGAGAAAATTAGATTGTCCAACTTCTGTTACTTATTCTGGAATTTGGCCAAGATAACAAGGCTAGTCTCATTCTTGCCAAATCTATCTCACAGGGTACTCATGTGCTCAGCACCTTGGCAGCTACAATGTACACAGGCTCTGTTTAGATAATTCTTTTTATACAGATACTGTAGAAGGACCTGGCATTTACATACAAAGTAATTGTGAACCAGAATGTACTAATTGCATGAATGAAGCAAAATATTTCTGGAAAATTGTTTTCCTTCTCCTTGCTAATCGGTTAAAATCACATGGGATAGCCAGGGTGTAGTACAGATGGAAACAATCAGGAAAATATTCAGTTTCCATGAGGAGATTTACTTTTTTTCCCCCTCAAAGCTTAGAGTTTGATTACTCTTATTTTGATGTTCTCCAATCTGCTACAGCAAACGTTCATCCTTTTCTCCTAAGAACATCTTGATTACAAGTTTTGAGTTTGGGTTTAAATTCAATAAAACTGTTGATTTCTTTAGAGAGGAAACTCATGTCTTGCCCAAGGTGACTCTCCATAGACTTCCACTATAATCAGTGGAATGAAAGATGCTCCTCCAACTGATTATTCATAGTTCCCACTTCAGGCTCCTGCTCTGAATCTGCAATGACACAAAAATTAGGTGTGTAAGGTCAGGCCAAGCGATTTTTTTCCTTTGGTTCTTTCTGATGACTAATGGGCAAACTTGGGAGAGATTGGCTGAGGTATCTGTTTATTTTCAGATAAATGGTTTAGACATGTACAAATAAAGCAGAAAAGTATTGTTCCTAGTTGCCCTTACCTGCTTGTCCCCTACCTGATGCCAAGAAAAACTACCGAAGTGCCACCACAAATCTCCCTGACTCTTCCTTGTACCACAAGGTTGTCCTCATCCTAATCCCCACACAGGGAGTCCAGCAGAAGGCATTTTGGGGCAAGCTGAGGAAACGACAAAATGCCTAAAGGAATTTTGTACACTGGTGATTTTGTAGAGGGTCATTCCAAAAGGAAAGACTGCAGGGTTTATTGGTACTATACCAAACTGATACCTATCAGGCCTTACAAAATTTTGTGTCATTAGCATTGGCACAAGGATATATTTCCCTATTATCGTTAATAAAATCCAGTTTGGAGGAAAAAGTACGGAAGGAAAAGCATGACAGATGTGAATCACCTCTATTAACTTGCAAAAGTCATGTACATGTGTCAAAACAGCATATTAAAATGGATTAGCCATTCATACAAATAAGAACAACATGTGCATTTGTTTCAGCTAGGATAAAAATCACAAAGACAATCAATTCTCATACAGCATATGTGAAAGAAAACTTGGCACCAAGGACAGCTTGCCCCAAGTGTTCAGATACATGTTTCAAGTACGCATATTATTTTATTCAGCTTTCAGGTTACCAGTTTGCTCCAGCAGGCTGTGAGAAACCACAGCTTGAAGGGAGAAATAATGACTTTACGCTCCCAATGCATTCTCTAAAGTTAATATTTTTTGTCTTTGAACTTTTTTTCATGTGGATTTAAATCCTATTCATACAGCCACGCCAAATTGACTTTAAAAAGTACAGTACACCCAGGTTTTTGCATGATAAATTTGTATTTGGGCATTTTTCCCCCTGACTCTTTTTAACTATACTTTTTCCATATACAGGTGCCACTTAGCATGCACAGAGCACAGCTTTTACCTGTTGGACTCTCACCATCAGCCATGCATGACAACCATATTGACAGATGGACTATATTTATTTGACAGGTTATGGACAAAAGAAGGAGGTTACAACTTAGATGAACATGAATATTTTGTTATTAACACATAATATCTCAAATATTTTCCCCCTTTACTGATATTTTGTAAATAGGTCCAAGTCATGTTTCAGAGATGACAAGACGCATCACTTTGCTCATTGGTTCTCACATGCAGCAGAATTTTTTTTTTTCCCAAGAGCATGCAGTCGTGTCATATACAAAAAAAAGCCAAAAACAAAACAAAGAAAAAGCCCCAAGCAAACCCCAAAACTAAAAAAAACCCAACCAACCAAACAAAAAAAAAACCCAAACCCCAAACCGGGGTAGGTAGAATCCCGGTAGAATCTAGGGTAGTATCCTTTGGTAAAGATGTAATGCTTTATCTCCAAAATCACTTTCACAAGCTCAGACTCCCTGCCATCAGCTTTCTGAAAAACCATCAGATAAAAGCATTTTGGTTGTACAAAATCATAGGGGTCAATTCTCCCTTATTTATTTCCTCTGACAGCTCAGCCTATCCACACATTCTTTTCAAGCACAGAAATGTCACAGTTTCTCTTGTGAAGTAGAAGCACTTGCATTTTGGGCAAATTTTATCAACACAGCCCTCACAGCACAAACTGACTGCTGGTGGAGACAGCCCATGCAGGAAGGCAAAAGGGGAGCCTCAGGGGTCACTGGTGGACTTTGTTAAGTGCTGGCTTTATTCAGCCCAAGGTAAATTGAGGGAATGCCATGCTAGGTATCACGCTGTGGCCAGGCACAGAGATTGCTGCCTGCTGCTACTGAGCCAAATTAGCTTTGCTGCTGGTATCAATAGCAAGGTATTTGATTCTCAGGCACCTGTCTGATAATTCACTTGAAATCTTTTGTTTTCGACTAATGTCTCTTCTCAAATATACTGAAGATGGTCACTTTCAAGTTTCTCCTTATATGCCAGAAATCAAAGGAATTAAAAGCAACCTTATCCATCCCTAAGCTTCTTTGCATTCCCATCATTCAAGGGTGGAAAGAATTTTCTATTTTAATTAACTGGAGAACAAAAATCAGTATTCAGCTGAGATGTAGAGTCTTCTTTATCCTGTGGAATCAAGTCTCCCACAAAAAATAGATGTTTTTGCTGGAAATGCCTCCTCAGATGAAATCAAAAGACTGTGATCGGGCATGTCAAGACTGCTGGAGATTGATGTTGCATTAAATCCTTGTGGTTGAAAAGAAGCCACAACAATCAAGCCCCTTCTCCCCAGACACCCTCTGCACTTCATTGCCCTCCCATTTCTCCCTTCTTTCTCATATTTCATGAAGTGAGTGCATATGTGTGCATGCATACACATATGTGGGAGGGTGATAAACTGTGCTCTCATTATGCTCTGTTTCATCTGGTAGTGCCTGCTTTCTTCCCTGCTGCTTGGGCTGCTGTGCATGCCGGCAATATCTATGCACACTCAGTGAATTATGTGGCGTCACCTCAGAAGCCAAAGGAGGAGGTGACAATTGCTGGACATCTTTCTCTGCCTGACAGCATCTGTAGAAAGAGTCCAGCTAGATGGACTTCTTTCTGTGCTAAGGGGACTAGCAGATAATCTTTGCAATTTATTGGCTTCAAAGCTCCGCATTTTAATACCTCACTGACTAGAAAGCTATTGGGCACGAAATCATGAGAACATGAGAACTAACCTTGGATAATGGTGTTTGTACTTACCCTTATTTTCCATTTCCTTCTTCAGCAGGCCAGGAGTATGTTTAAGGTTGAAAGGAGAGGTATAATAATGCTGAGAACTTATAGCTGGCAATGCAGTGTAGTTTATAGAGTCAAGCAAAAACCATTCAAATTTCAGAAAATCCCTTTAACAAGTACAATTTTAGCTGAAGTTTTGACTTCCTCTTGTCTCTTCAGAGAAAGCTCAGCTGGTAATAAACAGTGATGGAAACAGAAGTGGACTTCAATTTGCAAAGGTATTCCCTTCAGTTCAGGTGGAAGCACAAGGGCAAGGAAAGGCAAAAAAAGGCAAATATTGCTGCTGCATCAGCCATAGTTACAATTCTCTGGTGTCAGCTTCAGATAATGGCACATTTTTCAGGATCTGGAATTTTTTTTAACTCTTACAAGAGTTTAAGGTTATTTATTTTACCTAAAGCAAGATGTGCTGGGGGCAAGAGGAAGGGGCTGTCATTCTACTAGAAACCAGTGTGGGAGAAGACTGCTTGTTCATGTACTTGCCAGTGAGTTTCCTATCAAAGGCACTTGTCTTCCTCTAAAGACCATTCATTTCTCAGAGGAGTGATGTTCTTGCGTTGGATTCTCACGTATGATAGGCTGTACTGTGTCTCTGAGGCCTTGTCCTCTCCAGGTAAAGAAAAGGTTGGTCCTCTGGGCATGTTTGCTCAGGGCTCCCAGCCTTAGCTGAAGCACCCCTAGGGAGATAACCTCCATGCTGGCCAATGGGTCTCCACAGACTCACAACTAGCACTATTAGTAATGGTGCTTAAGCTGTTCATTGCCAAAAGGCACTCAGCACTAACCCTAATATCACCCCACAAAGTATCAGAGATGCTACAAACTCCATCCTGGGCTGCTCTTGCACACTTTTGAGCACCCTTAGTTGATGTAAAAACACCAGCAGAGATATTTTGCACTCCAACTGCCTTTGCAGGGAAATTAGAAGGCAGTTGTTTTCTTCAAACCTTGGAGAATAGTGTTTTTCCATTACAATCATTATAAAGCCAATGACCTAAATGTAATGGTGCTTTCACAGTGGATACATAAGCAGCCCTCTAGTATCTTCTTGTTTGTGGAAAAGACCCCACATTTTGAACCAGCAATTCTTAGTACAGACCTTTTGGGTAATCAAAGGATATGTGATATACAAATGATATTTCCTTTGGTAGAAACATCCTGGTGCCTTTAGGAGAGCCAAAAGTAGTTATTTTTAATTCATGCATTTGGCCAAATACCAAATCTTGCGAGCCAGATAGTTTAAAGGAGTTCCGTATGAACATTTGACATGTAATGTGATTATTCAAATGCTTAAGCTGGGACACGCTTCAACATTTTCCTGAGTTTGGTGTCATATAGTCAGTTCCTGTGTCGCCTCCTGCTATGGAAAACATAAACTCTGTGTTGCTCAGATCAGGCTGAAGTTTCTCAAGTGTGGGATGGCACAGATCTGAATTCCTCTTTGCCTGATCTGTGAGTGAGCTGTAAGCACAGGGGTTCTCCACATGTTGTTGATGTGCATTGTTTAGGGCAAAGAGCATATTTCTGTTTATCTCTTACCTTGCAAAACATCTCATTTCCCTGATGTTATGATGCTATGACTACTCATCACATTTGTCCCAGAATTACTTGTAAATAAATGTATAATCTTATTTTTTTTCTATGTAGGCAGTTTCATGTCTGCAATATGAAGATTTTTTATAGAATGGGAAATCTTAAAACAATCCCATGACAGAAAGTGAAAAACAGAGAGATAAATAACATAAGAAAGCATGGTAATGTAAAGTAAAATGTTTTTTGAGGTAACTGTGCTCCGTGTAGTAAAATAAAAGCTACAGTTCTTTACCTCTGACAAGCTGAAGGACATTTCTTTTTGTATATGAGATTCAACTTTCTCTTTTATCATTCTTCTTTCAAAAGGAGCCACAACAAATAAAAAATGCACAGAAACAAAAGACTGGGATATAAATAAAGATGAGGTAAAACAGATCTGAGATGCATTATCTTTCACATATAAAAAAGCGACAACCACAAAAAACCCAACTCACAAAACTTCATGGTATCATGCTGATGAATGGAAGTTCTAGTCTATGATCTTTTTCAAGATGCTTCCTAAAACCTATATGGAGCTCAAATGAAGTCATGATGAGTACTTGCTTGGTACTTGTAAACCCAGATAACCCTTGTAAATCCAGGTAATGTGGCCTAAGAGGGCTTCAAAATGCCTTTTTAAGTATGTCTTTTCAGTGTTAATTTATAAATAGAAGACATTACTTTTCTAAGACAAGTAAACTTTTCCAAAACAAGCAAAATTTTGCTGCTCCAAGAATGAATTACTTGTTAACCATTCCACAGGAATCAAAAATGGTAAGTAGGTGTAGTAAGAAATCCTGCTGGTTTTGTCTATTCACATAAGGTTATTTGGGTATATGGATGCAAACCTGTCTTTTTAATCTCCCCTGGGTATGATGGACATGACAGACAATTCTTAGAACAGCAGGTACATGCAGCTACTCTGGTGGATTTCTGCAACTATCACATAGAGGCTATTTCTGTTTCTTGCCACTTCTTTCATTAAACACCTCCTCCAGCATTCACACACATGGCTCACACCTTCCAGGCGCACAGCCATAGCCACATATATACATACAGATTTAGTCTCAGAGAATTTACAGCCCACTATTCATTACCAATACCTAACTCACTCTGCCTGGAAAAGTCATTATTACATATAGAAGGCTCAACTAGACTGACCAAGAGGTGATTTATTAGCCCCATATTTAAATTTAATCATCATAATCTAGGAAAGAAATATTGTCATTCTTTGCAATGGAGTTACTCTGGGTTTCTCTGAGAATAATTTTAGCTTTGCAACATACCTGTCTGCAGAGAAACACTGCTTCTGAAAGTATGGAGACTGGCATTTTGAACTCTGGGCATAATTTCCTTTGCCATAGATTGTCCAGCAATTGCATTTATTCATTGCCAGGCATAGTATTCCTGCACTTTCTATGGTTCCTACAAAGAATATAGGTTTCTTTTAGGCACTTATGGTTCTGCTGACCTCAACTAAAGTCAGATGAAGTTAAATTTATTCTGAAAAAGTATACAGGATACTGCCTGGGCTTTTCATGAAACCTAGTGCTACAGCCTGAGAAACAGGCCAACTGCTTCATATTTCAGAAAACCTCAGAAATAAATTCTGCAGAGCTTTCTGGAAGTTTTCTTAGTTTTGAAGACAATGGGAACTTGGATGCTTGATATTTTAGAGCAAGTGGAGACAGGTCAGTTCAATGGAACCTTTCCAAGTAGCCTAACTTTATAGCCTTCAAAAACATTGAGGCAAAGTCAGGGTTGGAGCATCAAAGTCATAATCAGTGAGACAGACCATAATGCCATATCCTCAGCCTGTAGGGTTGGAGTCCCCATCACATGGTGCAGGAGTATGTCCCCGCAGTAAAAACAGGAAAGATGGGGAAGGGGCCAAGCCCTCTTAGTCTGCCTTTAGCAAATCTCCTCTCATTTCAGACATATCCAATCACATTTTGATAACAACTTCTATGCCATGTATCTTCCAGTAGCCTAGCTCAAAGCAACCTGTCTGTATGAAAATGTTTCCTAGACCTAACCTGGTGGAAAGGCTGGAAAAGTGTTACTGGGCAGCCACTGTGACAGTGATTTTATGTCCAGGTTATTCTCCCGCTGAGGCTGGGGCAGGACTCAGGCTGTGGGCTGCTGTCATCCAACCTCTCCACAAGCCTCTTTCTGCTTTAGCCCACGCCCCTAAATGCATCCACAAGGCTCTGGAGCATGGCTTTCAGCAGTGCTGACACACTTCATCTGGATTCAGCACTGCTTGTCTTTGACTTATTTTGATCTGAGTGTTCTCCTGCCCTGCTTCTGGACTGTGACCCCAGCTTCTTGGGTTCTCCCACAATGATTGCTTACAATGGATGGAGGCAGGTGGAGTAAGTCCAGATACTAAAAAAACCACCAAAACAACGGTCGGAAAAGCCTTCTCTTTAATTTATTTCAGTAAAATTTGAAACTGCCAAATGCACCTTCTCTTTCCTGAAGTGATAATCATGTCCCCCTTCCTGCATGACCCAGCTGTAACCCTGAGAGAAGGAAGTAATTTATTTCTAGTCTTGTTGTTTTAAATGTGTCTCAACTTTTATGTTGTCATCTGAGGTCACCCGAGATGACGTTTTTTACCTGCCTGTCTGCTCATCGGTCTCCAGGCACCCAGGAAGGGGAGCTGGGGACGGGGCAGCCACAGCGCCAGCCCTGCACAAAGGGCTGACATGGGAGCACAAGTGAAGCTTATTTGTTTCACACAATTTCCCCAGCGCCATGCTGACAGACAGACAGCCTCCCACCAGTCCCCGTGGGGCACAGAGCAGCCCTGGCACCGCGGGCGTGCAGCTGGGAGGATGCCAGTGTTCTGCATCTCCTACCTGTTGCCTTAGAAACAAACAGACATAGGTCTGTTTTCTTTCATCCTTTCTTTTTCCTTCTTGTTTTTTCTTCACTTTGCTGCTCAGATAACGTTCTGTGTGCCAAGTCTCAAGGTGGGAGGGAATAGCAAGGAGGAAAGAAAGAAAGGAGAGAGAGATAGGAATGAGAATATCAAGACCAGGAAACATATTTTGAGATTAAATATGAAAGCAAGATGCATTGAGGCAGCTACTGGGCTCATTCCTGACTGCTGCCCTTGAGTGGCATGCGGCAGGAGGTCACAGTGCCACACTGAGAGCAGTTGTAGGAACCAGCTGTGACATCTGGCTTACATTGAGGGATCTGAACACTGGAACCGGACTATGTTTGTTTTCTCTTGCTTGAGCATGAATCAAAGTATTAATTAAAGAAAGCTCAGAGATGCTTTCAGTGAGACTGCCCAGGGTCATTGTGCAGAGGGTCCTTTTCTAGGGATATGAGCTGATCATGATCCAACCCTCTCCCTGAGGTGACTGATGTGTTTTGGGGATGAGAGAGGAGTTTCAGAGTCTAAAGCAACAGGGGTAGATGACACTCAGAAAGACCTTATAACTGCCTTTGCATATACAGACACCCAGACCCCAAAGAATAACTACTGTCCCCAAGGATCCCATTGCCTCCTGCATGCCTCCTCTTCTTGACAGCAGTTATTCCCATGACTGATCAGCCTTACTGCCCTTCTCCTTGCAAAATCATCTGATCCTTCCTGTGGTTTCTCCTTCATTTAAAGCCACTCCTAAAGCTCTCCTCTTCCCATTCCCAACAAGGACCACCAGAACTATGCCCTCTGACACCACTTGCTTCAGCTCTGTTCCTGCTTAGCTACTACTGTGAGCTATTAGTTCTACAGCTTTTATACTAGACAATACTTTTTTTTCCCCCTCAAATGATTGATTTTCAGACTGTTAGTAATCTGTTAAGATAGTTTCTGAAATAGAACAACCCTATCCCTACTTCTGAGTGGTGAGTACCACCATAATAATGTATTTCAAACACATCAAATCTGTAGAAACCCCTTAAGTCTGTTCCCAATCCCCGTTAAAATTGCAGCAGCAGTACATCTCTCCAGGGCTACACTGGTTTGGAAAAACACCTGGCACACATCATATGACTTCAATGAAAAGCACACCCTATACAGCTGGAGCTTAGGCAACATATCTCAGAGTCACAGTCAATCCATGGCAACAACTGAAAAACAGAAATCCAAAGTAGAGGAGTAGGAGAGTGGGATCCCTTTGTACAAAGAATGGTATTAAAGGGCATTAGTGTGTTGGATACAGCTGAGACTTCTAGACTGGCTGCTGGCTCATGGCCACCCGTGTGCCCTATAGATCTATTTTTTGGTTTTATGTGTAAATGATGTAATGCCAGCAAGCTTCCTCAGTCAGGGTTCATTTTTTAATTTCTCAGGTGGCTGAAGTCATAGGCTTTGTGGCGTCTATGGCCACCCACAATGTGCTCTCACTGCCCAGAAATGAACTTCCTCTTAGACCTTGTATTCTAATTGGCATCTGCAGAATTAAAAGTCCACTGACCACTCTGTGTCATGGGAACAATTTGGAAAGCATCTCTGGAATGATAAAACCATTTTGATCCCAAAATAACGTGTGTGCTTAAACTAAGGCCTTTTCCAAAAGAAAGAAGACAATAAAAGTAAAGTTTGGATAAGATGCCATGTTAAGAAAAAACCTGTTTTCATGAGCAAATATCTACTTGGAAAATAACACTCACCAAGCAAGATAAAATCCTTACTTTACCCAATATAATATTCCACACTGTCAGAATTTCATCCAGGATTTTATTTACTAAATGGGAGTGCATCCTTATTAATATCACCAGGCTCCTAAGTCATTCCTAGGGGTGGTTATCATCAGTGGAACAATGAGGATTTATCTGTTTCCTTTGCCTTACCTATTAGTGATAAACATATATCATGTTTTCTTTTAGTCTTGCTGAACTAATATTCTTGCTGTAGTTTTACCTAAATGTTTATATATCCAAGAAGTTAATCATGCATAAAAACCAATTTCCTGGGCACAGAGGCTTTCCTACACTGGTTAAGGCCCTGAGAAATTAGCCTTCTCCATAATACTGCCCAGTGTCATGGTACCAAACCCAGTGGTTTTCTGATAATATCTGCAATCATTCACTTTTTGACAAACTGAAATATTATGCCTTATTAACACCTAAAATAAATTGAATGACATGGTGCAGAGGTCAAATTATTACCATATAAACACTGATCAGCATTCTTTAAACTGTGTAAATCCTTAAAGTATGAAAGAATAATTTTCAAAAATCAGAGGTATTTGCATGAACGTAGAATCAAGCATGTCAAAAAAAATAGATGGGTATGGTCCAAAGTACACTGAAATCTATAAAAATCAACTGCATCCCAAAGACTTTGAGTAAACTTCCTCACTGCCAGTGTTAGGACTGTGACTGAAGAAAAAGAATACAAATGACAGCAGTAGATAAAAGCATGTAAAAACAAGCAAATATATTTGCAAATATTTTATATGCTTTCAGCCAAGTTCATCAATGATGCCCATCTGTAAGAAGGGTCAGAAAGAGGATCTGGGGAACTACAGGTCTATCAGACTGAACTCAGTACCAGGGAAGGTCATGGAGCAGATAATCTTGAGTGCCATCATGTGGCATGTGCAGGACAACCAGGGAATCAGGCCCAGCCAGCATGGGTTTCTGAAAGTCAGGTCCCGCTTGACAAACTTGATCTCTTTCTATGACAAAGTGGCTAAGGATGTGTTTACATGGACTTTAGTAAAGCCTTTGACACTATTTCCCACAACATTCTCCCAGGGAAACTTTGCTCATGGTCAGGAGCATGGTTTATATGGCTGAGCCCAGAGAATGGTGGTGAATGGTGCTACATCCTGTTGGTGGCTGGTAACCAATGATGCTCCCCAGGGCTCAGTCTTGGGGCCAGTCCTGTTTAATATCTTTATCAATGATCTGGATAAGGGGATTGAGTACACCCTCAGCAAGTTCATAGATGACACCAATTTGGTTGGGAATGTTGATCTGCTGGACAGCAGGAAGGCTCTGCAGAGGAGTCTGGGCTGACTGGATCGATGGGCTGATTTCCCAACCCTGAAGGTTTTTAAGGTGAGACTGGACGTAGCACTTAGTACCATGACCTAGTAATCAAACTGGGGTTGGATTAAGGGTTGGACTTGATGATCTCAGAGGTCTCTTCCGACCCAACTGATTCTATGCTTCTATGACCAGTTGTACGAGGTTCCACAAGGTCAGGTGCTGGGTCCTGCATTTGGGTCACAACAACCCCATGCAGTGCGCAGCCTGGGAAGAGTGGCTGGAAAGCTGCTGGGTAGAAAAGGACCTGGGGCTGTTGGTTGACAGCAGCTGAATATGATCCAGCAGTGTGCCCAGGGCAAGAAGCCAAGAAGGCCAGTGGCATCCTGGCTTGTGTCAGAAATCATGTGTCCAGAAGGACCAGGGCAGCGACCGTCCCCTAGTCCTCAGTTCTGGTGAGGCCACATCCTGAACCATGTGTTCAATTTTCAACCCTTCTTTACAAGAAAGACTTTGAGGCACTGTAGTGAGTCCAGAGAAGGGCAACAAAGCTGGTGAAAGATCTGGAGCACTTATGAGGATAAGCTGAGGGAGCTGGAGGTGTTTAGCCTGAAGAAAAGGAGATTTGGGGGAGACCATATTGCTCTTTACGACTACCTGAAAGGAGGTCACAGCAAGGTGGGCTTTGGCCTCTTCTTCCAGATAACAAACAACAGAACAAGAGGAAATGGCCTTCAATTGCACCAGGGGATGTTTAGACTGCATATTAGAAGAAATTTTTTGATCAAAGTAGGTGTCAAGCATTGGAACAAGATGCCCAGGGAAGTGGTGGAGTCAGCATCCGAGAAGGTATTTAAAAGACATGTAGATGTGGCACTTAGGCACATGGCTTAGCGATGGAGTTGGCAGTACCGGGTTCATAATCTTAGAGGTCTTTTCCAGCCTAAACAATTCTATGATTCCATCTTCAACAACAATAAACTCATATATAAGAATCTTCAGAGAATAGTTACTTAATTTGAGTCTATAAGCATGGCAATATTAAAAGAATAAGAAACACACCATTTTCACACAGAAGAAAATCTGATTAAGAGATTCTTTAATCTACAAGGTTATGAGTGACTAAAACATGTTGTTTATTTTCTGCAAGAATTTCAGCAAAAAATAGTACCATGAGAAAAATGGATGTTCATGCTGTAGACAATAGAAGTGGCTCCTGCCTTTTCTTATGGTGAAAATGCTCAAAGAATATTTTTGGACAGGATGTTTCCAGCAAAGAGTCTCAAAATAACTTTTTACTTTCTGTCTGTTGAATATAAAACAGAAATAAAAGGTGGCAATGAGAAAAAAACTCTCAAGGAAATTTTTTCTCCTCAGCAGCACCTTTTTACTCAGAATTTTAGCTGTGGAAGAAGAGGCATGTGAAGCTAGTCAAGGAGTTTGCTTCCAAATATTTCTTTATGTATTTTTAATCAGTCTTATCTACACTGGATGTCTGTTGTCCAGGGTTTCGCCACTGTAAACCTGTTCCCCCGAACCTTCCATCTGATTTTGATGTCTTTGGCTTATCTGAGGACCTATGTTCCTTGCACACCTTTTCTTTAAACAATCCTCCCCAGTGGCCCGGACTCTACCTTCTCCTTTGTTTGTTTTCCCCACCAAGAATTTTGCCTAGCTAGTGCACTGCACCAGACACAGACAGTCCATTGCCATACACAGGTTTCATGAACAAAACTCACAGGATCCAGCCTATTGCTCAGCTTTCACAGGCACTGCCTCCCACGCATACCATAACATCTTCCATAAGTCTTCTCACTGTGTTTAGAGAAGGGCACCAAAGCTACAGGGCAGATCACAGAGGACTGTGTGATGTACCAAACCCAACCAAATTTGGCAGTCCTAAGTTCCAAATATTACAAAAGTGATATCACTTTCACAGAGGGTATGAGCAAGGACTTTGAATTGAGACAAGTGCTCTTCAGGAGGGCAGGTGCTTAGGGGCATCCTCCCTGTGTCCACCCATCCAGGTTCAATGGCAACACTTGGCTGGCTGGAAAAATCACCTTAATTTGCAGACCTGCAGCTGACATCCAGAAAGCTGCACTGTGATGACAGCCAGGCTCAAACCCTCCCCTACACACACACAAGGTCTGCTGCTTCCCAAGTCTCTAGATGTCAGCCTGGGCCTCAAGGGTTGCATCGTGGAGGCCAAAAAATAAACAGCCAAGCTTCGCAGGCTGCTGCTGGGCACCCTGCATTCCCATGAGAAACTCACAAAGTCAGATAGACTGCGTCACAGCAGCCTGCAAACTGGAGGCCTGGATGGTTTAAAAATACTGCCTGCTGCAGATTTCCCAGGCCATATATAGTTCACACATCTCATGGTAACAGGAAGGAGCTGCACAGACAGAGAGAGACAGAGAAGGAAGAAAGTAATGAGAGACACGACTGCCAGTGTGCAACAAAAATAGATTAAAAATAGCCTGAGCTGCAACAGCTCCCTCCTGTCTCGGGAGTGTGGGGGCCGCTGGTCCTCCCTGGCCTCTCTGTTCCTTCTCTCAGATGTCTATTTTTTTCCAGGAGGAAAGGGCAGGAAGGAAACTTTCGGTTCCTGTAGGCAGAAGAGAAAATGACAGCCCTATTTGTTTTGATACTGGGCAGGCTCCCTAAGGCTTGCACGGACACCTGGGCAGTGCTGCAGGACTCCTTCCCCAAGGAGCAGGCTGAGGGCATACAGAGAGCAGAGGCTTGAAATGCCGCACTCACATCCCCCAGCAGTGGCAGACATAACCCTGAGGGATGTGGTGCCACACTGCCAGCAGAGGAACAAGCTCATCTTCCTCCTCCCACCTTGTGCACACTGAGTCCTGATCTGGAGGCAAAGTCAAGCTGTCCAACCCTACTCTGGTAAAATAAAGAATAAACAAAAAACACTTGTTCTACTCATCACCTCTTCTCTCCAACAGCACAGCCTCCCCAAGGCCACTGCAAAGGAAAAGAAGCCACATGTCAGATGAGGTTATCTCTCTGTAAGGATCTTCTCCATCACTTTCTCCTGGCCCAGTCCCTTGAAGGTGTGTGCTATCAGGCCAGGGTGTGTGACCCTAGCCTCCTGAAATATCATTGCTTGTCAAGATTTCCAGCATCCAGGTGACCACTGCCTGACCTGTGGCTTGGACAGAAAGAAAAGTATCTTGGTGTGTCTCCAGAGGCCAGGAAATTCCTCATGGGGCCAATTTTAATTAGTGGACTGGAGTTTCTTTTATTCTTGGTCATTTGCATCATGCAGGCCTGGCTGCCCCAGCTGCAAGCAACTTCTGTCAACTCCTAGATGCTGACACGAGGCACTGTGAGAGGTCCAAGCCAAAAACCCAGATTCCAAACATCCCTGAACTTTGGAGAAGTTCAAAGCAGAGCACACATCTTTAGTGAGAAGAGGAAAGCTGTAACATGATCCTAGCCCTGGGCAATAGAGGTAACACTCCAGTGTGGTCTGAAGGTGACTTCCAGAATATGTGGTGTGGAGCAGAGTGGAGGAGGAGAGGGAAAAGTAAGGCATTTTTCATATGTTCAAAAAAAAAAGGCACTTTAGGGGGAACTGGGTGTCTGCTGTTTGTGGTGGGAGGGTGAAAAAGGTTGCTGACAGAGTAAAGGAGGTTATGAGAGGTGGATGAACTCTGAATGGAACAAAGAGTGATACGAAAGAGCCCTGCAGGCTGTCAGAGAGGTGTTGCGAAGGAGCAGGAAGATCAAGAATGCATTCAGGGAGAAGTCCATCATAGCACATCTGTATGTCTATGAGATCTTGAGACTACAGAGGCATTCAGGATCACACTCTCTTCAGTGCTTTCTGCCTGCCTTTCATATGGATCACTATCCCCCTAATGCCTCAGGTCCAGTTCTGTTTGCAGGGGAAAAAAGCCTTCAGTGAGAAGGGCAGTGCTGGGCATTGGCTGTGCCAGTGTGGGAGACTGAGCAGCATCAGGCCCTCTGCTTACTGTCAGCAGCACCCTTACCAGCATTTCCAACTAGTGGGGCAGTGTGGAATTTTCCCTCTGGAGCACAAGAAGCTTCGTTCTGTTCCTCTAGATCTCCATTGGCTTGTGTCTCAGTTCATCACTTACACTTGCAAGAATTAAGGCCAGGCACTAACCATATCAGGGTGTAGAAGCAGAGATGCTTTTTTAAATCTACAATAAACTATGGACTCTTTGATCTTTGTTCCCAGAAAGTATCCCGGAATGGCCACAGAGAGGCAGCAAACAGCCTAACTGGGTTCCCCAAATGCTAGATCAATGTGCTGAGTGTGATTAGATATACTAATTTCTGTACACCACAGGAACAAGCTTTAGCCTGAATTTAGAGGGCTTCCGTTTGCAGCATCGGGAAGCCAGATTACATCAGATTACACAGGGTTAAGGTTTAAGGTCAGAGCAGTGCACAGCTTAATGTGATAGCAGCTCAGGCCATCCTTGCATGAAGGTGGGATGACAAACCCAAGTGTGACCATGCATGAGCTGTGTATATAAGGGTGATTGTGTGTGCCCCGTGCCCCTCTCATGGGCCAGAGGAATGAACTGTCTGGCAATATGCAGCCTCCCTTTGTCCAGCTGATGGTGACTGGTTAGATGGCTTTTGTGTCATGCCATGCCACTGGGCATCAAGAGGAAAGGGTTCCTTCTGGGCTCTCACTTCTTCAGTTAATGAATGCCACCACTGATTAACTGACAGTAACATGGAGCTATTCTTGGCCATAGGTGGATCTTACTGAGGTCATACTGGTTGTGGGTAATGTAATTTATTATCCTGTGAGGTACTTCAGGATACAGAATGAGAAGGCCACTTGAGAAGTGCCAAAGCAATAATCCAACTCAGGATTTTCCCAGAAAGGTAATATGTTCCATACTTGCTATGCCTCTGAGAAATAAAGCATCAGAGTTGCATTGGCTGTGGTGGAATGCTGTAAAGATTTCCAAATACACTTGATGGAAACAGCACTCCTGTGCTCAAGAGGTGGGTCCCTCTTTGGAGAAAAAGAAGTGCAAGGCATTTTTTTTTCCCTTAGAGCAACTGTGAAGACAAAAATCCCACGCTGTGGAAAGGCACTCATCTGCCAAAGGGAAGAACTGTGCTTCAGGCAGGCAGGCAGCACAGCAGCAGGGTCATGCCACCTGCCCCATGTTAGGGCTGGAGCTGTACTCTAGGTGAACTCTACCAAATTAGCTGTACATGATGTTGCATTCCCTGGTTTCTCAGAGGATCAAAGTAGCTGGATCCAGTCCCAGTTTTCTGCAGATAAGCAGGTCACAGGACTAGTTTGCACCTCTATGCTGCTTGTAATACACTGTGTTACAGATTCCTCTGGATTTCCGTGTTCGTGCCCGTATGCACTAGATACTGCTAGTCACATTTTTCCCCTTTAGTCCTCTAAGCTAATCTAGGGACCTGGGATGCTTCTACAGACTCTTACTCACCAATACAGACACTCTGGCAGTGCTACATCTGATTATAAACTCCTACCCCTTGTTCTTGCCTACATGCGTTTTACATTTCCTTGTTTTATCTAAAATGCTCATTCTTTCCCTCACAAGGCTTCTCCCACCAGCACAGCAGAATGAGGGCAGGCACAGCAGCTCAGCGGCTTGGCTTGGATTAAACACTTGCTGAAAGGTGGAGGGAAGAAAGAGAGAAAGACAAGGCTATCTGGTTTGGTAAGCCATGAGGCATCCCTAAGGCCTAAGCAAAATGCATGTGAAGAATAGGGAGGAGAGAGGCGACAGCAATAATTGGATACCCATTTCACTTGTATAAAAGTCCTAATTACTTGTTTACCTGCAGGCACATTGTGGGCTTCACAAAGGCACACACAAGTTACAGCGATTAATTACTAGCAGGGTCTGGGAGACTCTCTCCATAATTCAAACTTCTGATCAAACAGCAGCAGTGGGTGATTCAAAAGCAAAGAGCAGAATATGTATATATATATTCTTCCTTAAAAAGATAATGTGGTTTTGTGTCATAGGACTGGGTGATACATTGTAATTTTAACCTCTGCTGTTTAAGCAACAGATACATATCCAATATGTAAGTAGTAGCTTTAGAGAAAGTAATTTTCTTTTTACCTGTGTAGTTTACCTGTTAGTAGAAGCAGACACATGTTGAAATGATGCAAGAATTTATGTCAAATTTGGCAAATAGGTTTGTATGAAAAAAATAGAAGTAAAATCGAGAAAAAAATATTTTCAGAGAGATTTATTTAAATTTTGAATGATATTTTTTGACTTGGTGTTCCTATTTTAATTTTAAAAAAATGAAAATAAATGCCTGGTTTGTCCAGGGTACTCTGTTGATTTGAAGATAATTTTTTCTAGTTCTCACACACATTATAGCAGCAATTGATAGCACATCCTCCCAGTGTCCATCCTCCTCAGAATATAAAAAGATTTTAACAACTGAATGAGGAAGAAATTTAAACATAGGCATCCTATAAGCAAATAAAAATACAGGTAAAGGCTTTGGATAACGCATTTAAATGTTCTATTTCATTTGTCAAAACCACATGGAGTACAATAATAGTACTAAATTAAACTTGCACAGCTCCAGTGGTATTGGAGGCATCCTAAATATTTTGGCCTGGGATTCTCATTTACAACATGTTTTTTAGCATATCTGATATTGGAGCAGTGAATAACATTCCCTAAATAAATATGTTTTTCATCGTTATTTTGATAGACTATTTTGACAAGTTTGCTTGAAAATTATTTCCAATCAGTGTATTTTAAAAGTGTCACATTTGTATCTTCCTATTGAGAAAAGTTCCATTCACAAAAATATTTAGTATTAAAAATTACTCATAACCTCTTTACCAGAATATTTTTTTGGCCAGAAGATTGTTTAAGACACTTTGTGAGTGTTGTTCAGCTGGTATCTCAGCTGTGTTCCTCATGGACAGTGACTGTGGCATTTTCTGTGCTCTGCTGAGTGGCTGAAAAACCCCTGCAAACTAGGGTTTGGAGGCACTGCTTCCAGCTGCTTATTGAAAATCCCATTTCCATGTTTTGCAGGTCACAAAAGATCTGCTTTTCTTTTTTCCCCCCAGAAATATTGCAGCCAAGAAGGCAACAGAAAGGTTTGCTGAAATGTTTACATGGAGAAAACGGAAAAAAACCCGAGCAGAATAAAGTTCAAACCAACAGCAATGAACTGTATTTGGTACAGCACAGCCTATTGCTCACAGCTGCATTCTGAGGTGAAGAAAACATCTTGCTGCATCTAAGGACTCTGAACAGGAACGGGCTTCCTGCAGGGAGGATGCACAGTGCTGTGTAAGCACTTCACGGCAGTCAAATACGGGATTGAATAGCAGCTGCTCGCTGTAGAAAGTCTTCCCTTTTCCCATGGCAAGTCACAAATTCAATGCAAAAAGTTGCATGAAATTGAGCTGTAACTTTATGCCTAAATCTGTAATTCAATTATAAATTGAGCATCTTGGCCATCAGCCACAATAAATAAAATATCTGATTAATATGTCAAAAAAAAAGTTCATATTTCAAAAATTTAAAGGTAAAATCCAAGACAAGCTTTAATTTCCTGGGCAATGACCACAAAAAACCTCACAAGACCCCAAATTCGAATACCTGAAATATTATTGCTTCACAGTGCTTTAGTCTTCTAATTCAGACTAAAACAGCCTTGATGTAAAAACAGGGAAGGGTGAGACCAGCATTTTTTCCTCTGCCAATACACTGAGTTTTGCAGCTTTTGTTGAGGAAAACGCTTTTCTATTTCAGATTTGTATCTACTTAAAACAACTCGCCTTATAACACAGCTGCTAGCAGCTCAGTTATGCAGGAACAGGAAATTGAAAAAATGAAAGGGGGGGGAGAATAAATTGAAAAGAAATTAAAGAAAAATGAAAACTGAAATAGAAAAAAACCCCAAACTGAATAGGGAAAAAAAGCAAATAAATCTTTGATCATGGAAAGTATGGTCTGTGAAAAAGGAAGGATTTGTTTCTCACCTTTCTGCACATGCTTTTTATTATTCTTATTTAATTTTTATACAAAAGTGGTCACAAAAGAAAGTCAAAGAACAGTGATAATTAACTGACACCCAATGAAAAAAAAATCAAAAATACTTATGAAACTGGGGATTTGGAGGAGATTTGCACTTGCCTCTGGGAATATCTTAGAAAAAAAATGAAGTGCTTACTATTAGCAGAGTCACAATCCACACCAGGGAAGGCACAAAACTTTAAGGCATGAACCAAGGCTGAGGAAAGAGTCATTACTAAATTAGCAGAGCCAAACTTCAGCCAACCAAGTAGAAGATACCACTTTCTACCAGTTAATCCAGACAGCCAGTCCTTTCCAGCTTGACAACCATCGGTACCTCTTTAAATTGTGATATTTGGTTTGATTGAAATGTTCACATTGGTAAAAAAAAAACAAACAAAACCCCAGAACTTTGAGACAGCAAGAATCTTACTGACAAGCTTTGTAAAAATCAAAACTATTCACAAAAAAACCCAAACCAACCAAACCAGCAAGTAGACAAAGAAGGGAATAGATAAACATTTTATTGGGGTAGGTTTTATTGTGAATTGTGAATGGCACAGTAACCAGTTTACAAAGGCCAGCCAACTACATTATCCATAACAATTACAGATTTCACCCCAACAATCTTATAATGTGCCTCTTTTGTAGCATTATTTGCAATGACCCTCCAAACAGTCAAAAAGAAGTGAATATTTTTCACGTGGAATCATCATTCAAGCATTGCTATCATCTTCCTAATGTTACCATGCTGATCCGTCAGTGCCCTGCAGCAAAATGCTTTTGCACAGCATTTTATCAGGGTGTCTTGCATGGGGTTATTGCAACTTACAGCAGTCTTGAAATGCTTTCTTGAGTCTTTGGATGCATGCTGTGCCACTTTCACAGTCAGAGAGCTCTCTGACAGGAATCTTGCTCCTCTGGTTATAAAAACATTAATTTTACTTTTAGCAAAACAATTAGAAACTAAATACCAATTCTCACAGAGCAGATACACAGCTGCACATAGGAAGGCATATATAAAAAACATCTGCAAATGCACTTGGTCAAAAAGCCTAGCTGAGATACACACTTCACAAAAAAAACATGTCTTCTACTTAGATATGTCCACACCACCTGCAAATTGATTATAAATTTGCATTAAAACAAAAAATATATTATGACCCAAGAGTCCAAATTAAGTCTTTTTTTTTTTTTTTTCAGAAAAAAAACACCCCAAAAAGAACTATCTAAATATTTGCCTCATCTAAAGAACCTTAGTTTAAAACGCAGGTAAGTTAAAACTAGTACTTTTCTGCACAGCAGAAATTGAGGTTGATATTACAATACTAGATTTCTCATATGAAAAATACAGGATATGAAAAGTTGCAGTACCTCAGAAGACAACCTTTAATCCTGAAAAATCCTCAGGAATTTCAATGGTACATGGCTGCAGGTTTTAGCATTAAATTTTTTGAAGATTTATGATCACCTTGCAAAGAAACAGTAAAATTGTGGGTGTAAAGAATCACTTAATAAAATCCTTGCATAAACTTTTACATATAACTAAAAATGTGGAGTCAGCAAAGTAAAAAGTCGGAATGTAACATCTTTTTAGTTCTCATTTTAGTGTGTCTTTTTTTTTTTTTAAGTGTTTGTAGTGTTTCCATGCTCAGAGAGTCAAGAGCTGTATGGACATGGTCTTAGATCACCTATCCTCACTGACCCAGCTTGAGCAGAAGGGTTAGACCAGATGAATTTGAGAGGACCCTTCCAACCTCAACCATTCTGTCATTCTGTGACCTTCACTAACAAGAATGATAGCTGATGTTGCAAGAACATGTCTACTAATCACATACAACTGAACAGTGTGTATGTGATGTATAATAGAAAGGAAGTTAAGCATTTTTAACAAGAAAAAAACCCAACAGAGATAACTGTGATAGTTTAAATAATATTTGATTATTAAACTCTGATTTTCTAGGAAGTGTCTTTTAGCTGAATGCCTTAATAACACATTTTAAGTGCTGTAAGACTGAAGAAAATCTTCCCTTGCCTGAGTTTTCCTCAGTCTTTATTTGATGATGAGCAGACAAAACCAAGGGTGATAGCTTACAATACTAAACATCGCATCTCATTAAAGGTTCATCATGGCATACATGATTTTACACGTAACATGTAACAAAACTGTCATAGCCCCTACTCTGGTCTGTGTGTTTTACGAGTAAGAAGAATTCCACAACACAAGGATGTAAACTCAGAAAGTTTCTATCTGAATCATCAGTGGGACCTTTCCTTTTGCCTAGCCTGAGTCCTCTTGGCCAGTGAATCTGTATAAGATCAAAAAATCATAGCATTTGTTTTTCAGTGCATTCAATTTTTATGCTTTCTCAGGAACACTCACACACAGTTGGGTCCTCTGGTCCCATTTCATTCTTTGTACTGGAGAAGAACCTAAAACAGGGAGAAATGCCTGGACTTTGAATGCATGGTCATTCAAAATAAATTTTCTGTGCACTGTATATACTCCATCCGCCTGTTTCTTCCTCATCCATCTGCTGGCCAGCATGAACTCTCTAGCACCACCAAAGCAGCTCCACACAGCTTACATGCAACTGCAACCATTTGCCTTCACATCAATGGTACAAAGGTGCAGTCATTTCCAGTAAACTGTGCCTAAAAAAAAAAAGATTTACCCATACAAATTTGAGGTGTAACAAAAGTTGCTTCTGGGTTAAGAAATACTGGGTAGTTGTAAACAAAACATTATCTTGCCCTACCTCTGTAATATTTTTCCCAGCTCCACCTTCACAGTGCCCCATAGTTTGCAACTGCATTTGGCAAAAGCGTGCCTTCCAGAGTCTGCATGTGGAAGAGTTTTGCTTATCTATCGTGTCCATTATTATGTGATTAGATAGTAGCCGGGGCAGTCCCGTGGTGTAATGGAGAGCACTCCAGTATCTGAATCCCAAGGTCGTGAGTTCAAGTCTCGGTAGGGACTGTCCCCTGGCAGTTCAATGCCTCCCTGCTGTCCGATCCCGTCAGATCTTGGATGCTCAGCAGGGTCAGCCCCGGTTAGTACCGGGTGCTGTAACAGTCCCGAGGACTTCCCTGTCACTGTCCAAGCTCACTCGGCCGTGGCAAATAAACCTCAGGACTTAAACGGTGGGGCCAGTTCTGTGCACGCTGTGCCTCATCTAAAATATCCACTGCACAGGTTCGAAGGGCACGCCTATGTGGGGAGAGCCCTTCCCAAATCTTTGTTCACGATGGTTGGCCATTATTATAGATAGTAGCCACTACCTCTTGTAACTATGATGTTAAATGAGGAATGTGTGAAGATTTACTGCTTACTGTCTAAATGCAGCTTGGAAATACATCTCTGCACAAATAAACTTGCTTTTCAACTTAAAAAGTATAACTTACAGCTTGCTTGAGAATAGAGGAAAATCAACGCAGCAGGAAATCCCAATGTTGACACACTCAGGTTGGTGTCACTGTTCTGACCTAATCAGGAAAGGAAATGACTTTCAACAGACCTACAAGCTGGGGTCAGCAGCCTCCGTGAAGCAGCAGCCAGGAGTTTTCAAGGCTTGGGCTTCACTCTCGTGGTGGCATTCAGTCACTTCTATACCACCTTCTAAGACTCTCAGTTTGTTAGAAATAATTGAGCCAGAGATCAAATTAAGAAGATAAAGGTTGCAGTCGGAGCCAAAAAAAGCCTGGTTCCTTCTTTCCTGCTAAACCGCTGATGACAAGACTGCTTCATTCCCTCACAGGTTTCCATGGCTTCTCCAACATCGTTCTTCGTGGACAAAAGATCATGCACTCTCATTCATCATGCTTTGTATTCTACAACTGTTTCACGATCCACTGATCCACCTTTGGATTACAGCCATCTGTTGCAACAAAAGAAACTGCTCATAAGCCCCAGGAGGGCTTGTGGGGCAAAGGCAAAACTTCAGGTGGGCAGCACTGCACACATAGGTGATTTTGGGAAAGTAGGAGAGATAAGGAGACACCTCCTCCAGATGTATTTGGGTTGTGGAGAGGAAAGATGTATACACACTTTAGCCTCATCACCGGGTGCTCTGGCCCACTGCCTGTTTGTGTTGATGGGGGACTGGGACCCAGGGAATGCTGCTGTACTCCATGACAAGCCATTGCTGTGCCCCATGGGAACGCTAGTTCCTGCTTAGGAAATGGCAGGATGCCAGAGCCTCAGTGAAACCATATAAAGGTTGTTTCCAACCTAAATGATTCTATAATTCTATATGGAGACTGTCACATCAAACTGGAGTATCTGAGACAGGAGGCATGTCTTGCATGGCTTCCCCAAGGTCCATGCTCTTCATGGGCTGGTTCACAGGCAGAGACAAAATTAAGGACTAGCGTCAGTGAACGCAAAAACCCTCAGATTTTCAGCTGTCAAAGCAAAGGATTAATACCTACATGCCTTCTCCCAGCAACAGCATCTCAGCACCATAGTGTCCCTAGACAACAGTATCAGCCCCAAAACTGTTGCGGGCTGGGTGCCCCCAGGACCAACCAACCCCCTCACAGCCACATCAAAGATGTGAGTTCTACCCAGAACTTATTCATGAGTATTCTTTAGACTCTGCCCAGCTGAAAAGTATGGTGCCATCAAATTGTATATGCTTTTTTTTGTTTGTTTTAAACAAATAAAGCCTCCAAGCCTGACAGGCAAGGACAGGGATGGGATTAGGCAAACATCCTATACAGACGGTTCCTCTTTCTGTCTGTCAGCTTGTAAGTGCTTTCTCTTGTGGAACTATACAGTACTAACTGAGCCGGAAACAGCTATTTAAAAAGTGATTATAGTGTGACATTTTTGTTTGACCTAACATCAAGCCATGTGCAGCTTAAATGTCAGCAAAGCTATTTACTATAGGGACAGACAGGCCCTAGCATGCTTACATTTACCCAGCGTCTTAAAACCGATTTCTGTCTCCACTCAGTGCACATGAATGACACTGAAGCCAAGATGTAAAGTATAGTGCTCTGTAAGATGTGATGATTGACTAATATGCTGGGTGGCACAATGTATTCAGCAAGAGGCTCACAGGGAGGAAGGCAAAATAATGGATAATTAAAGTCAATCTCAGGTTAGAAAGCAGAGGCCCATGCAAAAGGTTTTCTTGGATTAGCAAAAACATGCCAATAGCTGGTGTGTTTTGTCCAAGGATGTCTGAAGTGCTCAAATATTTGGACAAAAATAGCAAAGCAGATTTTTTTTATTAGTGTAGGAGCTGTATCATTTGCATGGGAGAGGAGGGAGGGCAGCCCCCAGCTGTGGCCAGCGGCCCTGCCCTTAGAAGACCTCTTGTAGCCCCTGCAGCGAAGCACTGTGGCCCACACCCTGGGGCTGGCAGGGCACAAACCAGGCCGCCCAGCTGTGGCTGCCAGGCAGGGCGATGGAGGGGAAGGGAGGCTCCAGAGCTGTGTCACCAGCCATCAAAATAATAGCCGAGCAGTAGGGGAGCATGAGGCCAATGCAGCTAATTATGTGCTTCTCTCCCTGTGTGAGAACCGACAGGAACGAAGCAGCTTCAGGTCCCGCAAGGATGCAGGATTACGTACAGCTATAAAGTGATAGACAGAGTTATGTAGTACCAGGAGTTGTCTCTGGAAGACAATGAACTCCTTTACAACAGATGGAGATAAGTGCGCTTGTAGTTCCTTAATGGGACTACAGGCATATATTTGGACAGCGTTCCAGTCTGACCTTCTTCTCAGAGCCTAAAATAACAAACAAATCAGTGTGCCTTTATTTTGAGAAAACGTTGCTCACAGTAATAAGGGTGGGTGGGGGCACTCAAAAGGAAGCAGAGCTGTGATAAAACTTCCATTTTGTTCTTTCTTGCATGTCAGAAAAAAATGTACATTATAATTCAGAGTGCCTTTCAGGGTTTATTTTTCTTTACATTGTTACATGCCCGATCACATCTGATTTTGGAAACTAAGCAGGGTCTGACTTGGCTGACATTTAGGAGACTGCTAAAAATGCAGGAGACTGAGCTGGATCTGTGTGCTTGTTAAATGAATGCACAATGTCTAAAAGCATGATGAGGGGAATGACAAGAATATTCATAGCTTTTCTATATATTAAAATACTGCTTTTCTCCATATCTAGCTAATAAAGTAACACTATGACTGAAAATAACCATGAATATTAAATGAGCATTTTTCAAATAATAAAAAAACCACTGCTTGTGAATACTGGTTAATACTTTACAGAAAGCGCAGAAAAATCCTTTGAGCAAACTGATCATCAGGTTATTAGAGATACTGTTTGCTTGCTACTTACTTTACTAACTGCTGACAGTAGCAAGAGACTGTGAGAATCCTTTCCAAACTCATTTAAGTGAAATAAGTATATGTGCAATAAGCAGTATAAACGGCATAAAACTTATGAACAGAAAAGATACGAGAGGTAGCCAGAGGATTTTTTACTCATGGGATTTACTCTTTTCTCAGTGTTTTCAGTGACAAAGGGCTTAATTATAGAAAGGGTCCTTCATTTTCTCTTTACCTTAGAAAATTTCAAAAGATCAAGGCTGATCTATTACGATTTTGCTTTGAGGCTCTCAAGCAAGAGTTAAAATTTTAAGAAACGTTTCCTTCTTTAAAAATGTTCATTAGTTAAAACAAATACAATTAAAAAAAATAACAACTGTGACTAGAACTCCCTTCCTCTCTTGCTCTCTTATCAAATGTCCTCAGTGGGTACCTCTCAGATCCTGAGACGACCTTGCAGTCCTGAGTGAGCTCCTTTTCTTTTGACACCTCCTGCCCATGCAAAAGTTAAAAAGACAAAACCAGCAGTGAATTTGTTATAAAGAAAACAAACATCAAACAGATCTTTGAGTATCTTCCACCTTTAAAAAAGAAATAAATACGATATGGCGTAGCAAGGCAAGATTCATATGCTGTAAGCCTCTCCCATGTAGTGCCCAAGGTGCCCTCATTCAGTTTTGCAGTCTTTCTTTGTTATAGCAAAATGTGAGGGATTTCTAAATCCTAATTTGGATGCATCCCCCAGCAGCAGAGACAAACCAACAATTACTGAAGCAAGGCAAGTTGTTTTCAGTTTAGCAGGTTTTTTTTTTCCTAAGCCAGGCTTGTGGTTTCATTTAAAGTTTGAATGCATCCATTCTCTGAGTAGGCCAGTGGCTTTTCAATAGCAGAAGATCAAATGATGTTAATCGGGCAGTGTGACCTAATCCTCTAATTCAGCTGCTGTCTTACATTAGAAATGTCCTGCTCATGTAAGATTGATTTGCTCTTAAATTGACTTTTTTTGTTGTTGTTGTTGTTGTTAAATGTGCTATTCTAAAGTTCTACTTTTGGCTCTGCAGATGTTACCCAAATAAGGTAAGACCACTTTTTCTTCATTTTGAAGGTTTAAATTCGCTAATCGTAAGGGTTCCCATGGAAAATCTCTTGTTAATCACAGAAAACTCAAGATGATATGCAACAGCAGCAAGAATAATTTTTCTTTTTGGTAGAGATCCCATAGCTTAGCTACACTGGGCAGCCATTGCCTACTATGGGAAGGCTACTATAAGTGTATATTCTCTTCAGTCTTCTGATATGCCTTCCTTTAGAGTTTGCACACATTTAATAAAAAAACAAAACAATCTTCTCATTTCATTTTTGTTCCCTTGGTTTTTCTGATATGGTGGTTCTGGTGCAGTGCCACATGTGAGTGGACTCCTGCACCACTGCTGGGTAAGGGCAGCTGAAGCAGCATTCCTCCGCAGCTTTCCCAGTGCTCCTCTGCAGCTTTCTCCTCTGGAGCTCAGTCAGTTTATAGGCCACATGCATTTAATTGTGTTAATCAGCTCCCACATACGTTTGGAACTGCAGCTCTACCAAAGCCTGGCAACAGCCATCACTCATACAGGCAACTCAGAGATGACTCATACTCCTGCACAAACCCAAAGACCAGACTCTCTTGAGCTGCCAGGTTCTGCAATCAAATGCGTGTTAATGGCCAGCACAAATTAAGCGTCCTTCACTTACCCCTTGGCAGCATAAGGCCAACATCTACAGGTAATAATCAGCCGATAGTTAACACTATCAGTGTTAACCTACTTCGTATGAGGTGTAGAGAGTGAATGGGCTGTTCAGCCTGAAGAAGGGAGCGCTCCCGAGAGACCTTATAGAAGCCTTCTTATATCTAAAATGGCCTGCAAGAGAGATGGAAAAGGACTTTTTTACAAGGGCATGTAGTGATTGAACAAGTGGAATGGCTTTAAACAGAGAGTAAGTTTAGATTAGATATTAGGAAGAGTGCTTTCCTGTGAGGGTGGTGAAACACTGGTACCAGAGAAGTTGTGGATGCCTCATCCCTGGAAGTGTTCCAGGACAGGTTGGATGGGGCTTGGAGCAACCTGGTCTAGTGATGGTGTCCCTGCCCCTGGCAAGGGGGTTGGACCTAGACGATCTTTAAGATCTCTTCCAACCCAAATCATTCTGTGAGTCTGTGAAGTCTCAGCAGAAAATGTCCAGCCCTTGGCACAGGTATCAGTGCATGATACCTCTCTCAAGTGCCTCTCTCACCTGCTTTGACAGCCTGCATAGGGCAGGATAGGGCTCCCTGGGTACAAGGGACACAAAGTCCAGCACTGCAAGTGCATTGCAGAGGGAAAGGAGCCACGTGGCACTCATGTACCTGTCACTCCAGGGATTTGCTCTTTCCATACCCTTCCTGAAGTATTCTTATAAGAGATTTCCACTAGCTAAGTCTACATTGTTGATAAGATTGCCTCAGATAAAGCAAGATATAATACAGTCTGAAGAACTAAATCGACCATTTACAGTGTCTGGCAGGTGTTCGTCAATCTTTTTGCTCTTAAAGGAGGACATCAGGGCTGTTATTCCTGCCTGATGGGTCTGTGATACGCAATCATTTTGCTATGTCCACCGAACTATGCAGCTTTTTCTTTTTTTTTTTCTGCCAGATTAAGCCCATCGATTAATTACTTTTCCTGAAGATATTATGACAACCTAAGGTTTACTGTGTCCATGTTGGCAGAACACATAAGAGTTTTCAAAACCTGATGTGTTATTGTTGGTGCTGCGTTACATAAACCACAAACTGATTAATATCCACAGTATGAGTAGTTAATGGATCTGCTCCCAGTCATCTGACATCTGGGGAGATGATTTTCGTATTATTGAGCCAAGTGTGTAAAGCATTCCCTTTTCCCCAGAGCTATTTCTTAAAGAAATGGAAGCACAATTTCAAGCTGGCATTGGGCGGCAGCAAATGCGGTCAAAATAGAATTTTGTGGGCAGAGAGCGCCATCTGCAGCTACAAAATCGTAATTACTTTTCTGTAACCAACTAATTTGGCATTTCTCCTTTGGTATTGCCACCTGTTCTAGCAAAAGATGGGAAAAAAAAACCCAGATGAGACTGATGAAAGATTGAGATTTAAACCTTAACACTCTCTTAATATCCTGTAGGAAAGCTTTCCTAATCCTTGCTAAAGTTTCTGAATTAAATAAACTGCTTAAAATTTCATAGAGATGAGCATCACAAGTTCGTTTCTGTTTTCAGGCTGCTTATTCAATAATAAAGTCATGATAGAGCTAAAATTTGTACTATATTAGGGTCCTCCAGTCTGCAGAAAGTCTATGCTTCTAATACTTCATATGATGCATTTGATAAGTACTTGAAAGAGCTCATAAATTATATCCTCTAGTATTGTCTCAGAATGACTGGGTAGCAAGCCAGTGTCAATAAGCAATATGCAAAACCAGCACATAAAGTGCATGCAGAAGAATTATATCCATACAAATGTTACAAAATTGATACATATTAAAAAATTACACTACATAAATATTACTTAAATATATTTTATATAAATAGAAATATTACAAAATACTAGAAATATAACAATTTTTATGAAATCACAAAAACCACATAAATACATACACAAAAGAATCACAATGGTTGTTTTAAGTACAAGTGCATTATTTTGTGTACAACTTATCTGATATAAATGGTACACAGACAAGAGTA
This sequence comes from Sakesphorus luctuosus, assembly GCA_013396695.1. NCBI lineage: Eukaryota > Metazoa > Chordata > Aves > Passeriformes > Thamnophilidae > Sakesphorus > Sakesphorus luctuosus. The sequence goes on along the minus strand of VWZD01000524.1, from coordinate 447,723 downwards.
CACATCTAAAGAAATACATGCTGCAAAAATAAATGAAGATGGTATTTATAGTTGATGCCTGGAAGTTCTCCACCACGATGTCAAATGATGTTGTTGCAATCCTGCTGCCCATCAGGTTTCTGTTCTTCCCAACACCATGGGAAACTTCAGGCCTCCAGAGCATTCACAGCTCCAAAGGTTTCAAATGGAGCAGAAATATTAAATGCATTAGAAAATCAATCTGTGAATAAGGGTATGCTGCTTCTGATAGTGTTCTCTGAACTAAATGGACAGCTGAGATCAGTGCCTATGATTCCAGTCTCATTAATGTAAGACAAGAGTTTGTTCTAGAAATCTATCTTAAGGACATGAGTGGCAAAGAATTTGTCAGACAGTAAAACTGAAAATCATGCTTCATCATGTGTGTTGTAGAAGACTCATCTATATTAAAGAATTATTAATGGATTTGCAAAAGCAAATGGATTAGTAGATTTAAAAGGGCTATGAATACTAAATATGTACATTGAATAGATACATTCAGGAAGGGTTAAAAGACAAAGCAGCATTAATAGCATTCCTGAGCTTAATACAACATCTTATTTAAAATGCAAATTATTAAATTACTCTATTATTTTTATGACTGAGTTCAGAAGGTATTTTTCTCAACTGTTCAATTTGCAGCCACAGAGATTGCAAGATAGTGAAAGAAAGTTGATGAAGCTCTATTAGAGAGACCTGTAAAGGACAAGAAGTCAGTTAAGAACAGGTGGCATTGATTTATGAAGAACAAATCACACTTGGCCAACTTGATTGCACCCTATAGTGAAATGGCTGGCTACATGGACAAGGATGGAGCAGTGGACATAATAGATCTTGACTTCAGTAGAGTGATTGAAATGATTTCCTGCAGCGCTTTCACTCACAAACTGAGGAAATATGGCATGAATGAGCTGGCTATTGGGATGCACTGAAAACTGCCCAGGCTGGCAGGATCAGTGGGTGGCAACCAGTGGCTTGGCAATGTACCCGAAGGCCCATAACATGCTGAGTGCTCGAGGGGTTGATACTAGAGTATATATAGTGCATTGTTTTCATCAAAAATGTGCACCATGGAACAGGACGCACTTTCAGGTTACGTTAAGATAACGCTAACTTAGGAGGGATGATTGACACACTAAATGATAGAACTTAAGTTCTGAGGGAGTTTGAAAATCTTCAGGACTGGACTGACAGAAACCTTAATATGTTCAACATGGAGAAACACAAGGATGAATTCTCAGTCTTGGATCTAAGGCCAAATGAGCTCTTCCATTGATACCAAATGGGAAGAAACAGGCTTCTTCAGAAAGGACCTGGGGGGATGTGAAAGCCAAGTCCAACACAAGCACACAGTGTGTTCTCATCCCAAAGATGAGAATCACACAGTAACCTATGTTAGGAGTATGGCCAATAGACTGAGGAAAGTTACTGTCCCCCTTTGCTTGGTGTTGGTGAGGCGCTGGCTGGACACAGGGCCCAGTTTGGTGCTTCCTCAGATCAAGGGCAGATCCAGTGAGCTACCAAGACAACCAGGATCCAGATCACATCACCTTGAAAGAGACATGGAGGTATCCTGGGCCTGTCTTGCCTGTTGAAGAGTGTAAGGGGTCATACAACAGCTGTCTTCAATTACTTGAAGGCGGATTACAAATACGGCAGAGCTAAACTTCCCTTGGTAGTTGTATGCAATACAACACGAAACCATGGCCACAAGTGGCTCAGGAGGTCCACAGAGGACACTATGAAACAAATTATTTACATGGAAGGTAGTTAACCTGGACAAACTACAAAATTTTTATTTTGGATGGTTTCAAGAGCTGTCAAGACAAAACTGCAACAGTTGTGATTCACTTCAAGCAGTGAAGCTGAACTGCAACACCCAGAGGTCCTTTCCAGCCAACACATTTATGACTGTGCACAGGTGTAAAGGTGATGGCCTTCCTGGTCTAGGATTCCTATTCATTGGGGTAAGACAGACTTAAAATGGTTTCCAAAATGCTGTCTGGGTTTTATTATTGATTTAGGAGTTTAAGTATATGCATGAGCAAAAATAAAAATACTCTGCCGTCTGTTGGTATGTGGCAAACCACAAAGGTTGTTTTCTGAAAACAGACTATTTCATTACCACATTTAAACTGTTACCTGCTATTTCAGTCAGCAATATAAAAATATCAAGAAATGCAGCACATTTTGAAAATCCACCAACTGTCAAGTCAGTCAGTGTGTTATTTATTCAACTTGTAAAAGTTGTGGAAGTGCCTGTAGCCACTGTGAGTCCCTAGAATAATTTAAAGCTTATCAGCAACCCTGATAACCCTGAGATTAGCTCAGTTGGTTAAAACTTGGTTGTAATAATGCCAAGGTCATGGGTTCAATGCCCTGTGTGGGCCATTGACTTTAAGAGTTGGACTCGATGATCCTTGTGGGTCCCTTCCAACTCAGAGTAGTCTGTGTGTGTGATTCTGTGCGTGAACTACGCTATCTTCTGGTCGCCGAGATGCTCAGCTCTGACTGCAGCATGAGCTACTGATGCCTTGGATACCAGACCGCCTTCCCCTGCTGCGCCGCGGGAGAGGAGCACAGGCCGCCAGCTCCTTCCCCTCTCCACAGCGCCAATGGCCCGTGGGCAGCCTGGCTTCTCTTGTTGATTTTCCCGTCCCAATCGCAGTCCGAGGCGTTCTCTTGGTATTCGTGTGGCCAGTGCCGTCCCGAGGAGTCAGAGCTCAGTAAACGCGTCTCCGCCACATGCCCAGCCCCGTTCCGCGACCCTTTCCCCAACCCCGTGCCCGCTGCCAGCGCTGAGCCGCGGGAGGGGGCCGGCCCGCCCCTTCCGCTGCACCGCGGGAGGAGGCGGTGCTGCCGGGCCGTGCATGGCGGCGAGCGGTGGGGCCGGGCTGCTGCCCTTCCTGCGCCTGCTGGGGCAGCTCAAGGTGGGCGCGGTGCGGCTGCGGGGGAGGCGCGGTATCTGCCCCGGTGTCTGCCCCGGGCAGCGGCGGGCGAGGCAGGGGTGCCGTGCGGGGCGTGTGTGGCGGAGCTGACCGGGCCGGCGCTAGGGCACGGGGGTCGCTGGGTGCGGGAAGGCAGGGGAGGGAAGGGCAAGACAGGGCAGGGCAGGGGCGCTCCGGCCCTTGGGCCGCGGCTGGGTCGTGCTCCTGGCCGATCACAGCCCTGCTGGCCCGGCCCGGTCCTTGGGGCAGGTGTTTCCTGAAAGCGTCGAAGCTCAGCGGAGCGTGGTGGAGCGGAATTCCTACTGGTGCCTCTGAAAAGAGGTACTTCAAAACCAAGGGTCAAGTGGATACGGTGGTGTCCTGTCAAAGGTTGGATTGGATGGTCTCAGAGGTCTTTTTCAACCTAATTGATTCTGTGATGCTTGAACAGAGAGTACCACGGACAGGATGGGTGTACAGGAACGTGGAGAAGCCAGAGAGTGTATCTGATCATATGTACAGGATGGCGATGATGGCTTTGGTGACTGAAGACAAAAGCCTTAACAAGGACAGGTAGGACAGCCTCTGGTTATCATGACCATATGTTAATATTATGGGAGAGTTGCAGACAAAATGCTGAAAAGAGCTGTCATCCTGAGTAAGAGATTTTAAAACACACTGAAAGATCTTGAAATCCTTTTCCCTCTTCTTTTCCCTCCATCCTTTGGACAGGGTGCTGTTTACCTGGAGAACTGAAAGGGGCTAAAAACTTCTATTGCTACACTGTGAGTGCAGAGGCAAGTCCTTAGTGCAGGGGCTCTGAGCTGGCCTCCTCTCAAGCCGTGAGTAAGTAAGCTGAAGACACTTGTTAAACACAGTTTGAAGCAAGAGACAGCAAGGGCAAAACCATACATCATGTGGAGTCTGATAGACTGAACCAGCACTCAGCAGCAATAGGGAGCCTTAGAAAACCTCTAGCACAGTAGAGAAGGCTTCATTATTGAATGAGTTGTCAAGTCCAGTATGGGATCATGCTTGCTTTATCCCTTCACAAGCTGATGTGAAGGCTTTTTTGAGTATTCTCCTGCAGACTGGCATAGCCACAGAGCTGTGAGTGTCACATTATATACTGAATTTGATATGGCTCCAGTCAGATTACCTTCCACGTGTTGAAGGAATAATGTGAAGTATATAATGTAGTTAATTATCACAACATCTCTGAAAGTCAAGTGTACAAAAGCTAAGTACATTGCTTTTGAATGCTGTGATCTGGTACACAGTGTATTTATATTTAAATCTGTTCTTACAAGCAGCAGGAGCTAGAAATCAGAAACTAAAAACATGTCTAGGTGGAAAAAAAACCTAGGGGGAAACTAATTCCCTTGGCAAAGAAATGAAAAATGTAAAGGTTTAAAAATCTCCAGCCAACCTGTAGAATACAGGAGGGGGATAAATTCTGGCGTCTCTTGGCTTTATGGATAACAAGATATAACTTAAAATGCTGAGAAGCTCATTATTTTGTCTTTGCTTTTTGTCAGATGCATACGATTAGCTTTGGTTCATGATATGGCTGAATGTATTGTTGGAGATATTGCTCCTGCAGATAACATTTCAAAAGAGGAGAAGCACAGAAGAGAAGAGGTATGGACACAAGATGTGAAGCCACTTCTGTAAAGCATTCTGTATGTTTTTAATGGTTTGGTGAAGGGACACTAAGCAATATAATACTGTCATTAGCATTACACAAGTCTGCCATAACCAGCTACAGTTTTCAACTCATTTTGATTTTTGTATCTGTAACTTCACAAGGTACGAAGTTCTGGAAGGAGAACCTTTGAAGTAATCTTCATCTTGGCCGATTATTTCAAAACCAGCTGCAGTTTTAGTGGCCTGAATTAGTCATTTCAGCAGTCTTACCAAGAGGTGGGGAGCAGGGATTAGGTGCACTGAGTAGAATGAATGACAATTTGTGTCAGATCATGTGTGTGGTACCAGATTATGCTGTTGGGACAGAGACTTTATTGAAACCTTTTGTTCAGGACTTCAGACACAGATGTCTTTTTTTGGTTGGTGGCTTTTTGAGGGAATTTTTTTGGTTGTGAGTTTTTTTTTGTTTTGGTTGGGTTTTTTTCCCCCTGTTGTTTATTTGTTTATTTTGTTGTTGTTTTGGGGGATTTTTGTGTTTGGGTTTTTTTCGTTTATTTGGGGTTTTTTATTGTTGTTGTGAGTGCAGCATGTGTAGAGTTACTTTATTTTTGGCCTTCTACATACCCAAACTGTTAGTTTGTCATTTCTGGTTTGTGGCATTATTTGAAGAAAATGTAAACCACTTCTGTAGCTGCAGCTGGAGGGCAACGTGACCCCTCAGAAACTCTTTAGAGGCTTTTTTTTGTTCAGTGTAAGAACACACTGCGAAGTACATTGAAAGAAACACCAAAATTGCAGTCAGAAAAGATACTACTTCAAGAACACCGAATATGAATAGATGTTTAATTTCCACTTAGTAAAGAGCGTGCTACTAGAGTTAATCATAGGTCTCCCAGCCCCAAGTTTTAAACAGATAACATAGAAGAGGGAGGGGAATAATCACTGAAGCATTATGTTACACTCTTTCAAGAGCTTCAGAACACTGAAAAGAAAAAGAACCCTTTCCTGGAAGCCTCTAAAGGTTGTTGTGTCATTGAGAATTAGGCTTCAACTTTTGTCTAGACAGAATTCTCATTTGAATTTAGGCAAGGAAAAAGATATTTTGGTGCCTAAGTATATTTAAAAAATGTTCCTAAGTATTTTCAGCTCCTTCTACTCCCGTTTCACTCAATGAGGACTTTGCTGTTGACTTTGTGGGAAGGAGGGTAAAGCATTAAATATTTAGGATGACTCTGAAATAACTTTGTTGTAAAAATATAGCAAGGATAGCAACTTCAGGAGGTGGCTTGAGGGGAATTATCAATATTCTGCTGCCACTGCAGAGTTCTCCTTCTTTCCCTTTACTCTACAGCTGACATTGAGCTGGCCCTGAAGTGTACTGCTTGTGTAGTAAGTCTAATCAGTGAGTCTTACCAAGGCTAAGGTAACAGAAAATGAACTTGATTAAAGAAAAAAAATCTGGGTTTTGGGAAGGAAGTTGTTCAGCATGGAGTTTTTTGCCTGATAAGTCATTTTGGCCTGCTAATCTTGAAATCTGTTGAGCTCCAGAGCTGGAAGGAGGTGGGAAGGAATGAGACCTTGATGCTTCAGTGGGAAGCAATGGGGTGCAGTTGCACAGGAATTTTTTTCCCTCCTCTTAAATATGTTATTCCAGAGGTGCTACCACCTTGGCCTTGGCCAGTGCTGTAGCCTCCCTCCCTTGCCCTCAGCAAATCCTTGCCATACCAACACAATACAGTAATATTCTGTGTAGTGTATGTTTCTCCTAACCTGGTAACAAGCAGATAATTATTCTGAAAAGATAATGATAAAAGTGTGCTTGCTCAAAAAATAAGTAAATGGAAATGGCTTCTTTTTTTCAGGCAGCTATGCAACAACTGACCCAGCTTCTATCAGAGGACCTCAGAAAAGAAATCTATGAACTCTGGGAAGTAAGTTTGCATTCTTTTAATCCTATGCTAAAATTCAGGGGGACCCATTGTCTTCTTCCCGTGTACCTGTGAAACTGTGCCATCTCTTATTTTGGCCTCATTTACTTAGGAGGTAAAGCTTAAAGGTACGAGTCAGGGTAATTTAAAAATCTTTGTCAAACCAAAACCCCAGACTTTGGTAAAATAATGAGCTTCTGTCTCTGGCTTCTCAGAGTTCCAGATGAGCCTGGCAAGGGCTCAGTTTGTACAACTGAAGGAAAGGTTTGTCCTCTACATCCAGCCCACTTGGATATAAATTTGGTTTTTTAATATATTTTCACTTTTGTTCACATCTGGCCATTTGCAGCATTTGATACAGGAAAAAAATAATGGGAGTTGATGATGCTGCAGATTATTTTCTGCTCTTTATACAAGTAATTGCTGTGGTTTCCATTTCTGTATTATAAAGCCCATTAGGCTAAAAGGTTCAGTAGTAACTTACAATGGTTAAGTAAATTAAAACTTAAGTTTAAACTTAAATATGACAAAAACCAACACTTTTCTTCGAACACCGCAGATGTCTTGCATAACTTGAAAGTTTGGATTGGAAAGTGTCTTCTGTATTTGAAGATGATTTAACTTTTTTATGTGAACTCATGATATTAACTTATAAGATCTTTTATACTTGCAAATGTGGGATGATTAGATTATTTCCAAACTATTCAAGTTCATAATTGCTGTGCTTTATCTTCTCCTGACATACAGGGTCACATGATGACAAGTGTATCCACCTCTTGTTCACATGTAGCTTCAAACAAAACATTCTGTGTTTCTTGGACTCTATGACCTGATTCTGTATCTTATATTGATGTTCTTACTTTTCCACTTGGAATGTATTTATATTGCAGATACTTGCATCCAATTTCTGCCTTCTGTTAAAACACTCTCTTGGTTTGTAGGGGTTTTGTTTTATTTTGTTTTTTCCTGTTGTGTGGTGGGACAGGCAGTGAGAATGGGTTTTCAGGGCCATATCTAAAGGTAAAGGGGATGAATCAACATCATCATGTGTGGGAAATAATATGTATGCATTTGTTTAGTGAGCACTGGTTCCTTCTCCCTTGGGAAGCTGTTAAAATTGAGGAAAATGAGGTTGTGATACATAAGGTTAGTCTTGGTATTTTGATTTGTTGGTCTCACTCTTATGAGTGTATAAGAGCTGGTTCACTATGGGGTCAGTTCTTCAGCATGTTAGCTTTTTATCATTCTCATTAACCATAATTTAATATATGCACACTTTGATCATTTGGTCTCTGTTTCTACCTTCAGGATAATTTATTGGCATTGAGTCTGCAATGCAGGAGTGTGAGTACAAACCACACAGCAGCGAAGATAACATAAAACCCTAATACTCACATGCAGTCCCTCTAGTCTTAAGTGAGATGACTAGGTACTTCTTAAGAAGAAAAAAAAAACAGAGGCAGAAAATAAGAAGCCTTTGATCACTTGGTATGATGCTCTGCTCTAAGCTAGCCAGAGGCATTTTCCTATGATTGCTTTTGTGAGTTCTTGGGACTGAGGTGGGGGCACGCTCCCGAGATAACTCACACACACACAGGTCTGGTGGAGAACATTTCAAAAGTGATTTATTTCCTGCTGGGGTCTGGTTATAAGGGTCCTGATGGGGTGGGGTTTGGAGGGGATTGGACAGCACATCTGAGGGCGGGATTAGGAAGGCAGGGATGGCAGAAGAGCTGCAGCAGGGCAGGGAAGGGGTGTAGATGGCACAGGAGAAGAAATACACATAGAGGGGGGAAGAGCATGGAGGATGTGCTGAGTCCAACAGTGAGTGAAGAAGGTTATGGCTCAGAACTGAACAGTGTTGGGACAAGATCTGTTGACACACAGCAAGTCCTTCCTGCCAGCCCTTGTCTCTGCCTCTCTGCCTTTCAGCTTTACAAGGACTATTGCTTTGGACTGTGTTGGTGGGCATTCAGCAAGTGTAGTGGTAGGGGAGAGGCAGCAGAAAGACACCTCAGATATGTTTTTGCTTTATAGCAATCCAGAATATGTTTGAAAAAATACTAAAGTAAGTGAGTCAGCACATTTCAGCTCTGTCCTGCTTTCTTATTCTCAAGTGTGAAAGCATGGGAGTAATTTTTAAAAGATTGCCTGTGGTGTTGGAAAGACTAGTTACTGCTTTTTCAAAGTGTACTGTTATTTCAGCCTTACCTCTGGGGAGGAAACTGTTTATTTCAGTACTGTGCACAGGCTCACATATGATAGCTGATGTTTCTTGAGGGTAATGGGAGCTGAGGTATGAATAAGATCTGGTGGGTTGTATGGCACAAAGAGGTTGGTAACATATTGATACTGTCATTTAATTGCTGGTGGCAGGACTGACTTTTACCAGAAAATAGCCCTAGTTCTTTGTCTATTGAAGTTCTCCTTTGTAATGCTGCCAAGAGTTTGTTGTCTTTGGTGGACCATCACCCAGTGCTTCCCCCCACCCCCCCAAAAAAAAAAGTAGAAATAGATTTAAGAAAATAAGAAATATTTAAGGCAAAGCTCAGATTGAAAGGAGAAAAAGAAGATAAAAATGTTTAAATGAAATTGATTGCTAAACAAACAATCAAAATGTAACTGAAAATTCAAGGTATCATTGAAATCCAAACAGAATATTAAATGAGTCAGCCGTGGCTATCAAAATCTGGATTTCTGACTTCAAAGGTTGAGTAATAAACCTAAGGACAGGCTCCTAATAGTATGTCAGACAAGGAAATAGCTGTCATGCTTACCTGTGCTGTAATTACAAAGCCAGGATCTTGCTGCTGTGATGACACACCACAGTTATTGTCTTAAGAGGCAGAAAGGGATGACATGTTTTTTGGTCAGTAGGAAAACCTCTTCCTGTACTTCTGCTACTCTTGTCTGTAGAATTGCTGTGAGTAACAGGTTCTGTGGATCTGGGAGCACAGATGGGCCTGGTGTGTACTTAAGACTCTGGTCTGATTAATGGTGGTGGTGATGCTGAATGGGGTCAGACCTGCCAAGAGTATCAAGGTGATGGCAGCCTGCACAGAAAAAAACCCTTACTTCTGGGGTTGATTTTGGAAGTCAGGAGAAGACCAGCTGATGATACATCACATACAATACAGTAGATTTAGAAAAGAGAAAATGAAATGGCAAACCTGTCTGCAGCCACCACTGGAAGCAAATGAAAGCAAAATTGTTCAAGTTGACTAGAAATGCGAATGACTCCCAAATATATACTGATGATGACTGCAGAGAGGGAAAAGACAGCAGGCAGAGAGATTAAAGGACTTAAAGTCTGAAGGGGAGGAAACCCCTTAACCACTCCCTATCTCTTAGGAGTGACATAAGGGCATAAGCAGCTCAGACAGATTAGACCAAAAAGATTAGGAAGGAATGACAGGAGAAATGTAAAGAACAATTCCATATGGAAACAGCAAGTGGTGGAGAAAAGTGCAAAATGGGTCTTCAAAATAGGTGATAACAATACATAGGCACACACTGTGGTAATTCATATAAGGCCAGCTCTGAAATGATCTTTATGTGTAAAATGTTGTTAAATAACTTGTATATGGTGCAGAATTGCCTCCATATTATCCCTGATTCAGCCAAAACAATTGGCATGTTTAGAGTAAGATTATGCAAAAGAATTGTGTTCTAAGTCCCATTGCATTTAATATAAATTTAGCACCTGCTTATTTCGAGTGTTTTGCTGAATAGTGTCTTAAAAACAAAGTGAAAGATGTAACTGTGGTGAATATTTATGGAGTGGCTTGTACTAATGAAAATCCTAGATACATAAAGAATTTGTAATACTCTGTTTCAGAGAAACAAAATTATATTCTTATAAATTCAAATCTTTTCAGGAATATGAAGACCAGTGTACTGCAGAAGCCAGGTTTGTAAAACAGTTGGATCAGTGTGAGATGATACTGCAAGCATTTGAGTATGAAGAGTTGGAAAACACACCTGGCAGATTGCAGGATTTTTATGATTCAACTGCTGGTATGACATTTGGGCTTTTTTCCCCCCCTCTTTCATAAATGAAATATATAAATTGCCTTTTTTTCTGACAGACATGCAAAGCAAGAGAGAACTAAATATTTTTGGAGAAACTTAATGCTGTGTGAAAATACCTTACATTTATCTGCAGATACTGAGCCTAAATTTCATTTATGCCAAATTCCTTTTATATCACTTTTTATCTAGAGAGAGGCCCAGCTTTCATTGCACTTGCATGTGTTTAAGGATCTCCCTGAAACATCAGAGAGGGCATGAAGTAGTCTCTGGTCTTCCCAGATGCTCTGACAGCAGCATGCTTCTTAGTGTTTCATGAGCCAGTGAAGTGGAATTTGTTATCTTTGTGTGAGCTGTAGTCATTTGTGACCTGCCTAAAGTTCTTGTGAGAATCACCTCAGTGAAATAGTGTCGTCCGCTGCAAAATAAACTGATGGTTGAAAAGAAAAATAGGTAAAATAATAATCTTTATAATTTTAGCAAGGATGTTGAACACCAGATGAAGACTTGTGATAAAGTTGTCCTGCCTTGGAAAAAAACAGGGACAGACAAACTCGGGAAGAGGCCCAGCGGTCACCAGACACTTCTTGACAAGTCCTATTTATGCTTTGGTGACTCCTCAGGGAAATAATAAGCTCTTTGAAAAATATAATAATTTCATTAGGGAAGAAGGAAAAAAAAGGACAACATGAGCAAAACTGGAATACTTAATTTTCTAATTGAGATCTTTGCTCTCCTGCCAGAGTTGAGTAAATTAACTGAACTGGTGTCTGAGTAGAGCCTACAGCATATACCCTAAGTGCACCTGTAACTGGAGTGGTTTCCTGTAGCAGGAGACATAATATCAGATTATCTTGGTCAGGGTGCATCCCTGTTTCAGCTCTTAAGTATCTTAATAGAGCACAAAATGTAAGATTTTTAGTAAAAAAGCTTGTAACTACTCTTACTCCACAGTTGGATTAAACTGGGAGTATTCACTTTCTTAAAGTAATGTGACATTTATGCTGAGCCTAAAGTGACATCTCTGCTATCATTTCAATGCCAGCCTTTCACATATGGAAAAATGAGAGCATTTTTCATTAACTTTACCTTTCTTTTGTTTTGCAGGAAAGTTTATTCACCCAGAAATACTCCAGCTTGTATCTCTGATTAACGCAGAAAGGAATAAAAAAATAGCTGCTACATCTCATCCACATTCCTGAGGTGTTCTTAAATGCTGTAGCTGTAATAAATACTTGGTTTTATATTCTGTGCATTATTTTTCCTCCTATAGCATCACTAATTCTGCCAGCAGATTTTTTTCCTGTGCATTCACTGCTGAGAATCTCAGGACCACTTAGATAGGAGCAGATAAGATAGTTACCTCCCAGATCAGAGGTATGTGTGTCAAGGACCAAATACTTTGAATTATCTTGTGTTTTTCCTTCTTTTTAATCAGCCTTTGATTAATGCAATCTCAGTTGCCAATAGATTCTACACTGGGGAAATTCAGGTATGTTAAAAAAATTAGCTGATTGCAATCTAAGCTGTTCATGTAGTGCAGTGTGTGGGGCAGGTAGTCTTGTTCTGTGACTTCTGAGTACGTGTGGATTTCAGTACCTCCCAGCGGGTTAATATCCACTCACAGAGCTACACAGAAGCAAGACCAATGAGCACATTACTCTACAAGCTCTTGACTGAGCTTAGAGATGAGATTTCTTTGGAGTGCATAAGCCTTAAGAAGTGATGGTGGATGAAACTGGTAATCTCATTAATTACATTTTCTCAATATCTTCATTGTGTCACACCACTTTTCCCCTGTTCATGTGTTGTATCAGGGAATGGTGCCGACGTTTCCTTAAGGCCTGTATTCCTGACTCTCCTGACTGGCAATTTTACACACTCCTTTACAGGTAATTGGTAATCACAGAATAGCTGAGGTTGGGAAGGACCTGTGGAGTCTGTGCAGTCTAATGCAGAAGGCTGTGTGCCCACATAAAGCTGGCTCCCTAGTTCTGGCTGTTACATACTGGTATCAGTTGTGCTGTAAATGAGTTTCTGGCAGAAGTAATGGCACCAGTGTAGAGGTACAGAATGATTGTGAAGTAAAGCTGTAGTGGTGGTAAATGCTATAATGAGGCCAGTGTCTGCACACCCAACTGTTGAGTGTTGTGTAGCTGGACTTTAGGGCTATGTCATGATTACCAAATATGCAAAGTTTGCACCTGGAAAATATACATGGTAGAGACCTGAAGCTCCCTTCTCTGTCTTCTGTTTCGTGTCAAATGAAGCAATGTAAAACTAAATTCAGTTGTCATTCCCTTTAAAGGTAGGTAATGTAGCTGAGCACGTGTTTTCAGGAACCATCCCTCAGGAAATATTTGCTTTATGCAAATATCGGGGTCTAGCCAAAGCTTGCACAGCGTTCTGTGGCCTTTGTCAGAGGCACAGAGTTCTGGGGCACAGCTGCTGGGAGCTCTTGCCTCAGGGGCTGGCACAGTGCACAAAATCTGCAGAGCATATTGGTTTGGTCCAGAGGAGATGTGAAATGCCTGCTCTGCTCAGGGAACCCCACAAGGGAGCAGTTGTGCCCTGTGGAAACCCTGCAAGAACAGGTTGCACTTTGCTGAGCAATAGGAAACTGACTAGTGGTTATTGGCAACAGACTGTCATACTACAAGGGGGGTGTAGTGGGGCCCACTGAGCTTTCTTCAGCATTTTTATTCCACAAAAAATAGTCTCTATTTGCACTGAATGCTGAGCGTGAAAGAGCTACAGATATATTGAAAGACAGAACTGAGAATGTTCTTGACAAACCAGAAAAGTGGCCTTGAAGAGATGTTTGGTAGAAGCACCCCCAGTGCAAGCACTACCCTAAGCAGGAACAGTCCATCCCTGTGAGAGACTAAGGAGGCTTCCCCATTCTGCAGGGGATCTAGGGGACAGAACGTGGAACCCCAGTGCAGTGGTGCTAGCCTGAGAAATGGAGACATGGTTTGGGTGTGCATTGTCTAGGGTTTGGTTTTAAACAAATGCAATAGGTACTTTGTGTAAAATTATATTCTCTTCTACTCAGTGCTTCTTCAATCCTGTGTCAGTTTTGGGCATTGCATTGTGATAGAAACAGCAGTTAGTTGGAAAGAGATGGGAGAAGGTGGTGTGATCAGAAAGCATGAGCTGTGATGACAGATAGGTTAGCAAACATCCTGTGGGGTTTCAGTCTTCCTAATGCAGTTCTAAAGTGCACTATTCATGTGTACGAAAAGGCTCTGGACCCATGAGCTACAAGAGGAACTCGCCTCCTCTCTTGTCTTTCTCTTGATCTGTTCGTATCAGTATCGACTCTACACATGGTGGCAGCTGTTGTCATGACAGTTAACATGTAGGAATTTGTATGGAAATGACACCTGCCTGGCCAGCTTACCTCCACCTACATGTGCTCTTGAAATTTTGCTCTTAATGAATGCAGTTAAATGCAATTTACGGCTTTCCAAGAAGCATTTTAAATGTGTATACATAAGTACATAAATAATGAAGTCTAAATTAATGTCCTGACAGTGCCTGGACTCCATGTTTTGCCCTTGGTTTGGCTGCTCGAACTTAGTTCAAATATTTTTCTCCACTGAACCTCAGAATTTTCAAAACTGGGGCCACAGATTTCCCTGGGGAATTTCAGGCTGAGAAGAAACTGGATAGATTTTAAGAACTTCAGGAATGGCACATTATATTCACGCAACTTACTTTGATATTCTGCCATGAAATAGCAAGTCTTACAGATGCACAGTAATCGTAGGATGGTGTAGATTGGAAGGGACATTGAAGACCATCTAGTTCCAACCCCCCTGCCACGCACCTCCCACTACACCAAGTTGCTCAGTTCTACTGGTAAACACAGAATTAAAACATCACAAAGGTTAAAAGAGTAAGAGAGAAATTTATTTTTAATAAGAATATCAAGAACTTCATTTACACAAACTAAGTTACCATTAATAGCTTACATTTTAAATAAATTCACATTTATTCACAAAACCACATAAAATAAGCTAGAAAATTGTCACAACACTACTAGAAAAGCATAATTAGATTTGCTTCCATGCTAAACACACTACAGAGGCATATGATATAAATGTCCAAAGTTAACTTATGTCCAGTAGAACATTATAAAAGGACTTTCAACTTTGTGAAAACTACCAAAAGCCACGCAGGAAAAAAAAAATCACTTAAAGCCAAGTTTTCTCACAAAATTTTAAGCAGTTTGTAATGTCAAACTCACTAACACTGATTTGAAGCTTTGGCATATGCTCAAAAACTGCATCCATTTTTCAAAGTAGCCTGCCTGTTTTCCATCTTGTTTATTGATAACGTTGTGCTCACCTCAGTCTGGTGAACTGAGTAACACAACATGCATACTGACACGTCAAGACAGTGTCACAAATGTGCTGCTCTTTCCTCAGAAAAAATGTTAAAAGAATGCAAGAAAACATGCTGAATCAAAGCTGAGTGATGTCTGGATCTTGGTGATTGAGCAGAGATAATGCGGTTGGTGGAATTATGCCCTGGAGCAAAGCACAACAAAATTTGACACCAAAAGTGAAGTTTTTACTCATCCCGTGTATTGGCAGGTGACAGGGTCTGTGCTAGCAGTTCTGAAGTGCAGGCTGAAGGCAGGAGCTCTCTAACCTATGGCACATCTGAAGCCAATTGTTTGGTTTGTATTCTTTTCACTTAAGGCTGTAGCTTGACTGAGGCTCATAAATATACCTGCCTTTATTTTTGAGGGGAAGGTATGGAGGCAAAAATATTAGAGGTTCCCTCCACTCCACTTGATTTTGTAATAAACTTACACTGTCAAGTCTTACCAAATAACAGAGAAAAAGCAATAGTAGGTATTTCTAAACTGAAACTTTTCTAGCCACAATGACCATCTTAAATCTGCAGCTATGATTAGGTGAGTTGGTGTATGAATAACTGGTGTCTCCTGTCCTCCTTAACTGCCAATTAATGGGTGGAAGGCAGTGCCAGACTCTATCAGTGAAGGAGAAGAAATTTTTTTGTGACAATAAGTGATTTTAAATCTGTCAGGATATAGATCATGTACCGACACTCCTGAGCAAAGGGCACCTGGTATGGCTGGTAGACAGCTGGTGTATGGGCTATTGCTGGCAGTTGAAAGCTTTGCACAGCTCTAGGTCCATCTGTCTGACGTGGCACTGAGAGGGGATCAGGAACCAACACATACAAAAGAGTAAACTAGGAGAAATAAGAAACACGGACTGAGAGACTGTTGGAGGAAAGTCACATGAAAACAAAAACAATTTTAGTCATTTAACATAGAATTTAGTGCATTATAACCAATGACTTGCATGTGGGTTTGCTGATGTACAAAGTACCTGGCACTAAAATGGCCCATCTAAAATAGAATAGGGAGAGGAAACATTTCTCCAATGCAAGGCCAGGGAGGCAATTTTCCAAAGATGACAAAACATTGTTGCACAAGTTGTGTGGTGAGGGAGGGTTGCAAATCACTGGGCAAGTCTCTGACGAGAAGCTTGTGGGGCTCAGGAGGGCCTGCAGTTTAACACTGAAGCTCCTCTTCACTCTCAGGAAGTCGGGTACCAGCAAGAGAGCTCTGAGCACTGGCATGGGCTGTAGAGCTGAGAACTTCTTCAAAACTGCCTCCTGTGTGGCTTGTTCCACCAACCTTGGTCTGAAACAAGGCAAACAGAGAACAGCAAGTTCATGTATTCACATTGAAGCAAGTCCCATTTTCATTCCACCCCATGGCCATGGGAACTGCTCAGGAAGAGAATGTGGGGATAGTTTTTCTTAGAGCAGCTATAAAAACAGTCAAATAAAGCAAATTCTTGCCTCCCTCAGTTTCTAAACTAGACTGCCATCATAAAATCTGCTAGGGGCATGTCTCATACACTTAAAGGAACCAGTCCGAAAGTAGATCCTAAGCAGAAACCTAGACCCTTACCAGTAAACCTAGTGTGGTGATTTACATCAGTAGCTCATTCTGGTTTCGCTGTTTTTTCCAGTTCTATGAAGGCTGGATGGGTGTTAAACCAAACTGATTCATTTGCTGAGTAAAGTGTCCCATCCACCCGCAATGGTAACATAGCTGCTCCCAAAATACATAACCCATCCTGGGATTTTGGACAGTAGAAGGAATGTCGTAACCAAAGAATGAACCCAGCAGCTTGTCTGCCTTCAGGCACTTGTAGCTACATAGCTATTAGTCTATAAAACTGCCTGCAGCATTTTCATGGAGGAAGGTGGGAAAGAGATATCAAATTACCTTAATGAAACATATGACAATGCACTTGCACATCTACTTCCAGAATAGTTCAGAACACTGAATTTGTAAAAGTAATAAAAATAAAGGTCCATAAGACTAAGCTCTGAAACAGAGTTTTCCTAAAAAAGACAGTCTAAAGACTTGGAAATGACCAAGCCAATGTGACAGAGACAAAGTTGTTTTGACTAGGTTGTCTTGGTAAAAGAATGTTCTTTTGTGGCTTAGCTTGCTGATATGCCCACTCAAAATTGATTTCAGCCTGAATACAGGGCAAAACTTTTTACTTCATCCTAAAACTGTAGCAGGACCTAAAGACAAGCTGGCATTTTTTCCAGCCTGTCAGCCACTGAATGCTTTAGAAAGGTTATTTTAATTAAATGAATTTTGTGTCCTAAGTTTCCAAAGGGTTAATCCTGTGTAATCCTTTGTTTCTTTAACTAGCTCAGCAGCTTGCCTAGCTTGAAACTTCAATAAAGTAAGGTAGCAGTGGGCTTGATATTTGCTCTGACAGTTTGAGTCACTCATCAGAAGTTTCTCTCTTGGGAGGTAAAAATCTGTAGCCAGTCCAGTTTCAGAAGATGTTGGTCTGTCACTGATTTTTGCAAATAGCAATACGAAATACATGTATTGTTAAATGTCGGCAGGCCCAGAACTTGCAGCGAAAAGGCAGCTACTGCCTAGTAGAGCTAGTATTAAGTTTTCATGGCAAGACTCATGACTTTCACTTGCCAATTAAAATCTCCAAAAGAACATTGATTCAGACTAATCAGGGTCATTGTGAAAGTAAACTATTCCTGAACTATTTCAAATTACTCAGATAAGGTGCATCTGGGTTTGGACACCTCAAAATCAGAAACATTAATGAAGTTTTATTTTCTTCATTTGCTTTTCTGCCTACTCATCTATCCAAAACCAAGAATGAGGAAAGTCTCTTCACTGAATACCTCTGACCACTACCCCACTGTTTAAGAAAACATTTAATTCACCAGTGTTCAGATTTCCAGAAAAGATGAAAAGAATGATGCCCCCAGGTGCTGTTTGATTTCCAAGGGAAACTGAACTATTACATTCTCCCAAGAACACTGCAATCCGAAGTCCAAACTCCCAAGAGCAAATCAAATCTAATTTTAAATGTGACTTCTAAATATATGAAATCTGAACATCAGTTTTGGCTGACTACAGAACGTTGTAGGACCACAGCTAATATGGGGAGTGGGAGGAAGATGATAAGACTGCTGCTGTCCTTTTGTTTTTGTTTCAGAAGCCTCTCTGTGAAGTTTTCCACTTTTTCAGACCACAACAGCACCCTAGAATTGAAGAGGAACCCCATGATATCTCCCCCCATCCCCCAATCTTCCTAATCTTACAAGGCTTGGAACAGAGGCAGGCAAAAGGAAGAACAGTGCTGAGACATTCCCATTTGTCCATAGTGTATACTACTGGCATCCTAGGTCCATGACTCCAGCTTCCCCATTTGTACAAGGAAATGAAAGAAATAATGAGAAAACAGAAAGAAAATATATCAGAAAATGTCAGTGTGTTTGCCAATGGACAATGAAGGTTTCATGAGATGTGGAAGATTATTTCAGAGTCAAAACTTACTGTATTGTCCTGCTCAATTAGAGATTCCCTAAAGGATGATCCAAGAGTGCTCTAAAACAGAACAGGCTGAGCTGGCACTACAAATAGCATCCTCTAGAACACCTTTGCTTAACAAAGATTTGGCTCTTTAAGTAGACCACTGTTAGAGGAAATGGTCTTCGGAGCTGTGTAGTTTGAATTGACTTTTTCTGAATGACAGACTTAGGTGACTGGAATCAAACATCTCTCCCCTGATGCAGAAAGAACATCGCTCACATTCAGGTCCTTTAGCCCTGAAAACAAAGCTTTAAGTTGTCTCTCTCACAGGTTGGCCTATGTGTAGGAAGTACGGATTTATGGAGTCTAGTGTAGTCTAGAAGCAAACTTCGGAGCTGGAAGTACTACTGAAAGCCCTGAGAGTAGGTTTAGTGACTAAATGGGTACTAAAAGTGCTGCACTTCTCCAGCTGGTGAGTGGTGAAAAATGGGGGGGGGAAACCCAACAAAGACCCCACCCAAAAAACCTGAAAACCAACTAACCCAAACAATTTCAGACCTCAGGTGTTCCAGTGAGCTGGATCCCTTATCTCAATGGGTAGAAGTAGAAGGAACACAAAGGGATACATGCAAGCAATAGGCTTGAATGCAGCAGATATGAATTCAGATCTTCCCAGCTGATGCACTGCAATTCATAAATGATTTCTACTACAATAAGAGTGACTTTAAAAGGCATTGGTAGCTAAAGTGAAAAGAAAGAATAGGAAGATGTATAAATGCACTGTGCTTGGGCTCTGGGGGTGTGAATTCTGTTCTAGCTCCTCCTCCTAGATATTCCCCATCTTCCCTGGGATGCTGCCTCCCACCTGTGAAACTGAGATGACGTTTCTTTCTCTGACACAGTGCAACAGAGACTACCCTACACCATCACGACCTAAGGTTGCCAGAACAGTCTATCACTAAAAAAACGTGAACACTCAAGATCTTAAAATGATAGAGCAATCTATCACAGCCAAGTAAAATGCCATTTTATGAGCACACTTGACTTTATCTGATTAACAAGAACCATTAGGAGACAAACCCTCGTGCTGCCCCTTTGAATGTGTCTCACCATGCAGCAAAAATTTGCCATGCTCTGCCCTGCTGAGTGAGAGCCTTAACTAGTGCTACGTGGTAACTGACATCAGATGTTCCTCTCCCCCACCAAATATGTCAATATAGTTTTGAAATTTTACATCCAAAGAAAACATTAACATATGAAAGGAAACACACCTGCATTAAAGAAAGACGAGTTTAGTGCTAAGAGCCACATCACACCTGGGTTATATGACAGCTCCCACCACTGTTTTTGGCATTTCTGAGACTACTAGCTCACTCTGGCAGGCAACAGAAATAATTTCTTATTAACAAAGCAGAGAAAGACAATTTCTTTGCATATTGCCTTCATTTTCCATTAGTGCTCTTGCAGTTCCACAAAATTGTTGATGAAATAACAAATTCAATCAGTCTCCTGTGCAAATGATAGGGACAAGTAAGCTGTCCCACTTTGACACACTGTAACTCTGTCCCTAACTTTTACCTTAAGGCTTGTGACAGTGGTTTCAACTTTCTCCTCAAATGATTTGAAAGTTGGAGAATTCCTAAAAGAAAAATAGTTGAAGGAAGGAAAAAGAGTCAGTTGCAAACATCATTGGAATAACTTCACAATTAGATCAGTTCTAACCAGACAACAATGTCAGGACAGAATGAAGGCTGCCTGGCAGCACAGGGCTGTAGACTGGTAAGCTACGAACACTCACTTGTGCTCTGCCAGTCAAATCCAATTACAATAATCAGATGAGTATTTTTTAGCTACAAATTTGCACAAGCAGAACCTGCCTGGTAATTGAAACCAAATGGTGACTGGCCTGCCTACTCTATGATGCATTTACTGTGTTCTCAGAACAGCCAGAGAAGGCTGGCTGTAGGGCTGCATTTCTATGCTTTTATCCATTTTTGTTGTGGCTTTATCCATTTGTGTTGTTCCTGTAAAAAAATTTTTTTTTCAGCTGATGATCAAGTTCATAGCCTACATTATTAAGATGACAAGTTTAATGTCCTGAGGCTGGGAAGGAGGTTATAACTACAGAGGAAGTGGGTCCGAGATTGCTTTGAAGAATTCTGACTGTGATTTTAGGACTGCAGATGTATCCTGCTGCTTTCAAAGACAAAGAGACTGTGTTAAGGTGCCTGACAAAGCTAAGCTTTTCTCTGTGTTCAGACTGCACAAAGGACTTGGGCAAACCTACAGCGGGTAAAGGGGACTTTTTCTGGTTCTCTGCTTCTTGCCTGACACCTGAGAGCTCAATTATAGCATGCATTGTGTTTCATGTTTAGTGAAGGCACTAACAGACACTGCTTAGACACTGCTGTCCAGCACAGTTCGTGTTTCTGCAAATGCATTTGCACCATATGCCTCATCAGGCTAAGTTAAAATTACCCTAATTTTAGAAAAGGGAAAACAGAAGCCTGTTGTAAAAATACCGCAGATTTAGTTCCAGTTACGGACAAATTTTTCACAGGGCAAGAAGGGTCAAAAGGAGAGAAAAACTGAGTTTTATGACTTACATTTGACCCATAGGTCACATCAGTGGGTGAATGCTTGCCTTAAAGTATCCACCTGCTGAAGGTGAATGAATTAGCCTCCATCATATAGTTAGGAGATTTGTTTTTCCTGCATGCTTGGCAGGGAGTGGGGGTATTCCATATATTTACAGGCCAAGGGAGTAAAAAGAAAGCTGGATTCTAATTTTATTGAAAACAGTCAGAGCTTTACTTGAACAGACGTCAATATTTGGCTGCAGTCAAGTAAAGCATGATTACAGCCATTAAAATATGAAAGCGCTCATGTAAAATCCCTCCACAGGAGCAGGGTCCAAAGCCTGTTGGAGTGGAAAGCATCTCTGACATTAATAGACTTTGGATGACATTCTAGACATAGCAAAACAACTGAATTTCAGATTCAGCAATATAAACCTGATAACAATCAGCTACTCAAATACATCTCAGAACTGCTTCATTTACTCAAAGGCTTGTACAAGAGATTAAACATTTAATACAATTAAAATAAAAAACCCACACACAGATGGCCTGTCCTGCAGCCCTCATCTACATGAATAACCTTAATTGATTGAAGTGAGACTATTCATCCAACTAAAAATGGCAGGATCAGGATCAAAGTATGCAAATCCACCTTCATTACACTGCTGAACATCACCATAGCAAATAGAATATGAGTAGCATATTACCTCATTGCAGGCATGCTTATGGAATGACGAATAGAGTAGCTGTGGGATTAAAGAAAAAATAAAGAAACTGCTGTAAAATCCAATTTCCAACATGAATATGTATTTTTTAACTTAACTTTAAATGTATATATACACATTTTCATGAGCACTGGTATTCTTCCTGTCCCAATGGCAACAGCTTGTCAAACTCATTTGTGAACTCCAGCTCACTCTCAGCACTAAAGATCTTACCACCTCATTCTCATGTCAGCTGACCAGCAGTGTGGCTCAAAACAATCATGCAAAACAGTTCCTGGCAATGTTCATTTAGATGGTGAAGACCCCTGAGGTCTACAGAGACGTGACATGTGACCCTGGCGCAGAGCACCACCTCTGTGATCCACAGTGCCAGGGGATGAGCTCTGTTTTGGGTGAGTGCAGCACGCCTCGGGTTTATGAACATCAACAGAGCTGGCTCAAGGCAGTAGGTAAGTGGGCCATTGCCTTTGTTACATGCGCAGTGTATATAATCCAAAAAGTCAGTTCAGACTCCCAGGTTGAACAGACTCCGGCACAGCTGGCTACCCAAACAAGAGGTTTCTTCAACTAGAGAGGCAGCACTGTCAGTTGTCTCCATCTCTCTAGGACATTTCACCTCCTCCTTCACACCTCAACTTTACCAAAGGTAGGAAGCTGTTTTCCACAGCTCTCATCCAGCTCTAGTTCTGACTCTTTCCTCCTCAGACTTCTCAGCAGCAAGACTATCAGAAAGTTGCATGCAGAGGATGGAACCTCTGCATCACTCAAAATCCCCGTCATCTTGCACACTTTAAATCTGCAGACAGCCACCCACATGCTTGGTTTACATTAACCAAATTCTCCCACCTGAGCCACCAAAACCAACTCTGCTGTCACAGCGTCACCTGTTCCCCACTGCTGGGAAGCACCAAACCTGTTCTGAATAAGAATCTTTATTCAAAGTCTAAGAACTTTCTTTGGATCTGAGCATTTTAAGTAAAGTGTGTGCTGCAAGATTATGTCTTTTTTCAAAAATCCATGCACTGCCACTTTCAGTGTTGACTGACCTGGTCTGATTGAGAACTGTGAGACCTTCAAGAGCCATCAACATTTGGCTGCATGCAAAGCATGATTACAGCATTAAAAAAATGAAAGCTCTCATGCAAACATCACATGTGTTTGTTCTAAACTATACAAATTCAGAGCAGCATTGAATCCATATATGAATTTTTTTTTCCAGATTAAAGATTCAGAAATGGGGGTGGGGAAGGGAGTGGAAAGCTATTTGGCAAGCAGGTGGAGAAGAGAGATCTAATACAAACTGTTTGCTGTGGTATATATATTTTAAGGCTTCTGCTAAGCTCAGATTGACAAGAACAGACAGCAGACAACATAAATGTTTCATGTTCAATTTTTCACATAATTTTTAAGACTTATGAAAGATTAGCCGGAACATTTCCCAAGTGCAGCAAATCTTTAACAATCCTAGTTAAATTAAACAAGCATGTTTACCATTTTAGTCTTCTAACACATGACAAATAGGCAAAAATAGAGTTTGAAAGTATTTCAGCATAGGTTGCTCCTCTTCTAATAGCAAAGCTTTCCAAATACAAAGATTTAAGTAAGAAGATTACATTGTGCCAAATTAAATTCACAGAGATGAGAGATGGCACATGACAGACAATGCAAATATTAAGTGTAAATTTTATTGAGTTCATCTTTTAATTTCTCTAAAGAGGTAACGATGCAAGGTACAGAAACAGTAACAATATCTTCTTTTAGTAGAAGCCTAAAACATTAAGATTTTTTAAAGACATACATGTCTGTGATGGTGACCACGGCAGAGAACAGAGATCCTTCACGACAAAGGTTGCTAAATATTACATTTTGGCTTCAACTCAGAGTGACTTAGGAAGGTCAGTCTATGCTGCATTTTGAAGTTTTCTCAGGGAAGTAAGAGTCCATGTGAGGATACCTCAGCTGAATGGAAAAACTATTCTTGAGCTCTTCTGTGCACTGAAGATACTACAAGGCTAGAGGGACTGGGAGGGGACTCAGGGCAGTTCAGCCTTTCTGCAGGGTGAACTGATGTAAAGCCAGACTGGTTATAGAATCTTTGTGTACACATAAATTTTTTTTCTAATTCATCATATATTGAAATGCATTACAGAATCAAGAGATTCAAACTCTATATATAAAGAACTCCTTTATCATGTTCAGAACTTGGCCTACTATTGAAAATTTTCCCAGGACTCAAGACTTTTAGAGTCATGACTAAGATACTTTTGCTTTATTGAAGAGGAAATAATTAAATACTTTATAAAATCTTTACAAAACTCAGCTGCATAGAATTTTTACTGAAGGTTTGTTGCTTATGTTCCGACATCTGACAGAAAAAGATGGTTGAGAGAATGGAATTACGTATAAATAGGTTTTCCCAAGACCAACATTTTTTGAATGCATTCATTATTTGAATTTCTGACAAGTCTACTCAAGACAAACACTCCAGTCGCTTTCTTGTTATATTCACCATGCTGTAAAAATGAGGCATTATAGTTTAAGCAGCATATGATTTTATCCTATAGAATGATGCTGAAAGGAAAGATGTTACTGCATTATAGTCCATAAAACAAATTCTGTCAAATACAGAGGCAGTATTCAAGGAGAGTAATGTGTCTTACCCAATTGAATGCGATCTGTGGTGGATGCACAAGGAAAAAAAAAAGCAAATGTTAAAAGTATTAGGAAAAAGTAACAAAAATATACATATACATGTGTAATATGTCAAATTGCCTAAGGTGAAAAATAAAATAATTTGCATTCAAATCTTGATGCTGGAATTCACACTAAAATGTGAATCAGCGGAGATCTCTTCAAAGCAAAAATTTTCACACAGTCCTTCACTATGCAGTCAGCTGTTCTGTATGCATTGAAGAACAGAAGTATTGTCTGCTACATTCTGTGTTCCCTTCGTTAGATCAGATATAAACAATGTTTAATGTAACAGTACATGTACATCAACAGCAAATATCTTTTTCTTCCATCTGGATTTCTTAACCATCTCTCAGTTAAGAAGGGTATGGAAAAAATAAGAGGCTTTTAATTCCTAAAATCACATTTTCTAAAATACTTGTTCCTTGTTGAAAACAATATTTGAAACACTTTGACACCGTGTTCCAGCTCACAAGAATCTCATTATGGCAGCAGAACTGTGAGAGGCACACTGATATACAGTATTCAGAGGATGTCATTAATGTTCCAAAGCCGAGATATGATGAGGCAGACAGACTCTCCTTCATCTGTGTTACTGATGGAGTCTTTAATTACAGACCACTTCAAGGGAACACCTGTCTCACGCAGCAAGCCAGATAGATGGTGCACACTTAATGAACATCAATATGTATTTTTCACATCCTTTTGCAATGTGTGGTGTGATGCATTATTTACTACACAACATTTGTACCTTGCTCTGAAGAAAAGCATTGATTTATTCAGGCCCATTTACAGGGTTATACACATCATCATGTATGTTATGGTGGTGCTTCTCAGTCAAAGGTTTATCTTCACAACACATTCCTGCTTAGACCAGCTTAAGTAATACTGTTGCTATACGTAGCCTGTTTTTACTACCTGCTGGCTCCCAGTAGCAGCCACCCTCTTCTCCGTCCTAACACAGATACTTGCATAGCCATATGCTAAGGAAATCTGTTACTGCAGACCTCTAAAAACCAGCACAAATGAAGGGGTAAGTGTCAGTAGAAATGAGGGAAAACAACTGCTTCCCCTATCAGACAAAAAACCCCCTACTTACAAAATTGTGTTCTGAAGCAAGGCAGTATTACTATTTCCTTTATAGGAGTATCAAAGACATGAAGATTTAAGAATAGTAGCTTGGGGCATGACAGCTACAGTTATCTCAAGGAATTCAGTTCCAGCAACAGTTTTAAGTGCCCAGAACATCTTTAGATCACAGAAATCTTAAAAGGCTATGCAAAACCTCCACCATCACAACAAACAACAACAAACCAACACCAAAAGGCACAAGAATAAAGGCACAGCAAAAATCAACTTCCAAAATAGTAAAACAGATTAATTTATACCTGAGCCATCACCAACCGATACTGGCCCAACCTGCTTCTAAAACTTTAAATGAGAAAGATTGCATAGCCTGCAGAAATAACTCCTGTTCAGCGGCACTTTTGAGCCAACAGCCTAGCATTTTCTAGGCCTTTCTCTGCTTTTGATTTTTTTTCCATCTGTCAATAAAGTACCTTATAGTTTCCCACAGTGAATTTTATTTTAGCATTTAAAATAAATGTGGAATTCTAATCCTGGTGTCTAAAGTGCTTGCATACTCTGCCACTGCAGTCAAATGGGAATTCTAAATTATGCCATTCTGATGCCTTCATCTAACCCAGTAATGAAAATGCTGGTAAGTAACAGACTCGGGACAGATGCCTTCAAAATCCTGCATTATGGTGAGCTATTGAGATCTACTCTTTGGATATCATTTTCAACTCCCTATGCTCTCTTCCTGCTAAAGCAATAACACCCAAGCTGTATTTCTCTGGTTCTGCAAAAACAGTACAGACAGCCTTATCAAAGTCAAGCTCTATCACTTCTCCTGCCTCCCATCTATCAGCTATGACAGGTGCTGTCAGTTTAAGATAATTGTCCTTGACAAACCCTTTTGTGTTTTTGCCTTCATGCTGTCTTCTAGATCCTTGGAAAATAACAGGTTAATGCATCCCCCTCCCCAGTATATGCTTTGGATTTTCCAGAACTTCCCTTGCCCCATTCCAGAGGGATGAACTCTGCCTTGCTCCACCCCTCTGGGGCCTCCTTTGCCTTCTGTGCTGATTCCTGTCATCTCTGAGGGGCTCATTTAACTGCCACAGTTATGCTCCCAGGCTCCCCTTCCCTGAAGTCTTTTGTATCTTTCCACCTGTGCCTTCCAACTCCTGGCAGGAATGAAGCATTATATTACCTTCATTCATCTTGAGAGCTGGCTCATCCCAGGCACTGAATTTGAAAAAGGTCTGTGTGATCATGTAATTAAAGAAAATGTATGAGACAGCTGAATGAAGCATCTATAGGCAGTACAACTGCTGACATTCTAAATTGCATGCATGCCTTTGTTAGCCTAATTTTTGAATACATTTACTTGAGTAGCAGCAATGTATGTGGCAGTATGCACACAGTAGTGTAGTGTAAGTAGTTTCATTTTTCTTTCCTTAAAAAAAAAAAAAAAAAAAAAGGAAAATCAAAAACTAGAAAGTCTCCCACTTGGTATGACAACTTGTTGCTAAAATGATCATCAGCAGTGATGAAACCTAGATCCACATAGATGGCTGCAGAATAATCCAGCAGTATTGAATGAAAAGATCCAAACTTTTGCAGTATGCAAAGCAGAAAGGGATAAAGACCCTCAACTCTTACCACATCTGTGCTGTACATAACAAGAGCCATGTTAAAATGTCAGGGTAATCTTTAATACTGAGACATCTGAGCCCATGCTACTGACTTGTGAGTGTCCTGAGACACAAGATGCCTTCCCCTTTGCCTTCCTTGCCAGAAAAATATTAAAGGAGACAATATGAGCTGGGGCTGGAAGAGCAACAAAAAATCTTGTTAATAAATCACTAGATCTATTCATGAAGTATCTATTATCTTAGCTGTATTGCCAGTGTCTGGTTTGCATCCTAAAGCAAAAGCATCTGTACACTGTCTTTATATGCATTTCTGGTATTTCTAGTAATGCAATAATTTTAAATAGAATTCACTATGACTGCAAATAGACCATACAAGCACTAATAATTAATATAAAATTTTGAAAAAGTAAAATGCTAGTGATTATTCATGCACAAAATTAGAGAGCTGCGACACCGGGAAGCTGGGGTGGGAGTAAAAGAGAAGCCCAGCAGCTGCATCAAAAGCACTTGGTGCCCAAAGGGTGACATCTCTGTTCTTTCAGACACACAGAATTTTGTAATTTTTCTTTCTTTTTATCATCTTGAATGCTAACACAGCAGAATAGCACATTTTGGGGAGTCTATCTGGCCTGTGATATTTTAGTAATATTTTTAGAGATAATACAAGGTGAAAATTAAGACCCAGCATCTTCAGAACAGAAATATGTGTTTCACATAGGGCTCTGTACAGTTGACATAGCAGGCAACACAGAAAACAGAATTTTGCTTCATAAAGAAGGCAGGCTGCAGTATTTAGTCAGGCTGACTACAAAACCTTTCAAAATCACCATCACCACAGGCAGGGGCTAAGGTTGCTGAACATACTGGGAATTATGATGACATCTGGATTTTAGAAATCAGTTTCAAGTGTCTGCTCTGAATGAAAGCAGAACAGGGATTTGCATCTGGATGCCATTGGTCACTATCAGCCTTAATGCCTAACCAAGAGAATTAAGCTAGAGTCTGATGTTTGTTTAAATCGGCATTATGGGAGGGGGTGCTGATAATCCATACACTAGATCACAGAAATAAAATTATTTGGATTAGCAAGAAAAGTAAGTAACAATGACACAGAAAATTTCCCATTTCTTTACAGTTTACTCCCTCAAACACAACTGGAACTGGAAAGGGAGGGTAAAGATTTTTAAAACCAGGTTAAGTAAGTGATAAGATTTATAGTGTGACCCCACACAGAACGGCACCTGCCCAAGTTGAGCTAAGATTTTAGGCCAGCTTTGTTGCTGAGGGAAGCATACTGACCAGCACTGCAGACTTAGGATGTTCAGCAGATGCAGAAGGCCCAACTCATGCCACGCTTGTTATAACTATGGGAGACTTGCTAGACCACTTGCTGCTTCATCATCAAGTGCCAAGAAAGCTCTCCTAACATAACTTACCTGAAAACAGTAAGACTCCACACAAAAGCAAGTGCTGATAGTTCATATTTTTCTGAAAAATTCCCAGCCAGGTTCAGGATAACAATTTTAATCAAAGCTACTAGAAACCAGCTTCTTGATTAATCAAGGTGCCTACGGACTCAGCCTCTGCTTTGAGTCCTTGGCTAAAGGGCTAATGGGATAAATACCTTCTATCTGCCCTCTGAGCAGTACTCAGCAGCATGATTTCCATGGGGATGAGGACTGATACTGACAAAGGCATTTGGTAAGAGTGATTAATTAGGGGAAATATTAAAGGATAAACACTCTCTATTTCAGTAAAGACATTTCTGCCTTTGCAGTTAATCTTACACCCTGTGCAAAGCTAAAGTAACAGGAACTGAAAAATCCTGAAAACTTAAAGCCATCCTTCCCTCTCTGAACAAGAGCCAGCGCTTCAGGTATTCACATACCAACTCTTTGCTCACTGCTGTAGGGTCTAAAGTATGGGAACAGCAACAGGACCAGTTTCCTGAGCTGTAGACTTGTCTTTTTCACAAGAGGAAGTGTTAGAAAAAAACCAGAAAATGAAACAGGGAACACGTGCATCACACACATCTCATGCATTTCTCAAAAATACAGAATACAACTGTAAGGGCTGGGAAGGCAGAAAGAATATACAAAGGCAGCAAAAAGGCTTGTGAAAGTGACTCATCCAACTGGAACCTGGAAAGAGGGAACTGAAGTGAAATACAATAAACCCACAAGAAATAACGAGTGACATAAAGGACAGAAGGACAACTCACGGACTGTTTCTCATACTGGAAGAGCCAGAAGGCACCAAAAGAAAGACACCAGGGACACTCCGAATAGCAGATGAACAAATAAATAAATCACACAGTTTAACTGTCTATTCATCTGGGAAGACATGAGGTGTTATGAATTTCGAAAGCTCAAAAAAGTCAAAATAAATTCTAAATAAAGGTAAATTCATTAAGAAAAAACATTA
Organism: Sakesphorus luctuosus; assembly: GCA_013396695.1. Lineage (NCBI taxonomy): Eukaryota > Metazoa > Chordata > Aves > Passeriformes > Thamnophilidae > Sakesphorus > Sakesphorus luctuosus. Next base: position 418,177 of record VWZD01000524.1, on the reverse strand, counting down.
AAAAAACTTTCAAATGAAAACTCAAATCTATGTTTTAGAAAGTTTTCAGCTCTCAGATTGCTGAATGTTAAAAATATGTACTAGAAAAACAAAATTGCATGCCTCCTTATTCTTACAGCCTTTGATAGGCATATACTACCTATGAATGTTTAACTTCATTAAGTCAAAAAGTCTTAGTTATGTTCATACTTTTGTTGCAAGTCAATTGCTAAATTTTCATTTTGAACTGCAGTGTGGAAAAAGGACACTATAAAGCAGATCATACAGTGATGAAGATTTTCCTTTTTTAGTTTCACATATAAAAACAGTAGTACTTCTGCAGAGGGTTTATTAAGCTGTACGTGAAAGGTAGGTATATGTGAAAGGGAGGTATAATGGGGAGAAGAGGAGACTCCAAACATTTCTTAAGACTCAGATTAAAAATAAAAAGTGAGGAAAAAAGTTGTAGCTGCCAAGAACTATGCTTCATCCATTTGTAGCACACACAGGTCTTAGGATATGGTTACCTCATACAACACAAAATGACAAAAAAGTGAGTATATATCAATATCTCTAATAAATAAGACTCTAATTCTGCAGCTCAAAAAATGCATTGCAGAGTTATCCATGTCCCTTTATTTCACCACAAAAAGATCAACTCCTTCAAACACTCCAGAAGTTCTGTAATTCTGCTACCTAATGGAAACTGGAGTGCTAGTTTATAGTGTATAATTTCTCCTCTCATCCTCAGGGAGTTTAAGATCAACATTTTAAAAGACATATCAACATATAAAGCTTGACACCAAAGTTGCAATTAAGAGACAGTTCTTCTACTGACCTCAGCTGCTGCTACTTTCATCATAACTATTTTTATACAACCAAAGAACAAAATTTTGCAGTACACCTTGAAAAAAATGATAAAAAATAGCCTGATTTTTTTTTATCTTTTCACAAGCAGCTCCTTGACAGACTTCTTTTCTTCAGATGATATTTTTCTCCAGAATTCACATATGAATAAAATTCAGTTAATAGAGATCTATCAACAATTTTTTGGTTCCATTTTACTTGTACATTTCCTTGAGCTTGCAAAGTTATTCCGAAAGGACTTCCAACTGTACTTTAAAAAACCCGCAACAAACCAGGACTCAAATAAAAAGTATATCTTCATCATTATACCTTCTTTTCAGTTAAAAAACATGCATGTTGCAAAATACTCTGACTACAAACTACTTGAACCTTTATAACACTCATGTAGAAGTAAAGAAGACAAACGATTTATACATTTTCTTCTCAAAGTAAGACCAGAGAAGCAGCAGATGCCTATACCTCATATCTCCAAACTTCTTACTGATAGCTGTTCCTACATTGCTGATAGCTGCTGTTGCTTTTTGTCCTGCATGGCTCAGGGTCTCATGTGTTTTCTTGTAACTGAAAACAAAAAATAGAATAGAAACAGTGATAAGTATTAAAAAAGAGAGACTAGAATCCCATGAAATTAATCTCCTTTTCCCTTATTTCCACATCTTAAAGTCCCAACCACTGAAAGGTTATGAAAAATAGTAACTGTAGCACAAAACAAAAGGTGAAGATTCCTGTTTCTGCACCACTTCCCAAGTACAGTGCAATCATCATATGCTTAAAATGCACTCCAGAGCAATCCTTCGCCGTGTCTCTACCCCTTGCAGATAACATTCCCTGGATGGGCCAGCACATGCTGTTAAAATCAGAATGCAGTTATTTGTTGAATACCTGTTTGACACAATTTCTGTTTACAGAAAATCATATTTACATCAAATAAGCATTCTTACAGGAGACACTGACCTTGTAGCAAAATCTGCTGCCTGGAGCACAGAAAATAATCAGGACAAATACAACTCTGCTGCTCCAAGTACACACATATCACGTACACTTAACAGATGCACTTCAAAATGATTCGGTAATATTTCAAATTGGGAAAAAATTATCAAATCTGTTTCCACATACTACAATTTTTTTTGTTGTTGTTTTTTTTTTTTTTACTTTTTAAAATATCTTTAAAGGAAGGAGGTTGGGGAAGGACAGAGAAAGAGAGATGAAAACACCTAGACAGTGAATGTATATTCTTAATAGCACTGAATTTTTTTAGAAGTCATTAATTTCACATATAATGTACAGATTCAAAAACAGAATCATCTTAATTTATTGATCCAGAATATGTGCTCTGACCCACACAGACTCTGCAGTAAAGTCACACTCTCAGAGTAATCAATAAGCTTTCCCGCACAGATGCTTTTCTGCTGACTAAACTAACTCTGAGCATGTCAGAACCTTCCGAGTAAATTATCTGATACTCCCAGTGACGCAGACAAGCTCAGAATTAGAAGTACTGACCTAGTAACAAAAGGAGAGCACATTATAATCAGTCTTGTATCCTGTGGTGCCTGCTGGCAGACAAGAACTGAAGAAATGATCATGAAAAATTCAGAAATACAACTGCACTGGTTCTAATTCTTCTTTGAACAAAACATTGGAAATTGTTAAAAAAAATCCCACTGCCTAATTCCTGCAACAGAGTATTTTCTTCTTACTTTTATGTATATTAAAGCAATAATTTTGTGGAGGCAGAAGGGGAAGATTAACATTTGCAAAATGGCACAACACATTTAATGTCATGTCCTTTTAGCCCCAGCAGTACCTATGGCTGAAAGTGCTCTGTTCAGGACTGTGTTTTACAATCTGCGGGTTGGATGGCAGATGCCACATAGTGCTCTGCTCTTTCAGAAGATATATTTTAATTTTATGTTCCCAAGCCACAACATTCCTTACATTTTTTGCTGGCCTAACAAGTTCTGAAACTTCCAACTGAAAGAGCTCCTTCTATGAAGGTACTTGTCTCTGTTTTCACTGAGTAAAGGCAACGTACAGGGAGCAGATGAAGACTACAGTACCAAATCTCTAGGAACTTCCAGACAGAGAAACATGCACAATACTGAATGGCAACAAGGGCTAAAATATTGCAATGCTGTCAAAAGAAGCACCAATTATGATTAGGAAGGAAGAAGCACTGGTTATACCTGCTTTATTTATTCTCGTAAAATACATAGACGGTGGAAAAGGTTTTCACCAGATCTACCTTCTTAGCCTGTCTGTCCCCAGACATAGCAAAAATGCAATGCTTTTATTTCACTGAGGCCTCTTTCTCTAGCTTAACTAGTTTAGCAGTTCTATCATTCTCCTGCTGACAGTAAATATACTCTCATATAAACTAGGATGGGATGAGACCCTAAAATAAACATTAAGGATACTTCAGTCACACTATGAGTATGTAGCTTTTTTGATAAGAGTTGCATATAAAAAAAAATTCTAATGCCTGTGGCATACAAGTCTTAGTTTGCTGACAGAGAAGCTTCCTGAACCATTCAGCACAAGGGGAATTTTGCTGATGACAAAATGAAGGACAAGACTTTACTTCCAGGTCTAAAAGATCATTCGTAGCACAACCTATTTACCTACAGGTTGAATGTACATAGTAAAATACTTTGAGGATATCCTTCTGAACTGATCTTTTGAAATGACACTTCGGAGTTGATTTTATTCACAGGCGTATTTATGATAAAATATCTCCAAGTCTTACCTTTCTGCCACAAGTTCTTCACATCAAGCAAAACTCTTAAGAGAACAGTCCCAAATGCCACATACAGGAGACAGACTCAAATTTCACTGAGAAACATTAGAGCCCCCTACGTATTTCTGAACATTATATTGGTCAGAAGACCCTTTCCAGGAATTGGCTGAAATGACACTGATTTTGGCATTCCAACAATAGTGTGTTTTCTCTGTAAATCCCATAACCCCAATATCTGCCAGTATTTCCACTAGCAAGGAAGACATGGAGACTGCATTTGTGTTCCTAATACTTCTGACATTACATAAGAGCATAAATCAAGCTAAAACTATTATACAACTAGTTTTTTTCAGCACCAACTTCATAAAAAATGACCTTTGATATGAACCTCTCCTCCCTTCAGCAATGCTGAAGATGAACTTCTAGGAACAACAAAAACTAACAAAGGTGAAAATGGAGTACAATATACAATACCTGTCAGCAGAGACAAGAAGTAGTAATTTGCATCTCAGTAGAGCTCAGTGATAGATAGCTTAAAAATCAACCCCCCTCCATTCCCTCCTCTCCACCATTACGCATATCACTAGGTCTTCTTCATAAATAAATTATCTTTTCACAGAGCAGATTGCCTCACTGTAGCTAGTTATACTTTTTGTTTATATTTTGATATATGATGCACAGTATTTTGGCTCAGATATTTTTGTCCTTGCTGTTACATCATATTTACAGCATCCATTTGATACCTTGCCAAGCACTCTGGTAATAATGATCTCTTCAACATATTTTCTCTGGCCTCTGGGAATCTTTGCAATTGTATGTAGCATTAATAATCTGATCCAGCAGTTTTCATCTTCTCATGTAACACACAATAATTTGTACTTCTGTTTTAATGCATTGAACACCTTATATGATTTTCAGAAACCTTTATGAGCAGAAATAAAGTTGGATAGTCCAGGTAAGACCTACAAACATTTAACTGGAAATAGTGTTGTATGTATGGGTTAAATGTTCCTTACACCACCAAGTGCTCTGCACGCTAAGTCATCTACAACACCTGTACCCTCTCATCCTGTGAGCAGCCACTGCTGGCAATCGTTAAGTGAGTACTGACCACCCAGCTCATCAGGACAGGCCACAGCATTTCAAGAGGCAGTCAGCCAGCAGCTGAAATTAGACCAGTGACCCTAAACCTCAGAGGCAGAAATGCTCCAGCAGGAAAAAAAATCAGATCATTTAGGATACAGGTATTCAAGAAATAGCACCTTCCATCCAACCCATGGTGCACATTTTTACACAAAAACATCATTAGAATCTATGCCTTTTCTTACATTAATACAAAGGCAGCTTAATTTCACTGAATTTACCAGCATAATGCCAAGTACCCAGGTAGCACTAGTAAAAGTAGAAAGAGGATACTTGATTTATTCATTTAGATTAAGGATGCCTTTTCGGATTCTATGGCATCTGAACATACTCCATAGCACAGAATAACTGCTGGTAGTGGTTAACAAGGATAATAATCCATGTTTCACTTAGCAGTAAATATTTACAATATATTTCGTAGACAGGAAGGATTAAACAAATATGTCAATTACTGTCAATTGTAAACTTTTAAACAACACTCAACTGTTAACATTTGAACATTACCTTTATATATGACATTAACCTATCAATTTCATTCATCAACTTCTGTTCATAAGTTTGTTTTTAAAATAGGGTATTTCTTTAAAAAACCCAATTGTTTATAAAACTTGTTATTAGAGGTTATCACAAAATACACTGTTCTTGCAGTTATATTCTGATAACATGCCCAACACGTTTAAAAGAAGCTTTAGACATAACTCATGTCACCACACCAGTGCTGTAACATTCTAATTAGACAAAGTAGATTTGCAGGATATTTTGACTGCATTTTCACCTGACAGTTTCATATACTACATTTAGTTTATACTATGCTGTGACAACCAGGTCTCACTAGCCGATTTTTATAGCCAGTGAAAGCAAATGTAAGGAGAGACTGTGTCATAAAACACAACATGTGAAGGAAATAGTGTTCATAGGGAGGGTAGGTAGGCAGCAGCCATACAGAGGTCAGAAAAGTAGACATTTAAATTATCAACTTCATCTGCAGGATAAGTCAGGACAGGCATAGTCATCTCCACTCAATACAGAATTCCCCTTCACATGGCAGAGTTAAATGTAACTTTCCTTTATAGGTGCAATACATGGACTGCTGACAGAAGTAGGATACACACATAATATTGATATTTTCCATTACAAGCTGCACATTTGACCTACTACAGTAAATTATAAAGAATTTAAATTCAGCTTCTGTAAAATTAGCACATCTGCTAATTAGTACATCTTCATTCAGCATTGTGCCTCTCCATCAATGCTAGCTGGCAAAATTAATTCATTTGAGAAACCCTTATCTGTGACGAAGCTTACATAAGATGTAACAGAATGCAAACAATTAACAACAAAACCATACAGTAGAGCAGAGCCTGGTAGCACAAGCCATGCCCTATAGAGCTTGCTTCTTTTCAGTTTTCAAACAATTAGTCAGCTTAAGAATGACTTTTCTGGAATCATTATAAAGCATCTGGATATCTGAGAAACTCTCAGCTGGAAAACTATTTTTCTGTTGATTTTCTAGGAGAAAGGGGGCTCAGCATTAACTAAATTATGCTAATGCTCAAATGAGACACTTGCATATGTGAATGACAGATAACATGTACATAAAGCATTCTCTAAGAGCATTCATATTGCCATTTTGTCCACAAATGAACTGTAAGCTGTCATGCGTTGTTTTGTTTGGAGTTTGGTTTTGGCTTGTTGTGTTTTCTTTTTGTTGTTGTTGGGGTTTTTTTGGTTTTTTGGGTTTTTGTGTGTGTGTGTGTGTGGTTTTTTTTAAGTACTCTCCTGAAATTCATTCCAAATTCAGAAGCAAATTTTCCAACTTCAAAACCGAATTAGAAATTACAGATGTACTTTTTTTTACATCCTTCCCATTGCCAGATAATTATGTTAAGAATTAACTGAAACTGTACTGGTGCTTGGATGGGTGCATATGCCTAAATCAAAGGAAGTATGCCCCAGGTAGTCCCTCTCCCACAGACAGGGGAAGGGCAGAACTGAAGGAACTGAACCTCTACAGGCTGCAGCCAGAAATGGTTGTGCAGCACACAGAAGGTGACTGTTCAGTAGGCTGGAGGGAGTCACAGGTCAGAAAAGGTGCCAGATAAAGGTGAGAAATATTCTGGGCTGTTCTGCACTGTATCTTCAAACACTTGGGAAAAAATGGGGATACAGTTGTGTGAAATGCATTATTTGGGCAATGCATCATAGAGTGGGGGGAAAAACAAGCAGTTGTGGTACAGTTACTCTCCAGGCAGAAAAGCCACAATATGTTGGCTTAATCACAGATGATCTTTAGACATTCTATACTGAAACTTTGCCAAACCTTGAACTATGCCAATAACTCTGTCTGCAGGCTCTGTGTTGTACACTAGATTAACAAAATTATGCAGATTCCCCTTCCTTTCTCCTTTTTCTCCTTCTCTCTTTCTTTTCTTGTCTCTTCTCTCCCCCACCCCGATTCGTCCTTCCTCCTTTTCCTTCATTCATGTTTTTCCTTCCATTCCCTTTCCTTTCATTTTCCTTTCCTTCCTGTTCCTTCATGCCCTTTCCTGGATATTATGAATCCTTGTCATTTCAGAGGTTCCAATTTACATTCAGGCCTCCCCTTCCATCCTTACAGTTAAATACATACACATACAGATAACTATATTACACATGTATATATTTTCTGGCCCACAATGATAATTACAGTGGGGTTTCTCCCAAGAAACAAACATCTGGAACAAATCACCTGTCCTTGCTACGGAGTTTCTAATTAGCTGAAGGTCCAGGTGCTAACAAATGGACATACATCTTTTGGAACAATGAGAACAGACTAAGTTAACTTCTCCAAGTCCTTCTTCCAAACTTGTGCCTCCACCCTTCCAAAATCAAGGCCAGAGATACATGTGGAAAAGCAGCAAAATCATTATCTTTGAAGATGGCATGAACATTGCCTGATCTGACCCAAAGGACACAAAGTCAGTGGAAGTGAGGAGCTCCCTTTACTTCCATGTAGCACAGACTCACACACAGGTAATGTACTTGCTAAAGTCAACATGCAATTTCTTCACTTACACAACTGCTACATTGACTTGCAAATTTAGTGAAGAAAATGTCAAAAGGTGATTACACATTGCAAAGAAAAAACACCTACATTTCTTTTACTGCCACTCATAAGAGGTATGTGTGTGGGAACATAGTATACTTAATTACTAAAAGGCACAGTAGGACTGTGGTTGTCCACAAATTACATCTGACTTCCTGAGAGAATTCTGAACCTATGGAACGCATTATTATATTTTAAAGTTAGGCATGTACTGTAGATTGTAAGCCTAAAACACATGCAGTGTAACTTTTACCTTCTATTTTCTTACCACCTGGCAGAAATTTGAACTATAAAACATTAGGTTCTCACTATTTGTGGAAACCTATTCAATTGTCGTAACCTTTCGTATCAGCAGAACCAAGTTTGGTCACATAGTTCAACCTGTAGTCAATGAACAGATCTTTATTCTGTCAATGGAGGAAAAGACCAAGTCCATGTTGAATGGTCTTGTCCCGAATCTCAATCAAGTACTACATGTAAGAGTAAAGCAACACTGACACCTTCTTAAAAAGGTTTCAAAGAGATTCACCATTTAAAATAGAGGAGGCTAATGTATTTTAACAGCTGATGACATCTCAAGAAAGGATGACAAAGATGCTTCTGGAAAGTATTAGGATGAAGTAAGGTTATTTGTGGGTAATTTTACAGATACAACTACTCCTTAGAAACTCAATAGCACTGAAATATCTCCCAAGAAAACAGACTATAATGTCTTATGTTTCTTTCCAAAGAAGTACAGAACAGCACCAAATGCAAAGCTGAGGGACAAAGCTGAGTATGGTTACAACGTATGGACTTAGCAAAGGCCAAGGTACCTTCTGGATCTGTGTCCTTAGTGCTTTGTATGAGGGACTAGTGAGGAGCGTAAATTAACCCTTGCACCCTTCTCAACATATAATGCAATGCAATTCTGTAACTGCATTGAAGAATACAACTACTTGGGACTCTGAAAAAAAGGAGGCAACAGGAGTCTCAGTAAATTCAACACAGGGAAATCCAGAGTCCTGCAGTTTGGGATTAATAACACAGTAGATGCTGGGGATCAACCAGCTGGAAAACAGCCTTGCAGAAAAAGACCTGGGATCCTGGTAGACAACAAGATGGACATAAGTCAGCAATGTTTCTTCAGAGCAAAGGTGGCTGAGACTATCTTGAACTGCATGAGGAAAAGTGATTACAGCTTGAGTGAAGTGACCCTTTCCCTCTCAGCCCTGGTTATGGCCACATGTGGAGTGCTGCATCCTGTTCTGCACTTCCCAGTACAAGGAAGACATGAACAAACTGGAGTAAGTCCAGCAAAGGGCCACAAAGATGTGTAAGGGACTGGAGTAACACTCATATGAGGAAAGCCTGGGAAAGCTGGGACTTGGGGGAGAGGGGGAGAGGGGGAGAGGGAGCTCATGGAAGGATCTCATCAAAGTGTATAAATAACCTAAGGAAATGGAGAAGACAGAGGCAAACTCTTTTCAGTGGTATCTAGTGGAAGTGCAAGAGGCAACTGGCACAAATTTAACACAAGAAATATTTTAACAGAAGAAAAACGGTTTTCACAGTAAGGGTAATTGAATACTGTCTCAGGTTGCCCAGAGATGCTGTAGAGCTTCCATCTGTGGAGGTATTCAACACCTCACTGAACATAAGTCCTGAGCAGCCTGCTTTAGCTGGCACTGCTCTTAAAAGGGGGTTGGACTAGACAGTCTTTGGACATTGCTGTCAACCTCAGCTGTTCTGTGACTCTGGATAAAACCATGTCAATTTTTATAGATGCTATCTTCTACCTTAATCCACTATACAGTTAAAATTTGAAGTATGGAAGGTTGTAGAGAGCTGTGGGAACTTTACCAAAGCACCATCAAACACACTGCATTCAGGTTTTGTAACACCTTCCCTGTGCAGCAAAACATTAATTAGAAAAGCTCAATTATGGTCTTTACATACATGTAAAGACATTTTAAATGATTTCTTAAGCTAAAATAAATAACCTCAAAATCTGCCAACATCATGCTGCTTCTACCATCTAAATAAAAATGAATTATCTATTTTTAAAATATAAAAACCCTGCATTGCTAGAAGGTATCTGAATATCCACCTACCTCTATTCACTGAAAATGCAATCATTAAAAAGGTGTGTGGGGGAAGTCATTCCAGTTGAATGCCTTACCACCATGAAAGCAAATTAAACTCAAGGCAATCATTTGCTCTCTAGTTACTGATGTCCTCTATAGTAGAACCTCCTGCCTCCCCCAACACACAGATTATACTAAAAATCAGTGCACTGAAGAATAGTATGAGAAATTAACAAGGAACTTGAAAAATGCATTATTATTCTGATGATAAATTAATGGCTTCCAGGTACGTTTCATAAAAGGCTGGAAAATGCAAATGACATTACAGGTTTTCCTTATAGAAAAATAAAACTTATTTAAAAAAGATAAAGCTGATTTGATACAGAAAAAGCTGCACATAATTGTTCAAAACTAATGTTTTACTAGAGGTAGTTAGAATTGCTTTTACATACTCTAAACCATGAAGTAATGGAAAAGAAATAGACTGTACAAAACTGTATGCTGAGCTTGACACAATCTTCAATCTATGGAACAATTTCAGTCCATTGACCTCTATCTTTCCTCAGTATAAAAACCGCTATCTTTTGGGGTTTTTTCTCTCTTTTTTAATTGTAGAAATCCTTTAATGATAATTTCTGACATTTACACGTTAAGCATGCTCAGACGAACTCCTCAGCTACCTGTGACCAACCATTCAAAAAGTAAAAGCTTTAAAATAGGCAGAAACTCAAGTTAAAATTTATCATTATAGGTGGCATCCATCCTGTGAGTCAGGTCCTGAGACCTAACTAGTGGATCAAACACACTTTACGCAACTGTTGCTGAGAGAAGTCAACCTCTCTGCCTCTAAGTCCACTCTAACCCAAAGAACGCATCCCTAAATAGAGAGTTTAAAAAGATTATTAACAATAAGTGGACAAAATAATTGGTGCTTAATTGTTCTCTGTGACTTTGAAAAGTTCCCTATTAAAGAAAAGTGGTTTTAATTTATAGGAAAGCAGAGCAGCTAAGTGTAAACAAAATTTGCCTTCTTAAAAAAAGGTAATTTTAAAAATTAAAAGGACTAATTGTGGAGGTAGAAACTTAATGTACAGGCATGTAAACATTTTGAACTTTTATGTTTTACAACAGGCTTTTACTCTTCCTAAATCAGAGAATCTTGGTGAGTAGTGCTATCTCATTGCTATTTTGGTAAAGCAACAATGAATCACCTCTATTACTTAGCACATCCATTCTTAAGAATGCTGGATTACCATGATGTGTATTGGCATCAGTGTACTGGCATGAGTGTCAGCCAGAATTATATAGCAGTTGGACTATGAACATGAGAATTTTCAGGGGCACAGATGGACTCCTGCTACTCAGTTCCACATAACTATTTCTGGACACTTATCACCTAATGGCTTGTTTTTGAAAGGAGCAGCTACCATACTGACAAAGTCTCCTAAGTCTATCCTTGTGGAAAATGTCAATGTTGTGAAAGAAAAAATGAAAAGTTACCTTGGAATTTGCTGCCAAATTTCAAGTGTAAATGAAGGGTTTTGTTTCAATTTTTTGCTAGTGTCTCCCAGTAACTCTAGTTCACATGTCTTGTCCTCCTCTTCTCCTCTAAAGTGTAATGTTTCTAGACTACCCTCTCCCTGCACATGCCATACATCCTCACCAAGCCAGCAGTGATGCTCCTGCTAATAACATGTCATGAGAAACAGGACCTAGACGAGAAAGTGCCCAAAAGCTACCAATAGGAGACATACAGACTACATTTTCTATTAAGTGGTTTATGCCTTATTTGACTTCTCATGAAAATATGAAGAAGAAATTCAATGTAAAAATGTACATTTTAACATATTTTTCCAAGTCTCTGTTAGTGCTTTAATGCACCGAGGGGAACTGCAAATGCTGCTCTCCTGAGCCTGGCTACTGAAGGCTAGTTCTGACATTGCAGAACTGTGCAACTTTGAGTAAGGCCATAACCAAAGTGCCATGCAAGAGAGAGTTGGGAGAAGCCTTGTTAAGCACATCTTCCCTTCACCTGGGAGTTACACTAAAGCTTAGACTGCATTTAAGCCCTAGTCATATTATTGGTATGCCTGTATCTGGCCAGGTATCTAATTGATCTTGAGCTCACAGATTTGATGCCCCGGCTTGACCTTGGACCTGGCTCATCAATATAGATGGAGATCTGAACTCTTGGCTTGACTCTCTCTACTGTCACCAGTTCTGCTCTGCTGTCTTTGGTCAGGTACTGTGGGACTGCTGCTTCATGGGTAATGCCACTACCCTGCCTGCTTTGCTGTCAACTCCCAGCTCATCTCAGTTGTGTAGAAGTTCACTCTTCCTTCTCCTTAAGTGTCAAATTCAGTTGTCAAATGAAAAGGGGGGGAAAAAATCAAATTACTTTTCAGACAGCACTTGATGAAAGGTGGGTGGTTCTTTCTACCAATATTGCTATTAATTCAGCACAAAAAGTTTTAGAGGAATGTGGTATGTTCATATGTGTAAGTATCAAGATCAGTACTCACGCAGAAGTTGTCTGCATATCATGCCAGCTTTTGCTAAAGTTCTGCTTCAGTTCATTCATCAGACTTATGCCAAGCTTTTGTTTAATTTCAACCAGGTGCTTCTCTTTGGCTGCTAGCACTTGTCGCAAAGTTGAAATTTCATCCTCTAGCTGAGAGAAATAAACAGGGAGGAGAAAGGACAAAGGTGTTAGCCTGCTCCCACAGAATGATAAACACATATGATGTTGAACGAATCTCACATAAACTTGTGTTTTCATAGGTAACTATGGAGATGGAGTCAAGTGCTTGTGGAGATCACAAAGGCATGCCCAGAACAGAGCTGACATAACAATAAATTAATGTCTCAAACTGTGTCACCTATGTGCACCATCATCACCATGTGCACCTATGTGCAACATTCATGCATCTGATAAGAGAGAGAATTGTCCAGTAAGGAAGCAACTTGACCAAGATATGCCTTAGGGCATTAGAAGTCTCAAATATCAGCTTTTCATTCACTACTAAAATGAGAATGGGCAGGACCAGACAACTCAGGCAAATATCTGCCTTTGAGTGCACAGGCTTTTAACTTCATATTTGCAGATTTTAACCTTCCAGTCCTGAAAAAAACCAGATGAAAACTCAGAGGAGAAGATAAAAAAAAATGGAAAAATTGCATGATAACATATGACTTGAAAGTACCATAAAATGTTATATCGCTGTCACAGTTTTATTTATGTATTTTAGACCCTACATACTTCAAAATAATAACACAAAAATTTATAGATGGACTGTTAGCATGAGTGAACAGGTCCTACCCAAAGCATTGAAGCAATCAGAAGACACAACAGACTGTTTCAGAGCTCCTAATCATTAACCAAACTGTATGTTTTCAAGTTGTAAAGATGCCATCCAGCCCAAACAGGGGGATATAATTCTTCCTGCACTGGACATTTTTTCAAAACATTTAAACAAAGCTTGCATTTTAACAAGGGAAGAACCAGAGCACAGGACCAGAACAGGGACAACAGGAACATCCTGCCACTGTCTCAGGTTCCTGTTCCTTGGGCAACTCTCCTGTAAACAAGCACAGGTTTGCATTCTTTATCTGGAAGCTTCCCAAGCCAATCTATACAAGCAGCACTCAGAGGCACTGAAGCTAACAAGGGCAAGTGGCACCAGAGCAGCTGCCTTTCACTTCAGGTTTAGAAATTCCCTTACCAACTGTGTTCCTTCCTCCATATGTTAATAGGATAACATATGGTAGTGTATCTGATTACCATATGCTAAGTTCCCTGGAACCACAGTCTCCCTGTGATTGAACTCCATAGGCTTCAGGGAATGATGCAAATACCAACTGAAACAGTGCTGACCTTCCAGGGCTGTATTTAGGACGTCAATACCACCATTATTTTTATTTTATTTACACTCATGCATTCTGTTTCCTTGTAAAACTGGCTGTAAACTCATTGTTCTTGGAAAAGCCTCATCCTTGAATCTTCCAGCTATCAGTTTCTCTTTTGTCACTACCTGCTATCTGAATTATTCAAGCAGCTCAGGAATTAAGCAGCAAGACTATGAACACAAAGCAAAATCATGAGTGAAGCAGATATCAGTATTCACCAGTGCTTGTGACACCAACATTTCATCAGTAAAATACACAACAATTGCTTTATTCCTCCCCGTGTTTTTTATACTTCATTATATTTCTAACCTGCAAATGAAACACTGTCAAGAGGCAGCTGTCAAGGGTCTCTCTTCTGAGAGGATAACTGGTTAAACACAGAAAGAAATCACAAATGTCACCACTCCTCAGGCAGCAGTTCAGAGGTTCCTTTAGTTGTTTCCCACAGAAAACCCCTTAGTGCACACCTGCCTGAGTAACACTGCTAAAGAACTTAACTTAAACCAATACCAGTATGCTTATGTGTACTTAAACATTAATGCTTTCCGTATGGACTAGCACTAGGCTGATCATTAGGTACCTGGATACGTAAACATTTGAGGACTTCTTTTAAAATTACTTTCCATCTGTTCCACCGAATGGGCATCTAAAGCTGTAAAGCCCTAAGCAAGCATCAGCCATGTGCTCAAGGGCATAAGTCTAAACAACATTTTTGACTAAAGAAAAATAATTTATTTTTAATACAGTGATGATTTTTGAATTGACAAAATCCTCCTCAAGTTCCATCATTGTGAAATAATGACAGATACAAAGCTGCCCTCAAGTGCTCAGATATCAGTGATTCAAGACTCTGAAGTAGGTAGAAAGGGGACTTACAGGAGGATCCTGAAAAGTATTTAAGCATGCTATATACCTAACTACCATGGAAGTCAGGCATCACCTGCTTAGGCATTTTTTAAAAGTCCACTCATATAAATGCAGATTCCATCATGAAATTAGGGCTTAAATCAACAGAATTACAAGCTTCTAGTTCCCATGTTTCCTTTCTTTCTAAGTGCAACAGAGTCAGAAGATTGTAGATGCATTGTATAGGGACAAAGTTCCCTTCTCCCTATTTATGGCCCTAGGAGTCAGAGTTAATAGCTGTTTTCCTTTCCTCTCTTATTGTGTTAGTCATGTAAAAGCAAGGAGAAGAGCTGACCACACAAGATATTATGAATCCCATAATTAGTTGACAGGAATAAAATATAAATCACACAAAGGTGAGACCCCAGGAAAAAATCTACACTTACAGATAGATCCCTCTGAAATGGGGGACCAACTAATAACATGGAAGAAGGACTGTGAGATCCAGCACACAAATACAAAGAAGTATTTTCCCTTGTTTTACATTTTTGATTATTTTAGAACAAATTGTATGTTTTACTGGGTTGAACATCCTTTTAAGATGATGGCATGCCTGAAAAATCCCACCCTAATAATTACTGAACACAGAACCCTTTCCCATTTTTCCCAGTAGATGTTCAAAAAACAGCTCATAAAAATCAAACCAGAAAGTACTTTTTAATTAAAATGGGGCATTTGGATAAACTACTATTATAAAAAATTATGTCAGTTGGTATTATCCATATTCTGCAATACCCTTGGTACTGTGTAAAATGTGGACGTGACAAGGTTCAGCTATTGGCTGGAATAATACTGATGAATAGGTTGAATGGTAAGCTCAATAGTTAATTGACTACTTCTTATGCTTGTTTTAAGGATTAAGGCAATAAGCATTTAAAATATTCAGGGGCTTCAAAAGAAAACAGAAGCCAGCAAAGTTAAATATAAGTTAGATTAAACATCCTTTTACACTACCACTACATCACCTAAACGTGTAGTGGGCCTGTATAACTGTTTGCACAACGCTCTTCACTAGACTGAACCAGGTAAAAGCCATCACAGAATATCTTTTAAGCCAGATGCACTACAGAGAGATGCACAAGTACCTGTATGGGTACAGCACAGGGGATAGGAACAAGTGGAGATGGAGAAGAGAGGGAGGCAGTGATGAAATAAAGCAGCAAATGCAGTACACCCATCCACGTCATGGACCATGGTACGTACCACAGACATATATCACTACTTGAAAGGAAGGCAGACATGTCTGTTTTAGGAGGGAGAATTACCTGAAGGACTGGCTTTGTCAGGTATTGCTTAAAGAAATAAAAAGGAATTTACGCAACCAACACCAGCAGCATGATAATGTGATGAGAAAAAGTAGAGAAGTAGCTGGTAAATACAGCAAAGCCAGCAGAGAAACCAAGGCCACAGTCCCCCATCCAGGAGGTGCTGGAGTCAGTGCTGTCTCAACATATTCCCATGGCCCCTGCAAGCTGGTACCATTGTCTTTGGTTGCACCACCACAATTACCCCTGCATCACTCACTAGCTCACACCACAGCACCTCTTAGGTCACGGTGCCAAAACCAGCCAGCAGGTGCAAATAGTAGAGGGGCATAAAGTGTGAAAAGGCACTGCCACAACACCTCTCACATAGCAAAACCACAGCTTGGAAATATCCTGGATTCTCAGGGCAGGCCCACACTCTTCACCACTGCAGGTATCACCACGGCAGGCAGACTGTATCATGTGTCTGCCCACTGGTGCTAGAACTCAACATCAACTTTCTGCACAGCTGCATCCTGCAAGAAAAGTTGGAAAGCATATAACAGACAAAAAATATAATAAGGACCATCTGTATCAGTAGTAGGAAAAGCAACTATGAGGTGGTGCTTGATAACAGAAAGAATTTCACTTTTTGAAGAAAAAAATAATCTTTTAATTCCATTGGCTTTCAAAAACCCCAAACCAACTAACAAAACACCAATGAAAAAAACCCCCACCATAAGATTGCATCTTCTTGATACCATTCTTTCATGTAATCCTTTTTGCCAGAAGACATAAAGAAAGTGATAGCGAACAGTGACAAACTGTCTCTCAAAGAAGCCAATCCATGGGACCCTTAAATTTCGATAGCTATTGTATCTATCAGTTCTTACTGAACTGCTATCCCTGTTCAAAATTGCTAAGTATTTATAACATATATACCAAAATGCATAAAATATTTGTAAGGAAATGTGAGCATCTTATTATGGTATCTTTTTAAAGAAAGTGGTTGTAGCTGTGAACAGAACAACATAGCACAAAAACAACATGCACAAATCGTATGGCTCAAATTTTACACCTCCAGGCTTAGAACCTTTTGATTCTTAAGCCTTCCCCTGCATGAACAGCATCCAGACACACCAAGGACACCTATAAATAAATTTAACCATAAGTTTGCAGAAAAAGATACTGGCGTCTTTCCTCAAACTGTGAAGAAAGATGCAGTAACACACACTGCTGAACTTAGAACCAGTGCATCAGCTAGATCAAACCAGATAGCTGCTTTTCTGAAGATGTGCAAGGGGGAACACAGCAAAGAATAAATGACTACTTTGACAAGTGTAATGGAAGGACAACTGACAGCAGTGAGCAAGATAGCTCAAAATCTCAGCCCCCATCATGACTCAAGAGTCATTGTACCATGCTCTTCACAGCGAGGGAGGAAGGGAGGAAAAAATCCTATTCTGCTAGCAAGCTTTTGGCCTTATGTAAAGCTTTTGGGCTGCAATTTTCTGCTATTATTCTGAAAAGTCAGATTGACCTCTGTAAATTCAAATGACTGCTTGAAGTTTCTGTAAGAGTTAGTAATTTTATTTGCATTGTAGAAATTCTGAGGCTTGATTACAGTCAAAGACCTGCTGTGTTAGCCAGACTACAAATATAAGAACAAAGTAAGTCCATGTTCTGAGAAGCTTCCAGTACAAAGAGACTACTAGCAGGGGAATAGGAAGAGAAGATACAAAAAGTATGTCAGAAAAACAGTAGTGCTTGTTCCTTTCCTAATGTTGGAGGGGGAAGGAGGAAGAGGGAAAAGACAAAGAATATATACATCAGATACACAGCACAGAGGTGAAAGTTATTTCTTGTTTAACTACATGCACAACAGGTGCTCACAATACCTCCCAACTATATCAAATATTGACAGCAGAATTAAGGATGACTTTTACATTTCACAGTAAGAAGAAAGTTGCTTGTTCCTACAGGCTCAAACTGGTATTACATAACACATAAAGACTTGGAAGAAAACAAAACTATCACTGGTGGAGCAGAAAGGGCTCAAAAGTAAAGACTAACTGCTCTTTAAAAGGAAGTATGAATCAATTCCCACAGAGGTTTTTCTGAAGGAGGCAAGGCTATACATGTTTTTTTACAGTATTTCCTAAGAGTCATAAGCCCCATTTAAATTAAGACTGTGCTCACCCTAAATTCAAGTCTTCCAAACCTTACTTAGTATAATTATCAGTTTTATTTTCTTTTGAAGCGTAAGTTGTATGCCAGTAAACTGCTGTGAGGAATTAAAAAAATAATTCCTAGGTCAGTAAGATCATAATATTTGAAAGGCAGTCTCTTAGTAAATGAATTGAAGCATTTCTAGCATGAGCCACTAAGAACTCTCTGCCCCCATGGGAATCAGTAGGCAGGAAAGATGCCCAGAAACTCTAGAGATTAATTCTGCTGAGAGAAGCATATAATTCTCAGATAACTGCAGACAGTTATGATTTTTTCCCTCCCTGTTTCTATCTGCCTATTAAATCCCTTTCACCAGAAAAGAGAAGAGAATCACAGAAGAGCTGAGGTTGGAAGGGACCACTGAAGGATATCTGGTTCAAGCTCCCTGAACAAGCAGAGCTACCTAGAGCATGTTTCCTAGGACTGTACTCAGATAGCTTTTCAGTGTCTTCAAGGATAGAGACTCCACAACATCTTGGGGCAATCTGTACCACTGCTCAATCACACTCATGTTAAAAATGTGTTTCCTGATGTTCAGGGGGAACCTCCTGTGTTTCCATGTATGCCCATTGCCTCTGATCCTGATGAAAAGCCAGTAGTGAGTATGCCAACTCCTAACTTACGTGATGAAATTAATAGCTTCCTTCTGATTATTTTCAAATGTGACCAGATCAACAAAAAAGTTAAAATTAACCAGTGACTCAGAAACACAGGGTGAAAAAAGTCTTTTGTTTCACTAGAAAATACGAAATCAGCACTGAAGGTAACTGACCTGAGAGACACTAACAATGTGACTTCTTAGACTACTAAGTATTAAAACTTGACATTAATTTACATATTCTGATTAAGACAAAACCAACTGCATACAGTTGTGATTTCTGTTATTTGACTTGCACTTTTCCCCATTCCCTCATTTTTCCATTTTGGGATGTTTCTGCGGCATTCAGCCACAGTAATTAAAACTGAACACATCCTCCCATTGAAGACCAAATCTAGACAATCTCTTTAATCTTTTTAATGAAAAGAGCACATTGTTCACACCTTTTTCCTCCCATCTCGTTGTTATTCTTTTTAAGCCTCTTCATAGTGGTCTGAGTTTCAGACTCCTGAAAAAATTATAACCCTCTCCAAACACATCAGTGCCAAAGGAAACAAAAATGGGGTAAAATTACTGTGCTTATCATTGTCAGTCTCTTCAGCAACCATCATCATCAGCTTTTCCTCTGAGCATCACAAAAAGAATCTTTTTCATCAGGTGGCACATCCACTGTAACAACACTACCACAGATCTAATAAGATCACCTTTCATTCTTTATCAAGGAAGGTTCATAAATAAAGACACGACTAAGACAGTAAGGTATATTTAACTTTCTCTATACAATCCAGTAGAAGATATTTAACCTTAAAAAATATATAAGGAAATTAATTGCTTCACATTATTGAAGCCTAGAATAATTTTACCAAAAGGAAGGGCATACCTTTATGATGTGTACTTCATCCTACAATTAATACCTTCCAGTTTAAAGAAGTAGAAACAGTAACACTTACAGAAATTCAAATTCATTACCTTGGCTAGCTCAATCTTTAACTCTTCTTTTTCTTCTTCAGAAATCATACTGGTGAAATCAACATCAGTGACCACATCTTCCTCTGCTTCATGGAACGACTGGGTTTCCAACAGGCCTTAAAGAGTCAAAAGGTCAAGACAACTATTATTAATCATTTCAGTTATGTTACTGGCCTGATAGAATATTCACCCACTGTAAAAAAAAAACCAAAAAAACCCCCAAAACACAAAGTCAAAACAACCTTTTCCTACTACAGATTATTTGAATTCTGCTCCTCCTTACTTCTGAAAAGCTATTGGAAGTATCAGACAGTAATTTCTACATAGAAGCAATTTAATAAGTCTAAGCACCTCTCATTCCAAGAAACAACCACCTTGGATGCCACCAACCCCTGATAAGGCATTTCCTTGCTTCTAACAATACAGGAGAAAAAAAGTTTTTTCTTCAAAATAAGAAAGCTGGTTAATGTGGATCACTGATATGAATAGTGCACTGCACAACAAAGGAAGTATTTCACTGAGCTGAGTTTGCTTTAAAAGTACCTCTGATTGCAGCAATTTATACAGAGCTTGCAGAAGCAAATGTCATACCTACTGTTTGAATTATCTAAATGTTAGCGAGAACCATACCTTAATAGCTCAATCTCAGTCTGTGAAAGATGAATAGATATACTGGATCTCCAGTTACTTTCTTCTTCTGCATGTCCAAGACCAGGATCAGTAAGTATAATAAGCAAGATAAATGCATACATAGATGTTTGAAAGACCTGGGCCTGCCTGGTGTAATATGTACAGATGAAACAAAACATATCCTATCTCACAGCTGTTCAATAAAGAGAAGATTGCTGGGGTTCCAGCCATCTCATTCTCTATGGTCTGCAAAGAAAACAACATGAAGCATGAGGTAACAGAAGACATTCTTGTTCCTTTGGAACTTGTTTTAAAGTTCTAAATCTTCTTTTGTGGAAGAAAAGCCTCCTTCAGGCTACATCTAGGACAGCACCTTTCCCTTAATTTCAGTTCTTTAGTAGGTAATCAGCCATCTCTGCTGTCTCCTAACACCTGTATACTGCTTACCATGGAAGAGAGCAATTTCTTTCCCAGGTCCACAGGGGCTTGTACACTCTGTTACACAGAGATTGTAATACAACTTACCTAAATTTTGGCATTAGAGAACACAGGTTACAAGCCGTAAGTCTGTTGAAATTAAGTGCTTTACCTTTTCATGCAGAAAACTAAACTCCCTCCAGCTTTCTGTCATTTCCTCCACCCCAGTGTCCCTCAGTGTACCTGAATTTCCTTCTATTTAACAGAACAGAACTGATTCGATTCATACCATCAACTTCACTGCAGAGCACAAGGGGGTGAACTCAGCCTTGTTAATTACAACCTTTCCTGAGTGGGAAGATAAAGAGCAGCAACACAGGTGCTGAACCCCTGCCTGGCACTACATGCAGAAAAAGATCACCACCCTTAAGAACAAACCTTTTTAAAAATATGAAAGTATATAGAAGTAGTTGATATCTTAGCTATTACTCAAAAAGCAGCTTGCCAGGAAAACCTAGGTTGCTGAAGTCAGAACAAAAGAAAAGCACATTTATTCAGTATGAATTCTCCCATATCACCTCTATTAACACCCCTTCACCTCTAAACACAATTGTTGTTTGGTATTTGAGGATTAATAGTGTTGCTATGGGAATTAAGCTAAACTTAGATGGAGGAGCAGCAGTACAAGGCAGCTCTTGGAAATGCAGGGAAAAATCTCAGGGGCAACAGAGTTAAGGTTGAAAACTCTTAAGGGAAGCCT
The DNA here is from genome assembly GCA_013396695.1 of Sakesphorus luctuosus. Taxonomy (NCBI): domain Eukaryota; kingdom Metazoa; phylum Chordata; class Aves; order Passeriformes; family Thamnophilidae; genus Sakesphorus; species Sakesphorus luctuosus. The sequence goes on along the minus strand of VWZD01000524.1, from coordinate 396,641 downwards.
TGGGGTAAATGTGAGATGAAGTGACCTTGGAGCACCTGATCCTTGAGCTAAAAAGAAGGCAGACCTGTGCTCAAGGGACAGCATTAGTTTGGGAATGGCTAGGTAAAGAGGCCAGAATTGCGGGTAGATAGAGATGGAAGCCAACATGGACAAAATCACCAGAAGCAATTGAATAACATTTAACTACACCCAAGAGTCAAGTTTAAACTTCAAGATTGGATTGAAATTATAATGTATTCCAAAGTAGCACATGCATGTCAATCTTCTGTATGATCCTCTGCAGTGCAGTGCCAGTCCCAATTCTTGTCTTTTCCTTCTTATTTAAGTCCTCTAAAATCTCGTCTGATCCTTTAGTCTCTACTTTCTTGCTCAAGCCACTACCAGAGTTCTCTAATGGTCACTGTCCCTGCACAAAGGTTTCAATTCAGTCATCTCACAGATGTCTGAATGTCTCTCCACTGCACTGTGGGTCACAGTCTTGTTCGAGCCAGTCTCGGTTCTGAAACTTCCTCACATGAGCCCTATCACAAGCAACCTATTCTCTCATTTCGTCCTTGATGTTCTCAGTCTCTGTCTTTCCTTATCCATTTTTTTTTTCCAGCTTCACTGCTACTATTGCACCATATTTATGACTGACCACTTCTATTCTCGGCCAGGACTTGCAGCATAAGCAGGATGCTTCATTTCTAGTGCTAGGTCATATGAAATCCTCAGTCTCTTTTTCCCACTTGAGCAACTGAAGGTGATTCCTGACAAGGTATCTTCACCGTTGCTTTGGGCTACCCTCACAGACCACATCTCTAATTTACCTGTCTTAGACTTCATCTTAGGAAAGATGGGAAATAAAAAACATTAAGAAGACAGCAAGCTTCCTGAGGCAGTGGAGGCTTCAACTCTTTCCATCTATTGAGAAAGTAAACATAAAACCTGTTCCTGTCATTTCCAACCTTGAGAATCTAGCATCCACAACTGCTACTAATTGCACAGCAATGTATGAGGGCAAGGTTCCTAAGACCTTGTTCTTTCTAGTCTATTTTTTTTAATTTATGTGCCTGTCTCTAGTTTCCCTCTAATAACCACTGAGTTCTGTATTAGATTTCAAAGAGTTAGAGATCTTTTAAAACAAGTTTAATGAAAACATTGATTTGGTAAAGAAGATTTAAAAGTAATTTCACAGACCAAGAGGATGCTAAATGATCTCATCCTTAAATGAGGTACCAGAGAAGGCAAATAGGGAAGAAGGATCATTCACAAAATCTGTTTTATAATAACATGAAAAAATTTAGTTCTGGGTACCACAGCATCCATTCCACCAAAGTACACCTTCTGTGAAGTTCTTACAGCACTTTACCCAGGAGGAGTTCAGCACAGCCTCAGGAAGAACTAAAGCATTAACTTCATCCACGAAAGTCACCCAACCACAAGACACAAAACCATAGGAAATTAAGCTATCAGTATTCTCCTATTCATAGACAACTTGTTAGTTTTTCAGTCTCTAAGGAGAACAGGAACTTGCAGCATAATTCACAATACATGTAAGAATTGGTAAGGATTGTGGTAGCCAAAAAGCTCCTATTGTTATTACTGCTGACTCCAAAATATTCTCCCACCTTCTACTCTGTGCAGGAAGCACAGCCTCCTCTCAACTTTCTTTGTGGGGTCCCTTCAACCAGGCAGCCTGGGAAATACACTTTTCAGATACTGGTTATAGATGTAGCAAGTGCAGAAGCATAAGAGAACACAAGAGTTCAGTGGATTTCCTGATACATCTTGAATTAACCACGTGAGCAATTCTTTAAGAATCACGTAACAAGGTAGGATCCTATTGAATATGTTTAACCCATCTACATGTTTTGTTAAACATACTTAATCTAACAATTTATGAAAACACAAAAGAATAAGTTGATTCAGCTAAATGGTTACGGCTGAGTCCTAGAATCAAAGTATTTTTCTACACAACACAGAGGTGGGCCAGATGTAGGTATCTCTAAGGCAGAATTTTAAGATAACATGGCATGTACATTGAGTTCCAACAATTAGGTACTTTACCCAGAAAAAAAGAAATCTGCACTATAGCAATGCACAGACATTCAGTTTACATATACAGTGCCAGGAGCTGAACACAAAAGACAGCTTTTCTTTTTAGTTTCATATTTCTTCCTTTGAGGGGTAAAAGGAACTTAACTGGTTTCCAATACACCTGGAATTAAATATATCTACATAGCATATAGCTCTACAGCTAAACATATCTACTCATAGTCATAATGTATTTATAGCTATATAAATAGTCTGTAACTTCCCACAGGAACTAAAATGCAGAATAGCAGATGCTCAAGGTAAATCTTTTCTGCAGCACTGGAATATAATAGATTTTACAGTGCACCTCAATTTCCATTCACTGATCTCCAGGTTTTCCTTTCAATTAGCTACCTTAAAAAATAGTATTCAAATGATCATTAGCTGCTTATTAAAATAATACTGTCGAGAGGTTGCAGATCTGGTCAGGTAACATTTCAAGGCTCTGTTTTCCCAATGGCTTACTAAAAGTATGGGGAAGCTATAAAATTAATTTAAATAATTCTTTCTTCTAACTTAGAAGATCAGGGAAAATAATTATTACTTATTAACTTTCAGTTAACACTCCTTATGACAACACATAGGGAGAATAAAGTTTTAAAGTGAAACATTTCCCAATGGCTAAATTAGTTTTCCACAAGAAGCGACAAATACACATCTGGTCAGAATCATTACTGAGAAATTACTGACTGTTTTTAGGTGCAGAGGAGCTAAAACAGTTTTAACTGCATGCAATCTAGGTTTTCTAGATCTAAATTTGTAAACACTGAAAGAACCTACTCTGCTACAATTCCTACCCAACATCAAGTTTAATTGACTTCACTGCACCGAGACCCACAGTATTTTTAGAATTGCACTGTATCTGATACTCCCAGACCAATATGTAATGAAGATTTAATCTTGCTAAATGAAAAGTTCTGCATAGTCAAAGGCATTGCTAAAGCAGTAACAATAAGCAGAGAGGTCACAATTACGACATTGTATCTGAAATGGAGAGTGACAGAGGTCAGCATCCATCAGCTAAACTTGGACTACAACTGCATCAGTACAAATCTGCCATCTGCTAATTAGCCACTGCAAGCCACACATCTCATTAGCTCAGGCATGCTGATACCAGAACATACTGCTTCGGAGCCTTGAGTCAGGACCGCTGCTTTAGATCACAGGTATACATATTGCTCAGAATTTGTGGGTATCTGCACTGTGCTACACTGCAAAGCCAGCAGAACATTTCTTGCAGTCACTGGTTTCTCTCACTAGATACTCTCATCTCCCACAATTTAGCCTGCAGACCAAGGGAAGTTCTGTGACTCCTTGATCATGATGGAGCCAGCCTTTAAGAGCAGGTGTCCAAGGAGAAGCCAAACACCCTCCTCCAGCACACTTGGAAGGGATGTCATGTAAGTCCATCTACAAATACTGCTCTCATAGTGTCTCAAAATTCTGGGTGGGCATAGAAGAGAACCACAGAATAGCCTGAGTTGGTGGGGACCCACAAGGATCACTGAAGTCCAACTCCTGGCTCTGCACAAGACCATCCACAAGAGTCACACCATGTGTCTGAGAGGATGCCTGGCATTTTGCCAGCTCAACCCAAGACACCTAAGCACTTTGTGAACTCTGTCAGGCTTGGTGCTGTGACCACTTCCCCTGGAGAGCCTGTTCTAGCACCCAACCACCCTCTGAGTGAAAAACCTTTACCTAATACCCAACCTAAACCTCCCCTGACACAACTTCAGGCCATTACCTTGGGTCCTGTCACTGGTCACCAGAGAGAAGAAATCGCTACCTGCCCCTTCATTTACCCTCATGAGGAAATTGTAGACTGCCTCAAAGGAGGCTGAGACATTTTCTTCTCCTGCCCAGCTATGTAGCCTGACAAAACACAGTTACTTGGTCTAGGAAAGACAGGGTTTTTTGCCTAAAGATGTATAGATATTAGTTAAGATCCAGGAAGGTTTGGTCACTCATGGAGGAGAGTTGCACAAGTAGCTGAGTAATTTTCAAGATTAAAATAAAATCTTTTGTAGTAGAAGAAAGAAAAAAAGAGTAAAAACCCTGAAAGATCAGTGTCAGGCTCTCAATACACCTTCTTTTCTGACTAGTACATATGTTGAAGTTGCATTCCCTGCTTTTCTTACCCACTTACCCAGAAATATTGATGGTCATTCCTTGTTTCTAGCTGTAGTTGAAACTGGAAAAACTGGAATTGTGATGATTATTAAATTGTTCAAATGTAGAACTGTTATTATTTCAGAATTATAGCAATATCTAGGTGTGGAATTGGGAGTTAACTTTCCACCTGTTTAGAGCAGCAATTTAGTCATTGCGTGGGTGAAGAGCTTCTGCTTCATCTGTTAGTACAGATGTTACAAACTTCTCTGAATGAATTAGAAGCTTCATCCAATAAATTACAAGCCATTTTCAAGAACCCAGTGCATTGGTGATGTCCTATATCTCTTATGTCCTTTACTAACAACATGGTACTTTAGGCATTGACCTCCACATACTCATGTGAAGTACAGATTTTTCAAGTTTCATTCCAGCACACTGCTAACAACTAAGGCATGAGGACAGAGATCACACACCACTATTTACTAATATCTATTTTCTCCTTCTACGATGTCTTATATAGATTAGGTTAATTCTGTTTCTCCTGAATTTAATTTCAGTTGCTGTGCCTGGTGCTCAGCCATTCTATTGCCCTGAAAAAATTCAAACAAGAGGCACCAGTGGAGCAGAAGCTGTCTTAGAACCCATTCCATGAATTTTCCCTCTCTCATTCTCCATGGTCAGTCCTCATTTCCTATCCCCATCTCTCCCCTTCTTCAATTTGCAATTAAACTCAATCCAGAAGCTCAATCAACCCTTAGTTCTGGGATATGCTGTCACAGGACTGCCCAGAGAGACAGATGCAAGACCCAGCCCACCTCCATCATTATCTCTTCCAGACAGCCCCTCTTCTTGTGGTGTAGGATTGCTGGAGACAAAATTGCAGATCCCTAAGGTCTCATACAACCTCATATTCCTAAAAGAAATTACACTAGGAATATACTCATGTGTAACTCATTTATCCTCCACAAACAGTTAAACTAGTGATTCTCTGGACATATGTTACTTCAAAATAACAATAACAAAAAAAATCTCCATAAATTCTGAGAAAGCATATAGTAGGTTTAAATCAGTGCAAAGAGCTGTTTGGATTTTACTTTAAAGAAAATTCTAATACTTACTGTCACACATAATTAGATTAAAGATACATGAAACATTAGAAGTATGGGATTATCCATAATTAGGAACTGCAATTCATACAGAAGGATCCAAGTTGAAACAATTGAGCAGACAACTCTTTGTATTGCAATATATATTCAGGAAAAAAGTAGGAGGATAGCTGAGGGAACACATTTAATATGTTCTTTAGAAAGATTCACATAACAAGATAATACAACAACCATACATGGAGTTACAGTATGCTGAAAGACTTCATGGGCATTTCTAAGTTTTCTCCCAAAGTTCATGGCAGTTGTGACTAAGACTACTGACCCAGATTCTACAGTCTGCCATTAAATCTGATTTTATTCAGGAAACTGTTTCAGCCTTGATCCATGTCTGTGCATGTATTTGCCAGTAGAATTGTAGGGATGATAAATTAGTAAATCACCTAGAATCTAGAGGATCTGTCATTATTTCACAAAATGTAAAATAATCAAATAAAACAATGATAAATTCCAAGACAGATTTTTAGACTTACTCAGGTATCGAAAGACTAACTAGATAAAGACGTTTTCATTAGTGCTTTTTATGTATTTTCTCTGTATTCATCTAAGGCCCATGTTCTGAAGTGTTATGTATCAGACTAATTCTTGTATGTTGACTGTTTAAAAAAAAAATCCAACACCAAACCCCCAGAGAACCCAACAAAAAACAAACGTAAAAAACAAAACAAAACCCAAACCAAAACAAAGAAACCTAAAACCTCGCAATATAGGTAGTGATGTTAATCATCATGACAGCAAATAAAAAGCCAAGAACATCAAATTTCTGTCTGTGTATATTTTCTGACATTAATTTCAGGGATATGCATAGGTGATCCTTTATTTTAATGAAACACTTAAAAATTGAAGCCCTTTTACTGCTCTGGTTTTTTGTTTCCCAAACAATTAAAACCAGCACGGCTACCTTGTTATCTAGCACGCATATCAAATAGGGAGAAAACAACTTCTAATTACATAACCTTTCTAGTAAGCAAAATGACTTGTTACAGTCTCTTCTGCCATGTCATTACAGTTTCTTCTTTAAAACTGGAAAACACTTGTTTACAAATTTAAATTGCAATTAAATCTTCAAAGGGATGAAATGATAAGTAGAACAAAGGAACTGTCCAGACACTGCATTAGTGTCTTTGATCTTCTTTATAATGTAGTCTTAATGCCAGCTATAGAGATTAAGGCGGGGAGTAAAAGGGGGACTAGAAGCAAATATTAAATAACTAAATTGATCAGAAAAAAAATATCAGAAATTGCAAGGATTTCCATACCATTTTTTCCACTACAAAGTTATTATGGGAAGACCTAAATAGGAAAACATGTTTTCATTTAATTCACCTAGAAAACAAACTACTGAAAGAAGATCTTGCCTTCTATGTCCGGTTCTAACTGTGCACAACTCTGAACTGCCTGAGCCCAGCAACTACCATACAGCCTGCCTTTCCCCTAAAGGACTTAATCTCAGAATATAAGGAAGGTTGCCTTTGAAGCTGTGATTGGAAACCAAATTCAGAGTCTGGATTCACTTTGGTTCAGAGAAACAAGAATTCAAAAAACATAGGCCATGTAGATTAAAAATGTAAACATTAAAGAAAACTAGATTTTACTTTTTGCAAGCACAAGGGCTAAATCCTTTTTTTATCAATATGCTCCTTGGAAGAGAGAGATGGATGGGGGATTGTCTTCATTTCCTCTCCCCACTGGGCTTTGGGTTGGAGGTGGTGTCAAGGAGAGTGAAGGAGTACAGCTTTTGGGTGTTCAAGTGCTCTAGGATGTAGTCTAAAGTCCCAACATAAGTGTCCCCAGTCATCCTGGAGCAGCTTATTAGAGACTTTACTAAGGTTTTCCCTTCAATCGCTTAACCCCTGCAAACCCAAGCCTTAATAAATCTATCCATAGCTATGTGATGGATTGGCAGGTTTCCAAACAAAGGAACAATTTCACTCAATGCTCCTGGTTAAAAAAAAACCCCAGTCATATTGTTCTGATTTCCCCCTCCATTTTAGTATAATAAAAAGAAATTAGTCATACCTTGAGGATGCCTTTCTTATTTTTCCCCCAGAAACCAATGACACAGCTGCCAATTTATGCCAGTGAAGAGACACAATCCACACACAGATAACTGGTAGAAGACAGACTTGACAGCTTGACCGCTGCACCAAGAAGCCATACGTGTTGGTAAGTAGAAGTGCAATGGGAAAAATGAGAATAGCAAGAATGGTAAAAAAAATACATATCACTTCAACCTAAGACTTCAACCTGAGAATTGATCTTCCCAGCAAAATAATTATCTGAAATGTTCTGAAATGCAAGGGATGATCTTATACATTTTATCCAATAGCAAGCTTTCTTTGTTTAAAATAATAATCCTGCCTGCCTGGGCAAGACAAGGGTGACATTTCCAAGCCGTAGCTATGGAAAAACAAAGCAATTGTTGTGAAATTCCACCGTTTAGAGACAGATTCTTTCTATTACGTCAAAGTGAAAGTAACAACAGCACTCTAACACCTTCTGTGCTTTCTACTGATCATTCTGCACAACTTTCTGTGATGTCAATCATAAAAAAAAAGATGCCACAAGTGGAAGGGTTATCATCTCTTTCTTTAGGCAGAAGAGGGAAGTTAAAAAAAAAATACAAGATAAAGTCACTATGGAATAATAGGGAATGAGAAAGTGGAGGACACTGAGTCACAAAGGGACTTACTCTCTACAAATAAGGTACTCTAGAAACTGTAACAGGCTGCATAAAACAAATGAAGGATAAAGCATATATAATCAGACCAGAGAAAAAGCAAAGTAGGGGAATATAAGAGCTATAACATGGAAATGCTGGCAGTCAGAGGCGGAAGTCGTCAGTCACATTTCTTAAATCCACCCTTTCATACTAAAAATACACGAAGGTACATATTTTTAATCTCAGAATAGACAGACACCTGTGGTCTTATCCTCAGCTGGTACAAGTGACTGCAATCCCATCAGCTGTATAATTAAGCTCATGCTTCATGTCATGCTCATTAATTCACGCTCACCTGCTTCACTGAATCAAAATCATTGAAACTTAATGGCAGGATTTAATAACCTTTCTCTCCTAAGTATGGCTCCGTTTTCTGTACTGTTCTAAAGCCAGGTGCACAAGAAAGTAATTATATAGCAATCTAGCTGCAGTATAATTAAGCTCACAAGCCTCCTCAATTAAATTCCAACAAGGTATCTGTACCGCAAGAAATGATAAAATTATATTTTTAATTAAAAATAAATTCTTCAAGTAGTTATAATTGGTATCCTTTAGATCTCAAAAGACATAACTAACAAGATCTTTAAAAGTCCAATTGAAAAATAAGCAAATAATACAGCCAGCATGTTGTTGCTTTCCCCACACGCCCATTCAGCTATCTCAACAAGGCAGATGTGTCACTTTTGGTCCTGTAAATGTACTAGGAAAAATACAGAGGAAACAGTTATAACTGGGTACATGACAGATTCTTTATTCTCTTCAGGGTCAAATTCATTACTCCCATTCCTTTAATACAAAATAAATGTCTCAGCATAGTTACATATACTATAGTCCATATTTAGGAGTGCTCAGTGCAAAGGGAAAAATCATTCCCCTATATCTACTTAATCTCTCACACTGGGAGAGTAAAGGTCACATTTTTAAAGGACTAGGACTGCTTTTCTGCATACTGTTGGCACAAAATATCCATGGTCTCTGACTCAGCTTTGTAGGCAGTATCATTATAAATTAACAATAATAAATCATAGAATGGTTTGGATTGGAAGGGACCTCAAAGATCCAACCCACCTGCCACAGGCAGGGACACAATCACTCACAGAATGTGATGAGTTGGGAGGCACCCACAAGGATCACTGAGTCCAACTCCTGGCTCTGCACAGGACCATCGCCAAGAGTCACACCCAGTGCCTGAGAGTATCATCTAACTATTTCTTGAACTCTGTCAGGTTTGGTGCTGTGACCACTTCCCTGGGGAGCCTGTTCCAGTCCCCAACCACCCTCCGTGTGAAGAACCTTTTTCTAATATCCAACCTACATCTCCCCTGACACAGCTTCAGGCCATTCCATCGGGTGCAATCATGGCCACCACAGAGAAGAATCAGTGCCTGCCCCTCCTCTTTCCCTCACAAGGAAGTTGTAGACTGCAATGAGGTCTCCCCTCAGTCTCCTCTTCTCCAGGCTAAACACACCATGTGACCTCAGCTGCTCCTCATATGATTTCCCCTCAAGGCTGGTCACCATCTTCACTGCCCTCCTTTGGACACTCTCTAACAGCTTAATATCTTTCTTATATAGCCATGCCCAAAACTGCACACAATATTCAAGGTTAGGCTGCCCCAGTGCAGAGCAGAGTGGGACAATCCCCTCCCTCGATCAGCTGGTGATGCTGTGCCTGATGCCCCCCAGGACACAGTTGGCCCTCCTGGCTGCCAGGGCGCTGCTGACTCATATTCAACTTGCCATAGACCAGGACCTCCAGCTCCCTTTCCATGATACGGTTTTCCAGACACCTTTCATCAGACTAGGTTGCTCAAAGCCCCATCCAACCTGGCCTTGAACACTTCCAGGGATGGGGCATCCACTGCTTCTCTGGGCTTTTTCCAGTGCCTCAACACTGTTACTGTAAAGGATTTCTTCCTAATATCTAATTTAAAGTTACCCTCTATAAGTTTAAGGCCATTACCACTACGTGCCCTGGTAAAAAGTGTCTCTTCAGCTCTCTTATTGGTCCCCTTTATGTACTGGAAGGTGCTCTAAGGTCTCCTTGGAGCCTTCTCTTCTCCAGGCTAAACAACCCCAACTCTCTCAACCTGTCTTCATAGAAGTGGTGCTCCAGCTCTCTCATTATCTCCATGGCCCTCCAAATCCTTCTTAAGTTAGGGGCCCCAGAGCTGAAATCACTCACTAATTTGGGAGAAAGGCACAGTTCTTTTTTCCCTTTTTCTTAATTTTTTTAATGTTAAATTATGTAAAAGCTCATGGCCAGCAAGAAGAGGCAGTGAATCAACACACTCTGCAGAGAAGACATGTTGTGACATGTCCACCTCCCTCCCACCATCCCATTTTTTGAGCACCACCTGCTTCACCACTTAATCCCTTCATAATAAAGACTAGCTAGTTTGCACTAGTGCACTTTTGCCTTCCTAACCAGAGGTCATCTGACAGTCTAGACTTCTTCTAGTCTTTCCTAAACAAACTTGACCCACTCTTGGATGTATATACATCCAACACAATTGTATTCCTACTTAAAAGCAATCAAAATAAAGCTCATTTGTGTGACTATTATTTGAAAACAATCCATTTTAACAGAGACAACAGCCATGTACCCTGTTGCACAGGTCCTATATTCAAGATAAAGCACATTTTTATTTCTTAAAGCAAATACTACAAATATATTGAAAAACACATCGTGTGGCACCTCATTTCTTGCAAATGCACTGCCTTACAGCCAGGCAGTCTTGCTGCAGTGGGTTGCTCTGATAATCAAAGAAACTCACTGGATAAACCTGGAACTTGGAGTTAGTGTGACACTCAATCTCTGCACATAGGCCACACAAAACATTCCTCAGTTAGAAAAGCACTATCTATCTGGGCCTGCCCAACTCCAGGTTTTTCTCACAAGTTTTTTTGCCAGCATCCTGAGCTGTGAAATGAAGCACTTATTCTGCTCCTAATGTTAAGCTCCATGTTAAGGCCTTCAAAGTTTTTGGCATCATTAACTTTGTGGCTTTGCCAAGTTAGTATTTTGTAGTATGCATTAGAAAGAAATGTGTTTGTTTAGTGAGGCTGTAAGTGCAGGCATCTGGGGTTTAGGGCCCTGGGTATCTGTGAATTTCCCGCAGAAACAGGTTTCTCAGCCTTTCCTTCTGTCAGGCAGGATCTGAAGACAGAGGCATGTCCCATGCAGACAGCCTGAGTAACACAAATGACACATACTGAAGGAAGGGAGGCTATTTATCAGACCAGGAGACAGAGACTGGCACTTCCAGCCACACTGTACACTCTCAATATTTGAGGTTCCTGAATCACCCTGAAATACTGGCATAAAACGGCAGCTGCCACAAGCAGAGTGTACAGTTTCTTCCCTTGAAGATCACTTAGAAGATAAGCCCTGAACCGAAGCTCCTTTGGCACAGATAATGGTAAGCCAATGGGTAAGAGAGGGAAGGAGTTTAGTTAAACACGAGGTACGAGTTGCTACACCCTTGAGGTTGCACTAGACCACACTCAGCGGCAAGAACATCTTTCAAATCTCTAACCTATCTTTACCAAACACCGAGTGTGAAATCATGCCTATTTTAACTTCAGTACCTTATATAATATAATGGCCATTCTTCGCAAACGAAGATTTTGGGAAGGGCTCACCCCACGTGTGCCCTCCAAGCCTGCGCAGTGGATTTTTTTAGGTGAGGCACAGCGTGCGCGGAGCTGGCCCCACCGTTTAAGTCCTAAGGTTCATTTGCCACGGCCGAGCAAGCTTGGACAGTGACACTGAGGTCCTTAGGACTGTCTACAGCACTCAGTACTAACTGGAGCTGACCCTGCTTTGCATCCGAGATCTGACGGGATCGGATGGCAGGGTGGCATTTAACTGCCGGGGCCGCCCGTACTGAGACTCGAACTCGCGACCTAGGAGCCGGAAACGGAAGTGCTCACCACTACACCACGGGACCGCCCTAGTACCTTAAGAAGGTCTAGAAAGAGAGCACAAGACAGTCCTTGCCTTCTCTTCACTCTTCTACTACCTTAAGCAAGAAGGTTTTTCTGAGAAACTTGTTGCAGGATGGACATAACAAAACTTACTTTTCTGAAATAAACTAGTATTCAAGTACTTGTATCTCTGCTAATAATTGCCATTCACATCTTCATCCCTATTCAACTTAATTGTTAAAACTTACTCTCTACTTACCCTTCTCCATCCTTGATTCTCATGCACAGCACATAACTATGACCAGAATACTGCTGCTCTCTTTTCAGAACATGCTCATGCTCCATATTTCTGTGCAGAACTGGACAAAACTGAGAAGCCTTCTAATTCTGGATCTAGGTGTAAACCTGGTTCCTATCTTCGAACTTTTCCCAAAAGGGTACGAGCTATTACCATTACATACTCATTTCTTGTGCTTACTGCAGGCTTCAGCTATTTTGCTCACTAGCTATGCTTCTCTGGCTTTTTGCAGCAATTTAAAACCCAAGAACACATATTTTCCCTCTACCTGTAGTATCTGACTTCCAGTTTCCTGTCAATATCTGTTATTTAGCTCTGCAAAGACCCTATATAAGTCTTCAAGTCTGCATAGTGATTCAGTTTAAATGAATGACATAATTCAGAAGCCTTTTTATTATTTTTTTTAAAATCAGTTAGGCTATTCAAGTAATTGTTCCTTCTTCATCATCTTCTTTTCTTTGCTATCTAAGCTTTTGCACCACCTGGCCTACTACATGACTGAAGGATTTACTACTGAAAGACCACAGGGCTTCACTGATTCTTCATATGAACATAATAGTGTACAGCTGGTTAGATAGTTGTATTACATGACAAACATCATTCACTCTGATTATGACTTTGATTCCTTCCTCCTACGACAATAAGTTAATAGCTGCCATCTACCTAAAATACTTTGAGCAGAAGATAATCTTCTGTTCCTGTCATAATTGCCCCTCTGACTCTGTAATGTACATACATTTTACTTTTTCTCTAAGAAAAATCTGGATGTGTTTAAATACAACTATCTCGGAGCACTTTTTTATGAAAATCTAGCATGCACTCGCCCAATAAAGTATCTGAGGCCTTCAGAAGATATTCTAACCAGACTCATTTGCTCCACATCATTCTCTAAAAATCTGTCAGCATTTTCTTAGCATGTCCTATGTGTGATCTTCTCAGTGCAGTTAAGAACATTTTAATTAAAGTGAGAGAAAGAGGAATTAGGTAAGTACCTAAAATGCCTGAACCAACAGCAGCTTGACAAGTTACTCCTAATCCACCTAAAGCACAATGAAAACAGTTATTCCAAGGAAACTATGCAAAAGTATTTTAAAACTTTAAGAGGATTAAGAAAAACCTTTTTTGTAAGCACAAACCTGCACCCTTAGTCCCACACAAGTGGCAAGACAATTTCCTGATGAGGAAACTAGTGAAAAAAAGAACACCTGAACAAACAGGTGAACACAGAAAAACCTAACTCTTTACTGAAGAATCAAACATGGAAAGCATTAGCTCCCTTCAGCTCCCATTTATAAATATTCACAGAATATAAATCACACAGCCTTTTAAATTCAGACCATACATACTTTTAAATTATACTTTCCACACTTAAATTTTCTCATTTAGTAACTTTAATGAATAGGCAGTTACTAAATACTTCTTTGAAGTGTAGCATAGGTGCTAAAGAGAGACAACTTATATATTTAGATGGCTAAGGAGGAAGACATTTCAAAAGTTAAAGCAAAATCCAGATAGAAATCAGACTGCATAAATGGAAAATAAAAACCCAAAGAATGGTTCACAACAGTGGAAGAAATAGCTTGGGCAGGATCTGGTCCTAGCAACTTCATGGATCAACAAACAGAAATAGCCTTTCAGCAAGAAACCACATGGAAATAAACTGCGCTGCCTGCTACATAAACATTTTGTGCAAACACCTTCTCCTGGGAAAACCAACGCTGTATCTATAGGCACTTCACGCTTGCATGAGCATCAAAAATGTTTTCAGAGTGTAACTTTATACCTCTTTCTGACAAAAGCACCACTAGAGCTATAGTTTCTGTGTTACACTAAATGCTAAACTTCCATATTTGAGAAATAAGTTTTAAGATAAAAGAATTTAAAGTACTTTTAACAACAAAACCATTAAAAGTCTAATTCTGCCTTTAGAACAGCCAAGCTGAGGAGTGCCACTTTACTGACTAGGTTCTTGGTGGAGAGTAAGGTTAATTGCAGGCTTAAGTAAATAGTGATAGTAAGACAATTTCACAAAAACCAAACTCCAGAAGACCAACAAAAAACCACCCATAAGTAAGTATTTTTCCTGACACCCCTCCTTGCTTCAGAAGGAGCTGACTGCTCAAGGCATAGACTTGCCTTCTATTTCTGGAAATGACACAAGGTGTTGGACCTCCTTCTGTTCTTTGCACCCCTTACCTACTTCTCTGAGCTCCCTGGATTCTCCCTCAGTGTTTGAAAATGCAAAGACATAAAAATTACCCAAGAAATGGATCCCTGATTACATAGTCCCTGAGCATCTGAAAGCCGAAGTCTGTTGGACAACAGACTGAGAGAAGCTATTGTATCTGGCCATGGCCATGGGATATACACATATAACTGTGACATTTTCTTATTTATGGAAACTTGTCTTTATAAATTGTACTATTGTACTATTCTTATGTGGTTGTTGGAAAAGCCTGGGATTTTAGCTACAAACATGAAATATCTTTCAGCAACCAACTTATGTAAGAAATCTTAATGACAGGTGATGTAAAGAAAATACAGAAATTCCTAGATTTTAATGCAACTATTAGCACTGGGAACCTTCATGTCTGCTTGAGGATCCAGCAGCAGATCCTTCACTTTATCATACCCTTAACCTCGTGCCATTAATATAAGCACAGTATCTTTTTACTGGATTAAGTGACAAGCAATCAAAATGTTAAAAAAAATCTTAAGAAGAACAGCCTTTTAGAAGCCCTTTTTATTATCCAGAGATTTTAAATACTAAAGGCACAGAAAAGGTGTGCCAAGCAGGACAGGAGAAATGGAAGACCTTTATCATCATGGTAAGATGGCACTTGAGAAGGTGTCACTTCACAGATGTTGCATTCCTGCACTTGTTTTACACTTCCAGATAGGAACAAGATTGTTTCTACTGCCATTCTAATTATTTGGGTAAAGTGAAAGAGGGAATAAGACACAGCACAAGAGAAAGAAAAGGGAGATTTACTGCTAAAGTACAATGCAAACACTTGCCAAATATGTCTTTTAGTTATTCACTTGCAACACTTAACCACACAATGGATGCAGAAGTGCAATGACGATAGCCTGGTTAGATCTTATGATTTTGATCCATTGATCTCAAAGATGGCTAAGCAAAATTACCTCTGTCCCAGGGAATCAAACAAATCAACTAGTATGCCCAGGGTTTTGGAGAATGTTAGTGTGGTATCTGACAGTAGAATTTGTCAGTCTCCCCTCACCATTTATCATAGATGATGGGGTTAGAGAATGCAGCAGCCAAAAGGCACAGTTTAGAGAGCATGACTAAAGCATACTACATACATAAAATTCGGCATTGCAACTGTGCATTTCTATGAGATACAAACAAAATCAGATAAAACTAGCATACCCAGATCTCATATTTATCTATTATCCCAAGAGGTATTTTTAATTAGAAAGAAGAATTTAATTTTATCCTTAAAACACTTTCTGAATTGAAGACAGACTACAGTCTTTGTAAATCTAAATTCCAGGATTACACTGAAACAAGACACTAAATTATACATAAATACCTAAATATGGCCACATAGAACATCCTTCAACCCCTCTGCAATCTTCTGCCAAGCTTGTGCCACATCCTTCAAGCAGCGCATGGCCTAAGCAAAGCATCTCAAAAGCTCCTTGTGTTGCTATACTGTACTAGTCAGCAAGGCACGTCAGGGCAACATCAGGAAACTCATCTTCCCACTAGTACACTTTAGAACACTGACAGCAGGCTCAGATTATACTTGTGCTGTCTCACAGTAAGACTCATACCAGTCCGGTGAAAATAAAGATACAGGAGAAAAGAATACATCAAGAATTTAAAAACTTGTTTTAGGGTCTGATGTTTTTGTTTCAGCATGTTCTAGATTTTATACCTTCACGGTTACAAAACTGGCAAAGTTACAAAACCTCATAAGACTGGCCCTAGATTTTAGAGAAGGTATCTCTTTTATATCTCTTTTTCGAATTCCACCAGGACTCTCTTCTCAGTTCTAAGGTGTAGCATGAAACCACTGAAATTTTCTCAGCCTCAGCAAACTGAATTTCATCCTGTGACAGGTGCCATAAAGCTGAAAGCAGTACAGGTTCAAAACTGTAAAAGAGAAGCACTGCACTTGATTTCACACATTTACTTGCTTAAAATCTGATATACAGCAAATAACTCATTCCATGCATGTATTTTCTCTTCTTGTAGTAAAAAAGCATGAAAAAGCAATTATTTTGAGCTTGGTACGCTCTGTTAAATATTTAAGAATCCTCTTAAAAATTGCAACCCTACCTTTCCTCACTTGATCTCCTCTTCATGTGGTCTTACTATACAGCAGATGAAACTTCCCATCATGCAGTGAAATCAGCAGGTTATCACTGACTGGTTCAATTACTCTAATATCCTCCTGACCTCTATGAAGTCCTTCCTCCTGCTTTCCATAGCGGGGCAATGGTATGCTCCAGAAGGCAGTATGGAGACAGCACAACCCCCCCAGTAACTGGCATGAATCCTGATGCCTCAAGTAGTACATGCAGCCAGGCACTTTTTTCTCATAGAACAATTACAGTAAATCATCTTCAAAGCACCAGTTTTACTCTGTCCTTAGGGGAAAGGTGAACACAGAACAAACCAGTTACGGCTCCTTGGTAAAGCCACCAACCTCAAACATGAGGCTAAGGAAGACGCTGCCTTCTCCATCAAGATGTTGCTTTGGTGTGATGGCCACGGCACTGCTGCTGCTTCAGTGAGGTAACGTCACTGCGTGTTCCTTATCCCCACTTACCCACTGGGAAGCAGACTCTCTATCCAGACTCCTATCTGTATCAGTAACCATGAGCAGCTAGCAAGGAGAAAGAGGGAGGGAGAATGCTGACCAAGCTGCCAATGCCATTCTGCTATTTATACACCACATCACAGGTAACACAAGACCTCCTCAGCACTATGTCCCACCATGGAGACCTCAGACTGGGAGGTGGCAGGTATCACTGTGGCATGGAGAGGGCCACTGGGCTAATGCTGTGACTTCTAATGATACTCCTCTGATCAAGCTCCAGTTAAATGGCACATGCAAAGATGCTGCCTCTCTGCTCTGCAACCTCACGTGCCAGATGCAGCTGGCTTGATTATGGAAGGAGCATGTCAGCTGCAGAGCAGAGGGAAGAAGTGAGGTGCTGCAGGCCTACAAGACACAAGCCTTGAGGAGTCATCATCTAACATATGAACGAACCACAGCTCTCACCACAATACCCAACAGGTGTGCGCATAGCCACAGCAAGTCACTATGGCTACAATGCACAACTAGCTGAGGATGCAGAACATCTGTCAGGAACAGCTGTAAGAAGAATTGCTAGGACAGACAGATGCCTCAAAAACCTTTTTGGAGATCTGAAGCACAAGCTGGGTGGGCAACATGGGTAGTAGGTAAAAGGAAGCAGAAAGCTGCACCCCAAAGTTTTACTAGAGTAAGGATCAAGAAAAGATACAACAGAGAAACAAGATTTGATCATATCTCAATACATGAAGAAAGGGAGAATTATTGCAAAAGGAGATAAATGTGTTAAGAGGAAAGCTCCAGTATTAAAAAGTCAAATTGGTTTCTCAAATGAGAGACACATCCATTGTACTGTCATTATTACAGGACATTCACAGTTTTAAACTAGAAAGGAGGACTATACAGGATACTCAGTTAATCTGAACCTGGAGTAGAATGAGTATGATGAGACACAAATGTAAAGTTCTGATTTTCCTCTCTTTCAGAGATAAACACTGTTCTTCAGACATCCAAATTTTTCACATGAAAAATGACTGACAGCCATTGGAAGGAAAATAAATATGCTCTTACAGAATTTTTAGCACGTAGCATAAGTGTAGCTGGTGTGTTTTGGATGAGCTAGCTCTGGGACCATTAAGAGGAAAAAGTAATCAAAGAGAAAAGCACTCAGAGGCTTAAAGATACATTGTATGTAAAGCAAAATTTATGATTTATATTACACATATGAATTTGTTTACAGGGAACATATGGTTATTTTTTTGAAAATAATTTTAGCATTAATTACTATTACTATCTGGTTGACTGTCCCATCTAGTTCATTTGCATGAATGCTCCAAGACATATTCAATATGCTTAAGGATAAGAGTAATTCCAATTCAGTCCATGAAATCTCCATTGCTTTAAAGTAAGTATCAAAACAATTAACATTCACAGTCTTTGTGGCATGGACAGATATTCTGTTATGCCTTGAACCACACAGAAATTCCTGATGTTTAGCCATGACCTCTACCCAGTATCTTGACACAGTTTCATGTAATACTTTTCTTTTCTCCACAGTTGCATTAAGATTTATAAGGTTGACTCAAGCTGCTATGTAAAAATGCTGACAAAAATTATTTTCCTGTTCTGAAGAAATCTACATTTTGTACTTGCATGCATGTATTTCTTGAACATGAAATTGCTCTGCTCAGGCACAG
This sequence comes from Sakesphorus luctuosus, assembly GCA_013396695.1. Classification (NCBI taxonomy): domain Eukaryota; kingdom Metazoa; phylum Chordata; class Aves; order Passeriformes; family Thamnophilidae; genus Sakesphorus; species Sakesphorus luctuosus. The sequence goes on along the minus strand of VWZD01000524.1, from coordinate 377,850 downwards.
CCTCCCTTAAGGAGAATATAAAATGGCACAAAAAACACAATTATGTAGAAAAGTCCTTTTGAAGAAAATCTTTAAAGTGTTAAACATGAGAAATTCAACAGTGCTTTTAAATGCATAGCTTTTACTTTGTCTTTTCAATTGGATTGCAATGCCCCAACAGAGCACGCTGGAACAAACCATTCAGGATTCATTTCTCTGTGGGCATCTGAAAGTTTTTTAGAGGCAATTCATAAGCGCATTCAAATGTATACACATTTCTCCCACTGCTTAAGCAGATACTGAAGTGGAGCTTTTTTCCAAGCAAATTGCTACTGCTTTGTTAGTAAACTGCTATAGCTATGCTCTGCAAATTGCATAGTGGCTTTGAAAAATTCAGGATTCTGGCCAGTGCTAAGATGTACTTAATTGAAGTTGATAGCATTAGACACATGGAAGTTACATTCTTTTTGCCAGCAAGGTTCCATAACTGAAGTAGCATGCACTAACTTAAGAACTGAGTATAGGTAAAAATAAGTAATTCAAAATACTTTTATATTTTCTCACTAGCCAATAGATACTCATCCAGAAGAACTTAATCAAGACCTGTGAAAGTAAAAGAGGTGCTGACCCAAATACACACTAGCAAAGCACATTTATTGACCTGAATTTTTAAATGCAGTAAGAGTCTATTTACTCATCTTGCTACTCAGCAAAGGTAAAAATTCACATGTACATATACCACTATCTAGCTAATTAGAATTGGATACTGTTTTCCATCAGTTCTATAGAAGAAGAAATGATCAAATTCTTGATCATATGAAGTTCATGTTTAAAGAACAGGAGCTCCCATCATAGTAGCTGTACAGATGTATTCAGAAATTTAGTTTAAATAACAGTCTTATGCTACAATCTTAATACTGCCTTTTAAAAAGCCCATGAACTGAACCACAGACCCATTTATTTTGCCAAGCAGCTTCAGCCATGTATCCATTAGAACAGCACATATACCACACTTGCTGGAAAGGCTTTCTCCTTCACATGCATTATGAACTCAAATTTCCCAATGTACAACTGTATTTGCAGACAATGTTTGTCTCTTTTAAATGTATTTGTTTAAGGCAGTTTTAACTCTTCTGGAAGCCTGTTTTTTCAGTTAGTTTCAATAAGCATATGTCTCCCCCTTACTTCATTTCCCTGTTTTATAGAAGACATAAAATGTTTTCTAAACACTCTGCTTTTGCAGAAATAATTGTACCACCTGCTTAGTATTGGTGACTTATGGGCATGTATGGTGAAGCAATGAGATTCTTTAGAAAACAGAAGCAAGCTTATGAAGGTAAGCAGGACCCGTATATGCTAAATGCCTTAGGCTGACCCCAGCATCATTTATACCTCATATGAAAAGTTTCTTCTCTTTGGAGCCAATTAACTTTACCTAGAGAGAGAGATGAATAGCTAACTCAGTCCTAACAGTTGCAATAGAAAAGGTTCACTTCACAAGAATGAATGCCGTGTTTATCAAGCTGTAGAAACATTTTAGCAGATCAAATTTTAAGCAGCTCTCGGTGGATCCAGAGCTCTGCTGGAAGCCCAGTCCCAGGGTTCCTGCTGCTGGAAGCGCGTCCCGCACGCCGAGAGCCTCCCAGAGCGAGAACGGCGATGCCGGCTCGGGCTCGCACCGTCCCGACCAGCCCCGGGGCAGCGACGGGAGCCTGACAGGAGGCCAGCTTCCCAAGGGGGCGCCCAGGCGTGCAGGACACGGCAGGACACACAAAACTACCTCAAACAACCCACGAAGTCCCCAAACCCTTACGGGGCTAACTCACCCCAGAGTTGCCTGCCAGCTACCTGACCGTGAAACGCCTAAAGCCAGCGGGAGGAAAAAGCGGTCGCCACTACCCCAAATATAAGGAAAGCCAACGGGAGCCCAAGCCGGGATGGAGGACGTGATGCAGAGTGAGGATGCTCCGCGGGCCGAGCCGGGCCGAGTCGTGCCGCGCTCCCCGGCCGAGCCCGGGGCCGCCACCGCCGGTGCGGTGCCAAGGAGCCGCTCACGGTACCGCGCTGCTCTCGCAGCCCGGTGCCCCGGGCCGCGTCTTCGCTCGGGCTCTCCCCGCCGCTCGGCACTCGCCTCGAACTCCCGCTGCCCCGCGCGGGCTCGGCCCTTCCCGAGTGGGGAGCGGCAGCTCCTCACGGCGGGAGGGACGGGAGCTCCGCGCCGCCCCGGAGTGCTCTGTCCAGACGAGACTCACCCCGTGCCTGCGGCTCCATGGCAGAGCGGGGCCGTGCCGCCCGTGCGCTGCTGCCCCGCACTCCTGCGGCTCCGGCGGCGCCGACACCGCGCCCGGGATGCGCTGCCGCTCCCGCTCCAGCCCCCGCCCCGCGCCGGGCACGGCGGCGCCACCTCCCGGCCAGGCGCGGCTCCTGCACCGCCCCGTCCCGCTTCCGCAGCCCAGGCTCCCGTCCCGCGCCAACGCCGCAGCTCCAGCGCTGGCCCCGGCAGCACCCGCTGAACTCGGCTGCACAGCTGCTGTTCGCCACCTCCCCGCGTAAAGCCTCCGGTCACGGCTGCCCCCGGCTGAGGGAAGGCACTGGGACTTCTCCCCAGTGGAAGCGAGGAGCCCCAGGGGACCGGCAGCACGCGCTGCCCAACTGGGCAAACAGGCGCACCTGGTGACCCAGCGGCATAGTCAGGCGACTGAAGGGAAGAAGATTTGGCTTATCTGAGCACCTGTGGGTTACATGCATAGGAATACATCCAAGGGAATACTGACAGAGCCTATGCTCTGATTATATCTATACCTATCTATACCTATAGATAGATATAGCTAGATAGATATATATACACACATATATACTTAACAGTTTAAATAATTTTTTTTCCCCAGCACATAGGTCTGTATCCTATAATTCACTGGAAGTTGGAGTGACGATATATAGTTTACCCCGCAGTGCAGATTTACTCTGTTTTGCTCATGTCAACATAACTTCCACACTTTGTTACCAGTCCATGTTAACTTCACCTGTAGAAGGGTACAGAATACTTGTTTTAGCAATGCTGCATTCACCATGGCTGGTGGTCCGTGTATTTATCAGTCAAACACGATATCTAATTTGAATGGATGATACTACTGAGTGCCTCCAGGACACACTGAGGACATGGAGCTTCGGAAGGCCTTTAATACTAAAAGTAACAAAGCACGAGAGTAAATGCCAATGAAGGAAGTATTGGACATTTGTTAGTGAAATTATCCAAACAGATAATACTTTCATTGAAGAAAAACAACTCCAAAAGAAAATGATTATTCAGTTCGGTTAAAGAAAAAATTAACATTCTTAGCTAGAAAATAATGGTGTTTTTTTCCTTAAAATATTGTAGAACATATCAATGAATCAAATCTACTTATTTTTCAACTTTGCTTTTATAAAAAATTAGAAAATTAAGACAAAGACAGCTTTAACTTTTATACATCTAATGAGGTTTTGTTTTAATATACACATGCTAGTGGGTTTGAATTTGAATTACTGTAAGGCATGAATTACCATTATTTTTTCTTAGGCAAGCCTCCTCATTGTGATTTGACATCTCCGTGAGTTGGAATTTACCACTTACAAAGGCAGAACAGAGGTTGTCAGAAGAATGAATTCCTGTACTCATGTCATTTCAAATGCAGAGACATCCTACTCTGACAAGATTTGAGCTCAGAAATGCTACCAACTTCTGCATGAAAAAAAAAACCCAAAACCCAAGTCCAGGCACAAATGCATGAAACAGCTGAGAAATTTCTCTCAACATGTAGAAACTATCAATATAATTAGAAAACATCCTTTTTTATTGCAGATATGAGCAGGGTTTTTTAAAGCAGCCTAACCAGTTTTTAGGAAGTATGATGAAAACTGAGCACCCAATTTACTTACAGGGCTATAATGATATTCACAACACTGTTTATGTAGAAGCAGATCTTACAGTGGCATGTGCTGTTCACATTACTGAAACCCAGAAAGTTTTACCAGATGTTTAGAATGCTGAATTTGATTTATTCTTTACATTTAGATAATTGCTTCCTTTTCCATACCAGAAATGCACTCAATTACATAGAAAATCCAAGCACTTTTACCTAACAAGTATTGGCAAACAACAATACTAATTCTACATTTTAAGAGAACCATAAATAAGGAAACAAACCTATAAGAAAGGAGTTCCACACTAACATGTTCATATCATGGCATGTTAAACAGGAAAAAGAAAACAGTCATTTACAATATTCTCCTGTAACATGCAGCTAGGAAATCAGCATTTTAGAGGTGAATCTGATTAGAAAATTATTATGCCATTGAAATTGTCATTTAATTGTAAAATAGCTGATTAATTTTCTACCTACAGTACAGCAGGATGCATTTTTATATTATTCCACATATATCACTGATTTGGTGAGATTCCTCATCAAACTTACCTTCTAAGAGATTTTATTTCACTTTTCTGTCTGAAGAGACTGACAATTCAGACTTTGTTTTCTGTCTTGGAAGGGCTCAATCAAGTTGTCAAGCTTAGTTGTTGCCTGAGAAAGGTCATTGTCTCTCCCATCATGCTGAAATTAGGAACAGTTGGGTTTTGTTTGGTTTTTAAGAGGTCAGGCATAATAAAACAAAAGCCAAATTATTTTACTTTTGAAATAATTATGTATTACTTCACACTTCAGATTACACCATTTTCACAATACAACAATAAAAGGCATCAAATAAATGTATATATTTATGACATTGCACTGACTGGTTTTTGTCCTCCAAGACAAAAGCGACCACATTCAATCTTGCGTCAGACTTCAGTGGATGTCTCTCTGCTTGTAGGGAATAACTATTTATGTTTTGCAGACAGGATTCTGCATGATGCCAAGTACCCTAAACTCATACTAAATGTCCATGGAAAATAATGGGGAAAAACTTTTTCACATAAGTGGAAACAGTCTAAGAACTGTGAAATACAGTGGAAGTTGTTGGTCCTTCAGGCTGAATGATTGTTCAGTGGGATAAACTGTGGCATATGCACGCATGCACTTTGTAAGAAAAATATCAGGCTGCAGTGAGCACAGCATCCTAGCTGTGATACAAAGTTAAATCCACAGCAATGGGCAGGTTAAAGCTTTCTAGTAATATGCCATGGATGGAAAGGCCAAAGGTGTGCTGTGTGTCTTCTGTCCTTAGTAGGTTGGAAAACCACACTGTCATGTGTTCAGGCAAGACATTGCAATTTATTTCTTTCTATTCAGATGTCATTGATTCTTTGCTAAATGTTCAATTCTGAGTGTATCGTGGGTTCCAATACTTCAAAGAAATACTGAAAATTAAAATAGAATACTTTCGATCTTCTTTCAGAATTTTTTTCCTTAGCCTTTAGCAAGTTCTTTTGATTTTCATATCATATTCCATGTATACTTAATATTTAGGACAATGTTGCTCTTCAAAAATAAGAAGTGTATAATGTCAGTGTCACTACAGTGTACAACAGTAAGAAGATGCTACGTGCATTTTAAGCTTTACAGACAGGGACTTCAGTATAGTCTGCAGTTTTGTGCAGCGGGGGTCTGGCTCTGTGGCTCAAAAGGTACTAGAACAATACAAGAAAGATACTGGAAAAGGTATAAAAAATAACACAGAGCTAAATTATACAAATATATTATTAGAGATCAATTAGAGAACAAGAATAATATATTATTAGAGAACATTACAAGAACTAGACCTTACCTCTTAACAATAAATAATACTTTTAATTCCATTTTCCATTGGTGCTAGAGTGAGAGAAAATGTGTGTATGCCTAAAACATCCCTAAAGGTCATGAAGGTGAACTCTAATGGAGACTCTACCACATTCCTTGGGAGGTTGTTCTAGTGATAAATTACTCTCATTGTAAAAAATGTCTTTCTCGTATCAAGATGAAACCTCTCTCCTTTTCCTTCCTTGGTAAACCTCAGTGAAAAAATAATGTGTATCAGAAGACAAGGCAGTGGCTGAAGACACAGTGGAAATAAGAAATATGACATTAATTTTATCAAGTACATAGGTCTACCATGGGACAATTTTTACTTTACCTGTGTATCTGATACATAAGATTATTTTGTTCAATGAGAGTACTGCAAAATAGAATTTTGATATTAGCCTAGGAAATGTTCTTAAATTTTCTTACTAGGAATGTGCAAATGGAATACAGCCTAAGCATGTTTTTATTTTACCTTCATGTGAGTCACAGTACCTGTAACTGGATGTCATGCCAGATCTGCAGCAGAAGACAATTCTAACCAACACAAGGGCCTGAAGAGGTTACTCTTTAGTGATTTGATCTGATTTTGAAATCTTACATTCACATTTTTATNTAAGAATTCCAAACTACAACATCAGCAGATTTTCATGATTGTTGCAATGGTTCTGAAACTACTTTCCAAATTATCTTAATGGTCTGATGATAAAGTAGTTTCTCTTTTTTTTTTTTTACCATGAAATGACTTTTTTTTCTTCCGCTGTAGCTAATAGAATGTAAGAATGAAGAAACAAACCTTGTGTGTGTTAATTACATAAGGTTTTAATGCTTATCTTTGTATGAAACATATGCTGTGATGGACTTACATGAAGAAAATTATTTTATAATTATTAATATGAATTAATAATGCCTGATTCTTCTACAGCTTTGTTTTCCTTAAAATATCCTGACTTTCTCATAACTGGGATGAGTGGAACTAAATGTCAGTTATCCAGCATTTTTTACTAGGCACCTCATCTCAAAGAATCTGAATCAAGATCTTTATTGAATGACATCTCTATTATAGTAAAAAAAGGTCTGATTAGCCGCTTGAAATAGTCTTTGATAAATATGTAACAGTACAGTATTACAACACCCTGTTATGACAACTCACAGAGAGCATTTAGAATGTTATTGATGAAGTGAAATAAATAAATACTTCCCCTCTCCCCCCCCACTACTCAATATATTTCTGGCTGTCCTATCAATCAAAAGTGTCTCTCTTTCAAACTTTTTCCTGGTTTGTCTGGGATGAAAAGGGATAATATCAGGTGAACAATAGATGATGAGCAAGTGGGAAGGCACATCAGAAAGTTCACCACAATCCAGTAAAATAGAGAGAGAATATGAAGGTTGTATCAGACTAGAATTTATACAGAAAGTGATTGCATAGAAGTAAGTGCATTTTGACCTTCATTTGTAACTTTGGTCTAGGAAACTGGGAAATTTATCATAATATATTACTGAAATACTGAGGGGCAGCACCAGAAACCTGGAATATGTTTGTGAAGAAAACCTGGACTCACAAATGCTGTCAATTTTGTTAGTAGGCACCAAAATGCTTACAATTTTTTAGAAAATAGAAGCTCAGGAATCTTCCAGGGCTGTGGAAAATTGTATTAAAAACATTTATATTGATATTAATAGAGAGTGAGTGTGAATGCATGAGAGCAAAATACCAGCAGGAGAAGGGCCATAAAAATGGCATGTTTTACTGACACTTGTGGGTGTCAGATCTGAAACGGAGACAAGACTGAATACTGGGGACTCAGAGAGGTTGGACAAGACAGAGAGATAAATCACAGTCATTTCCTGAAGGGTATAATTAGACACATCCCAAATCAGCATGCTCCTAAGAAGAGGGCAGGAGTGTGGGGAGAGGCTCAAACCTCATGCCCCTCACATCCCATGTCATTGCAAGTGATCCTGGACAGGCTTCCTGGACTCAGTGCCTTAGTGCCTGAATGCCTAGCAAGCTGCTTACACATCCTCAGGTTTGTGGATATCACAGTGTGAATGTAGGGGGTCATTATTCTTTTAGGACTTTCTTAAAGATACATATACTGCGATAAGCAATTCAATATTCATTCATATAACTTGTGAGATGAAATACAGTCCTTGTCAAAAATAATGACTCATCTCTCATGTCAAAATAAAAAAGAAACCCTGCATTTGTAGGCATGGGTTCATGGCATGCATGGGTTCATGGCATCTTGACACAGAGCTCTAGAGTCATTCAGATGAACTGCAACTGTGAGAGCTCAGAGCTGATTCCCTCATGTTACATTTCAACACCAGGTGGCACACGACTAAACTTAGCTGTCTGAATGTAGGAAGGCAATTAAATGTCTAAACATGCATATATAGAACCATTTTAGATGTCCCACAAGACCTGAGATACCCACATGAGCTGGGATGTATCACACAAGATCTGTGGGAGATCTGTGAAATGTCATATTGGGACAGACACGATACCCTAGGACTTCTAAAATACTACTGAACATTTAGCTTTAAGCACTTGGATTATTCAGTACAGAAAGCACTCAATTCCAGACAAACATCCAATATCACTTGGGAGTTCTTGGGGAATCTGAGATGCCTCATAGAGCACAGAGGGACAGCACAGCCCTGATGTGAGACCTGAGCTGCTCTGGAGCAGCAGCTCCAGACCAGGAGAGTCCTGGCTCTGTCTGAAGTGACAAGGTATCACCCATTTTTCAGAAAACTGAATCCTGCTTTGTGCAGCTGGGTGTGAGCTAAATGTCTGTAGATCAAGTCCCTGTTAGGATGTACTTAATGCCGTGTTGTGTTTGCAGAACTGTTGCATGTTCACTAAGTCTGCCTTACATTGTGCATCTATCCCTGCTACAATCACCTCATTTCTTTCAAAGAACACTCTTGTCACTTTGTGTAAGCTATAAATATCCTGGTTTGTAAGCCAGGTTGCCACTAGGCTTTTGTTCAGATCAGCAATGGACCTTTGAGCAGCTTCAAAAAGTGGTTTTATACCCCCAAAGCTTTTCATCACCTCAAGAGCATAGTAAATAGCTTTCCATCAGAAGCAGTGCATGGACATGTCTGCAAACACATTGCTACTACACACATCAGAAGTTGAACATTGGATTAAACCACGCAATAATCAACCTAACTCATGCAGATGAAAACTTTGTACGAAGACATTAACTCGATGAAAAGGAAACACGCGTTGCTCCAGCCTGCACCCTGTCATAGGCTCACAGACAGCTGTAAGTTCTCCTATGGCTGTGGGCAGAGGAGGGTCCCTCTCCAGCCATCCTCTATGAAATTTAAAAGTGTAATTTCTGATTCAGAGGCCCATCAGTTGGTTTTTCTGGTTCATGTGGCCAGGTTTTGGAATCTTTTTGGAGCTCCTCTGTGTTTTACTCATGCATATGCTCTTTGGTGTCATTTTGTTCAGGTTTTCCATTTTTGCAAACAGCATTGCCTGTGTCCCACAGCACAACACAAAGCCCAGAGGCTGTCTCAGTGGTAACTGTAAGCATCAAGTATTTATACCCAGTGATAAGATCCCGCCTGAGCCTCCAAGCTGAACTGTCCCAGCTTTCTCAGCCTCTTCTCAAATAACAATCTCTCCATCATCTTCGTGGTCTATTGCTGGACTTTCTCCGGTATGTCCATGTTTGCCCAGAACTGGATCCAGCACTCCAAGCATGACCTCACCAGTGGTGAACCGAGGGAAAGGGATCAATCCCCTTGGCCTGTTGACACCATTCTGCCTTGTGCAGCCTAGTGCACCCCTGGTAACTGGCCTCCAGCTGGGCTTTGTGCTGCCAAGCACAGCTCTGAAATGTCATTCAGTCAGTTTTCAATCCACCTCTCAGTCTACTTCTCTTGCTGAGTGCCAATCCTGCTGTACAATAACTTTTGGTTTTGGCACATACTGCAAAATGATGCTATATTAAGAAAGTTAACTTGATGAATCTGTATTATGACAACCAAATGTTTAATGGGTCAAAATCAATCTCTGATACAGATAAAATAATCATGATAAATTCAATACAATTCAGCTTTAACTCCGTAGAACTGATGCAGTTTCTTCTGTCTTCGTAGAATGTTTTCTTTACACTCAAAAGGTAAGAAGTCATCCTAAAAGCAAAGATAGAATTTATTTTTCACATTTAGCTTAGAAGTGGATTTCTCTGTTGGTTTCGAAAATATTCATCTATATATATGTGCATGTATATGCTGGTACACAAGCTATTGCTGAGAAGCATTTAGTTCAACTTCTTAAAAGAGTTCCTTCTTTGAAGTGCTCTTGATACTGATGAAAGGCCTAGCACATGGAATTATTGCTGCATTGCTGGATGCAATGCCTATTTCTGGGGCTTAAATCCTACATCTCCAGACTGAAGTGGAAGTGCATCCTGATATGTGACTGGGAGTGACTGAACTAACCTGATAACATTCTTGCCTATTTATTATCTATATCACCAAAAGAAAAATGTAACTCTAACAAATAACTTTCACCAGCAGGAAGAAGCAGATTATATATGTACTCTATTCTATGTCCTTACATAGGTATTCATTTAGCATCATCATGCAAAGATATGAGTCACACTTCACTGAAAGATCAGATTTTAAAAGATTTTCCAATTCATGCAGAACACTTGAGATAGACTATTTAAAAAAAAAACAAACAAAACCCAACCACTTAAAATTTCTTTGAAAGGAGTTCTTAGTAGAAGGGATGCCTCTGTAGAATCAGTCAACAGAGTCAACAAACACCAGGTTAAAGTTTCATTATTTTTTCTCTTCCAAAAAAAGTGAATGAGGAAGAACTGTCAATAATCCATCACAATGAGTAGATCGTATTCAGAGAACTGGGTACCCAGGTTGAGTGACTTCAACCTCCCTAGGAACACAACTGATGCACGAAAATAGGATGCATCTAAAACTGAGTCCTGTGACTTCAAAATACCAACTCCTGTAAGACAAATCACTTGATATTGCATATTATCTATTCTTGTGCTATCACTATTTTAAAAAATATTTCTTCTTCCATGTCAGGCCCAGCCATCTGCAATTTCAGAATCTCTCTCCTTCTTTCAAAAAGTGGCTGCTTTATGGCTGTTTGTTGTTCTGCACTTTGTTTTAGCTTGGGAATGATATACCTACAAGGAGGCAAAATAACATCAGCACGAGGATTCAAATTTTGGTTAACTTACTATAACTTGGGTTACAGCTTACCTGTAAACCATACCACAAATTTAGGATGCCAGTACTCTGTGAGAAGAGATAGCTTGCTTATTTCCCACACACTCTGATTTCATCTTTTGTTTAATATTGAGTGGTTAAAAATAGAGCAAGTCTCAAATAGTTTCTAATTTTTTATGTAATTTATAAATACAATTAAATTACAGACTGCGTATTCTTTTCTAACATGTCTGTGGACTTTTGCAGGTTTTTGTTAAAGCAAGTTCCACTTGTTAAGCCATGGTTTTATCCATGTGAGAAATGGATGCTCTGCATGTTCTTTTGGTTTGGCAAATTCGAAATTCAGGGAAAAGTGAAGATGACATGAGGATCAAGCTGAAGGATGTGTGATGTATAAAGCAGACTCCTCTCAAAGGTGTGAAAAGAAACACTGTATTACTCAGAGCATGCCTACTAAAGCTTTCTGAGGCAGTTTGCAATACAGCTCGCCTGTTCTGTGGCTCAGAGGGACACAAGCTAGCACTACTGAGTCCCAGCCAAAAAGCTGAGCTGGAGGCAAAGTACTATCGCTTGGATTCGGTGCTATGTCAACGTGGGGATACACGGCTCCCGTTTCGGAGCCGGCTGGCATTCGGGTGGAGCTGAGACACCGCTGCCGGCAGAGCACTGTGCTGCCATTCCCCAGATCATCTTCCCTGCTGACAGCAAAGCCTGCAGCAACTCCTCCTCTTCCCTGCTAAGTGCTGGGGTTTGGAGGATGACAGCAGACTGCTGTTATCAGTCACACTCTTACGATGAGTAGCTGAGGCCTATACAAAGGAATTACACAAAAGAATTCTTGTCGGCTTCATAAAACTCAGTGTATCTCCCTTGTCTCTCTCTCCAGTATTCCCTGATAAATGTCTGGGTTTTTTAATTTCTTTGATATTTAACACAGGCATCCTTATGTATTTTGGTCTTGATTAATTATGAAAGAGTGACATTTTATTAGGTATCACGTATTTCTCTACATTTGCACTTGGGATTCTAGCATCTAACATAGGGACAAACTGAGAGAGGGTTTTCTGCACTTATGCCTACTGCTGGAATCACTGTCCCATTTCTCTCCGAACACATTCTTTCCTGAAGCTGGAAAAGCTGCTGCAGTCAAGTGCATCCAGTACTTAAAAAAGACAATTCTGAGGGGTTTTTTTTTTCTCCATGTGAGTTCCTAAATTTTGATGAACATCTCACAAAAAGCACCTTTAAATTAAGTTGACCCTTTTTGGAAGTCCAAGACATATATGAAAATGTAATGTTACAAGATACAGATGCAGGAAGCTGCTGAGCATTTTGACTTTCAAGGAGCCTACTACAATCTGTAAATGCTCTTTTCTTCCTGTTATGAGAATCCTAGGCTCAGTTAACACTGATTTCAAATGACTGGTAGTGAATGAAGTTTCCACCTGCTACTAAAATATTGTGCTTCTGTGACTGAAGAGTAGATTAAAAGAAAGGTATTAAAACTGTAAGCTTAATAATTTTCTTTTCCAATAAGCTGAATTCTATCTTCTGTATCCATTGCAAAATGGAAAAATAATTTCTGCATCAGATATTTCTTCTCAGATAAATGTGAGGAGCCAATCCAAATAAATTCTTTCTGTTATTCGTTGATATCAAGAAAAGTACCTTTGATTGTAACATAAGGATTTTCTGTTCACTGTTATTCAGGTTGGTTTGCTGCCCTTGTAATTCCTGTATGGCACAAATCATCTGCATTTTCTTCTCAGAGATCAGCTCAACTGCCTCTCTTTTCTTTCTTCTCAGTTGTGTGATCTCATCCACTAGAGTCTGCTTCTCGTTAAAATAAATTTTTAAGTGACAAAAAAGGTTATTTTGATGGGAGCAGTGTTATGTTTCCTTTTTTTTTCTATTTTGTTTCTGTTTGTTTTTTGTTTTGTTTGGGTTTTTTTGAGGAAAAATATCTTTTTTTATCCCTATTTGATAAGCACACACTGACAAAATTACAAACATTTATGTAACAATCAACCAGGATAATTATAGATCATTTTATCCCACAGGTAGGTCTATTATTTCTTTAATAAAATTATGCATATATTAAGCATTATCTGTACCCAGGCTGGTACTAATTGAAATGATGCATGAATACTATGTAATTTAAAATCTCTTCAGATTGCAGAATTGGGTTTGGCCTAGCAAAGGACTTTGTTGCTGTTATTATTTTAGAACCAAATTAATTGTGCTCTTTTAAATTCTGTTTTTAATTTATATGCATTTTATCTATCTACAGTTCCCTCATTTGCAGACTGCCTTTACCACTGGCTAGTCTCATTCAAGCCTATTCAATGGCCAGCAAGGAAGTTAAGCAAGCCTCGAAAAAATGCAGGTTACCAGTTCTGCTCCCATTTTATAGAACTAATATTTTAAGACATCACCAAAGAGAAAAGTTCATACCAGCTTTTATCCTAAAATGAACATTATTTCCATGTTGTTTATATGTAAGTAGACTCAACTTCAGTACTTTAGACTGAGAAACACTAACATTGAGTACCATGATATATTCAAGCTGAAACAATGATTGATCCAAATTAGATTTGCTAGAAACAAAACCACTTAAATCCAATACTTTCCCTGAGAAAACCACAGAAACTTTGGTAAAATGTATTGAAAGATTTCGTTAGGCTCCTTTCTAATACACAACTATATAATTGTTCCCTTTTTTATTACTGAGACAACTCTGACTGAGCAGTCCAGCATTTTACCACTTGATGGTGCCAAATGTACTACCTAATTAAAGCTAAAAACACTTTAAAACCAGGTCACCTTTTGAAACAAAGTTTAACTTGAGACTTGAATCTTATTTCATTTTCTTAGGAAACCTACATTTATCATTTGATATCATGGATATTTGAAGATTAGGCATTGCCATTCACTCACTGTAACTTCAGCACAGAAAACTGTTTTAAATGTATGTATCTGCCAGGGGTTTCATCCAGCCTCCTTCACTCAGATGCCGAGCCACTTGGTGTTTACACCCTCTAGGTGACAGAACTAGCTCCATTCTCAGCTAATAAATAGACCTGTCCTAACCTTAGGTCACCTGTGATGGGAAGGACTGGCTGGTATACATTGCTTCACCATAGCTGCATGAACAATACAGCATTGTTGTCAGTGCTGGTGCTTAAAAATGTGTGTGAGAACTAATGTATGAGCCTATTGCAATCAGATGAACATGAATAAAAAGAAATTAAATACTTACCAGGACTGAAATTCATATGTATATAAAATGTACATAGTAACATATACTTTAATATAATAACTAATACTGCAACATGTCCATGTATAACCACAGTATGCTGCAAGTTTTTCCAAGCTCACTTCCTAGTGTGGATGGAGAAAACGACAAGCAAGGAATTTTCCTTCTGGAAATAAAATCTGCCCTTTAGTTCTCAGACTGCATAAGAAGTTGGTGGATAGGGGATAGTGGAACATTTGTAGTCATTTAACCAATGATAAGTAAGAGACAAGTGGGGTTTGAAAACTGGTTGAATATACGAGAATACCAAAATGGTGAAAAAGGACTGGAAGGAACCAAGTCCCTTCCCATCTGGACATATATCAGCATTTTATTTATGGGTATTTAGAAAGAAGTTGCTTTCTTTCTTGCCAGAATAGTTAGCTTCTACCTAGTGCATAGTTTCTTGTAACTCTTTTGGAAGCAATAATCAAGAAGGCTTTTCACTGCTGGAGCTGGTATTCTAAAACAGAAAGAATAACTGCTATAATCTACTTGATCTATTCTTTAGAGCATAATATTGAGGAAACAGGACATATATATAGGCTTATAAAGTAAAAAAAAATCTACATTTAAGAAATCATAAAGTAACAATCTTAAAAAAATTCTGTCAGAACTAATTATATTTTTCACAAGGAAGAAAAATGTTGATCAAGAGGAACTTGAAACAATCCTCTAGAACTTCTTCATCCCAGGTTAAGCAACCTACTCAGATCTCAATTTAGTACCGGCTAACTAAGATTCAGAAATGAGACTCTGGTGTTTGAGTCAAACTTTGAAAGAATTTTCACTTCCTCATTCATTAGCATCATAAATGAAGAATGATTAAGCCATTACAAAATTCCATATTTTCCCAGATATTCAGGACCATGTGCGCATCTCATTTACCTTCTGTACTATACCACCCATCTCAAAAAGAAGACCTAACAAAACTGGAAAAGGAGCAGAGAACAACTGTAAGAAAAGTCAGAGTATTGGAAGAATTTCTGCTGTGTGAGCACCTCACAGGCTAAGGCTTCTTAGCTTGGAAAGGACATGTTGATTCGGGAGAACAGGGAAATTTTTACATAATATATACAGCAGGGACACACAAGTCTCACAACATGGAGGCAGCAAGCAGGGGCTGACAGCTCACTGCCTGTTCCTGTGCAATGCATACTGGATTCTACTGTTAATTCCAAATACCAAAAAATCATACTGATTCAGGTAATGTGTGCTAAGCTTTGCACCTCCTTTACTGTGGGATATTGTGATTAATGAAAATTTTCATTTGTTCAAAAACTGATGGGAAATTTCATTTATAAATACCTGTAAGGCCAGTGAAATACAAAATTACCACTTCTTGCCCAGAACACACTGCAGAGCCTCCAAGAGTGCTTAACAAGCTCCGACACTACTCAAGTCATGTGTTACCAGCCTCTGTCTGATGTAGCACTGCTGCTGATGCCAGCTCCCAAGGACCAAAGAAGACTGTTGGAAGTTAGTAGGTGAATACTACAGTGTCTGGAGGATCAGAAATCTGCCTCAGAGTAGCTGCCCACTCCCCACTGTTCTGTCTGTGCTGTCCTAATGTCCACAGTCTGGTGTGAAATATTGGACACTTATTGGTCCTTTTAAAGGGACTGAAAATCTATTAGAAAAATGACATGTGAGTGACCAAGGACTGGAAGCAATATGTTGCCCTCTGGAAGCACAAAAAAAAAAGAGAATATTTATGATTAGTGGAGAGATCAGTTGACAAAAACAGAAGTGGTCTGTCAAATTGTGGGTGTGGGAGGGAGAGGTAATGAAAAAATGCATTTGTGAAAGTGAAAAAAATAATTATCATCTACAGTCTCAATCTGGTTATTAAAACATTGTCTTTTATTTTCTGCTGGATATTTAAACCACTCTCACTTTGCTTTAGTGCCAAATGGGAGTCATCAACTTGAGATCATAATGCCCAGAAGAAAATATTTAAAATGTTTTATGGTGAAAGTTTCATTCATGTCTTTAAATTAAGGTTTCCATGCAAGTAGTTAGCCATCTGCCATATTGTCTCTCAGGTCAGTTTAATAAATCTTAAAACATGAAATAAAAATTCATATTAAAAAATGCATTCAGATAGAAATTTGCATGCCTGGTGTCTGATAGCATTCCACAGCGTCAACATCAAACTGCTGCCCCTTCTTGCTGAAAGCAGTATGTTCAAACATGCCAAAACTTTGAGTATATAACATTGGCCTCAGCCTCTGTGCTACCTGCAGTGATGTTTCAATGAAATTAGTCTAACTAGTTAGATTGATAAAGATTGACACATAAAGACTGCTATTTGTGAGTGGTATGAGTTATCTAAAAATACAGCTTTAGACATAACATCTGAACACATAAGTCAAAAAAATATTGACTACCAAGGCAACTTCTAGAATAAATAATGGTGTGCTATACCATTTTCTTCCTCACCTTTTAAAAATATTGGGCCTTTTTCAACTGGCTTTGACTCTTATGCTTGTTTATTCCCAGCTGGTGCTACACAGCTCCTAGCTAAGAGGTCTTCCTGGCTCCCACAAGGCCCTCTAGAAAGATCCTGACTATTCAAGGTGAGTTGGAATGGGACTTGTTTACATTTTGAATCACTCAAACGTCTGTTTGTGGCTCATTGTGACTTACACTTGGAGCAGTTTTTCTTAGTACACATCATATCAATCTATATCAATGGATATCTGAGGCTACTCAACATACAGTATTAAGAACATGCTGTGGCTCCCTGGCTTAGACACACATGCAGAGCCCAAACAAAGGGAGGTAGGCAAAATTTGTTTGTGACGGACTAGGTCAAATCTGCAAAGACCCAAAGTCACTCTGCTGAGGCAGTGATTTATGTGAGTGAATGTGTGAAACAGGGTGTGCTGCCTCTGCTAAAAGTCTTCACAGGGTCAGCAGTATCATGTAGTGGATGAGTACCTCTTTCTTGTGCAGTTTCATACAAAAAAGGGAGGCAATTCTAACTTCAACTACCTTTGAACTCACACAAAAAAAATGCAGGATATGCATCAGGCTAAAATCTATTTTGAAAATGTATTTATAACCATTATTTTGCAGTAATCTTTCAAAGATATGTGCTTTTACCACTTACTTTTCAAGGAATTACTTGCCCTTTAATATATGAATTTGGACAGCATTCTTCGAACACATAAGGCTGATGGAGGCTCTCAAGTACATGGCATCTTTTCAAAAATCAAATCCAGTGAGGTCAGTCATATAGTGACCCTATTGCATTTCAATATTTTTCTGAACAGCGCTTTAGCGATTATGTCTAGTCCAGTTTAGTTTTCTGTTCAAAAGCAAAGAGCACAGTATTCTTATGCAGTGAAATTGCTGCATCTTTTCCTTTTAATGACATGCAATGTCTCATAAAAATGCCTTTATTTGATTTATAATAATGAATATGCATGATGTGCTGTTTTTCTACAGAGTAATTTTGAACTTTCACTAACTCCTGCACAAATTCATTAAGTGCCTGGTTACAGAAGAGTATGTCCTACAATGTTATTGGAACATGACGTAAACCTCTAACACACAATAAAACTGGTATCACGTCTTAACCTCCTTGATCATTTCCCTGTCAATAACAAGCAGGCATGAACATGAGAGCTTTAGAAAAATTAAGTGTTTTGTCTCCTAAGTCTTCATATCTTTGCCAGCTTAACCAGATGGGATAAGGAAGCTTCTTCTGTACACAGTTATGTTGAACTATTTACAGAATAGATATAGTTAAACATATATATATATATATATAATATAACCATACACATTAAAAAAGGGCTTTGAAAGTGAACTCTTTACCTTACTGGTTTTAGCCTCCCAGGTAAGGAGACAAATTTTGGTGAACTGCATGGCTTCTGCTGAACTAAAAATTTGTGGCTACTTGTCTACTAGGCCAAAATAATTGGAGAGGTTATGGTCAAACACTATAATAATAACTCCACTATCACCAGATGGGAAAGGACCATGTGGGTAAGCACTTGCTTCTAGACTAGTATTCCCAAAAAGCAAATACAGGGATTTTTCCAAGATAAAGTAACTTCACTCAGGTAGTAAGAAGCACTTACACTGGCGCAGGTGTCACAGCTTCACTGCTGTTTTAGCTGTCTTGGTCTATTGCTTGGTCCTGGGTATCTGAAATCCCTAGTTACTGTCTCTGGCTGGTTCTGGTCATCAGAGCAAGGCCTTATTGAATGTGGTCAGGTGAGAGCTGAAAACTGTTTCTTTCCCCAGTATGGAAAAATCTCAGAGGGGAAATTGTTATGGTGGTAGAAAAATAATTTTATTGAAGAATGTTGAAAAACACATATTGCTAAGATAATTTCTAGCATTTAAGTTTATGGCAACAGAAGTACTCCAAGAGAAAAAACGGTGAAGGAAGGCCCCTTAAAGCATTTGACATCACTTTTTGTGTAGTCTTTACGTGCATATTTAATTACTAAATGTACACAAAAGCTGCGCACAGGTATCTACTTGTACAGATACCCAGCACATCATCACAGGTAGTTGAACTGATCAGGTAACTGTAAATCAAAGTCTTATTCATCCAGAAGTCCTTGCTTTGGATCTAAATAAAGTGATAAACTGAAAGATAAAAAAGACAGAGTTAGCTTCGTGGAAGAGCAGCAACTTGAAAATATTTTAACAGGTTCTTAGAATTAGACAGCATCCTTTTAAAATGGCTTCTATTAAAAAAATACCCCAAAACATCACAACTCAGCTACAGCATTCATACAATAAAATTAATCAACAGTTATTTACAACAAATAAGTTTAAATGACTGAGAAAAATTATCTAGAGATTGTGAAATATTTATGCAGTTTCAGAAATGATCTGTGGCTGAATATCCATGCCTTTTTTTTAGTCTGCACAACAGTGATGACTGAAAGTAAAGTTTGCTAAGTAATTTTTCACTTGTTACATAAATGCCACATTTTTTAAAATTTAAAAATAAAATGTATTTTTATTTAATAAAAAGGAAAGGCAATATAATTTATTTTTATTAGCAGTTTCTCTTTGATATCATTCTCTAGCAATTGTTTGTCTAGTGGCACACACAGCACCATGAGGAGATTAGAAAATATTAGTTTCAGATTTTTTTTCTGGAGACTCTTTATATATATTCAGACTCAATGCTTGAAGAAAAAGTTTCCATAGCCAGGAAACATCAGGCCAAAGCTATCAGTACTTTCTAATTTCTCTTTCTGTCTCCAGAATTGGTTCTGTGTTTGTCTATGTACCTCTTCTTCTCATCTTTGTGCATTTTCATACCATCTGTTAGTAGCATTATCCAACATACAGCTGGCTCATTTTCAACAATTTAATTACCATTGCCATACTTTAATACTTGTGTTCAAAAAATGAAACTTCACACCAAAGTTAAAAAGAAAACCTTATATATGCACATGTGAAAATCTCAAATTTATCTTTGGATTCTAAAGAAATGAGGTTTAGAACACCACATTGCATGGTGGCCTAGAGGAACCATCCTCAAATATATCACATTCCTATAGGATCTTTAGAAATCAGTACCTGGACAAGACTGACTGAAATGGGAGTGCTTCAGTTGGGAGACAAAGTGAAGCACCCAGTGTTGGTGGGCGGCCAGCCAGCCTGACAGCTCTTGAAAATTGGTCTGGCAACCATCACAGCTCTAGTAGATGATCAACTGGCACCTACATGCTTTGGAAAAGGTAAAGCATGTGCTTACTTTTTTCTCAGCTAGACAGAGGGAGAGGGGTGAGAATTTGGAGAACATTGGGCAGAACTAGAGATATGTAACAGGGAGAAGTGAGTTCATATAGGATGTATCAGGTGAAGACAGGTTATGATGGAGCGGCACAGAAAATAAATCCAGGAGAAAACAGACTTTGTTAATTTTTCTGTTCATGAAACAGCTAATTTTAAATATTGTATGCCTAACAAGCACAGGAACCAACAGAAACAATGAGAGGACTCTGCTTCTCACGACTGAGTTATGCTAAAGTTTTCAGGTACATCAGTCTAATGAGGTCAGTCTCTAACTTAAACAATGTACAGCTCTCAACAGATATCCCTTCAGGACAGTCATTTTCATTTCCTCATAATCCTATGCTGCCATCATCTTTGTAACTTCAAAGCCTCTTCTTGGTTCTTATTTCATTTTCCAATATACAGAAATTCACATCCATAACCATTTTCCAAGTCCTTGTTCTTATCTTAAAGGTGGTGGATAATCATTATATAAAAATGCAATTACTGAAGCTAAGAAATACATTTACACATTGGAATGTAGATAATTCAGTACCAAAGAATGCCATTGAGATAAGCAAATTAGAAAAAGAGTAATAATTAAAAAGCCTTGGAAGTGTACACAGACAATAAACCAGGCAGCAGTTAAATTATTTCACTGCAATTCTTTTGTTCTGCAGCATGACAAACCAGCGAGGAATTAATAATGCTATCAGTTTGCTGTTATCTGTATATACATGACTGTTTCACAGAATGGGTAAGGTTGGAAGGGACTACAGAGGGTCACCAGGTCCAACCTCCCTGCTCAAGGACAGTCATCCTAGGGTACATGGCACAGGATTGTGTCCAGGTGCTTCTTGAATCATCTCCAGTAAGGGAGACTCCACAGCCTCTCTGGGCAAACTGTTCCAGCGTGTGGTCAACCACACAGGAAAGTTCTTCCTCATGTTCAGGTGGAACTTCTTGTGCAATAGTTTCTGCCCCTGAGCTCTTTTTGTATTGCTTAGCACCACCTGAGAAGAGCCTGGCTCCATCTTCTTGACACAGATTCTTGTAGACATCGATGAAACTCCCTCTCAGTTGTCTCTTCTAGAGGCTGAACAGGCCCAGCTCCCTCAGCCTTTCCTTGTAAGAGAGATGCTCCAGTCCCTTAATCATCTTCATAGCACTCCACTAGACCCACTCCAGGAACTCTAAGTCTCTCTTGCCCTGCAGAGCCCAGAACTGGACACAGCACTCCAGATGTGGCCTCATGAGGGCTCAGTAGAGGAGAAAGATCACTTCCATCGACCTGCTGGCAATACTATTCCCAATGCAGTTCAGGATATCACTGGCCTTCTTGGCAACAAGGGCACACTGCTGGCTCATGGACAACTTGTACACCAGGATGTCGAGGTCCTTCTCTACAGAGCTACTTTTCAGGAGGTTGGCCCCCAGCCTGTATTGGTGCCCAGGGTTATTCCTCCCCAGGTGTAGGACCCTGCATTTGCCTTTGTCGAATTTCAGATGAATACATATATGTATAATTTTATATACTATTATAACACAAATTGTTACAGATTACACATAAATTAGAAGAAATGTGAGTGAAAGCTTTCATACCATAGTAATATGATCATGCATATACACAATAAACTAAATCACGTAAGTGTAATTTTTTAAGTTCTGTGTCTTAGCTTAGCAGATATTTGTTAGCTGACTTTACAGTACACAAAGAAACTGTACACTTATGTATGCATTTTTTCCTATCTTGATAGTGCTATGGAAGGATGCCAGACAAAAAAACTAATGATTAGGAATATGTTACCTTTATGCATATTGACAGGAGTAGGTCCCATATCTTCTTCCAGTAGCAAAAGGGGGATGTGCGGAGCTATGCTATGACTTGGCTGGACCTATGGCTCAGCAGCAACCAGCACCCTGTGCACACTGTGCTCGGGGCACTGAGGACCTGCTGAAGTTCCATGCAAATGCCCCACACTTGCCCCTCAAATAGAAAGTGGCAGCTCAGGAAAGGCTGCCACAATCAAAGTGATGACTGCAGGTCACATTCAGCCACCTCTTTTTGAGAATACCTCATCCGGAAGGCTGTCAGATAAATGAATAGGTTCAGCAGAGGCAGCTGCTCCATTTATCCCTGACCAGGCTGACAAGGGGTCCCCAGGAAGGTTGACTTTTATGAAATACAATTCTGACAGTCATATTTAGCCCTTGAATGCTTCTTTGTGGGAAAGGAAAAGTCAGCCTTTCTCTACCTACTCTCCTTTACTGCCACAGGATAGAGAACATTACTACGCTCATTTCTAAGGTCCAAAGCCACATAACAGCTAACTCAAAGTTAAAATGAATAAATTATAGTTAAACGGAGGCTAAATTTTGCCTGTAATCCAAGTAACCTGGGGAGTGGTGACATAGTGTGCTTGTTGTAAAGGAATCTGAGAAAAAGGCAACAGCAGAAACTGGAGGTCCAAAACATTGAAGGCATTATTGGAAAGCTCTGCTAAATTAATGTTTGATTTGGCAAAGGTTTGCCACTAAGCCACTTATTATTAGCTCTGACTAGTCCATCACCTCATAAAAGTCAGATGAAATTAAAATGAGCCATGTTTCTGAAAGTATTTTTTAATAAATATTAGAAAATAATAAATAACTAATAAATATGGTCAAACTAAAGGTTAAAATAGACATGTATGAAAATTAAAAACTTAAAATCAAGGCGGCCTGGGACAGATGTGGTGAGAAGCCCAGAGTTGGCCAGGGCTGAGGGAGACTGCTGCCACCCTGTGCTTGCTGCTCATGTGGATGAACATGTGTCCTCCCCACCACTCCCTCTTCCAGCCATCATTTTCTGCTCTGTGGTGTGTTCTGGTGTGATGCACCAATGACTGGAGCCTGCCATTACTGTTAATTGACAAAATATGAGCTAAGAGAAGAGAATCTACACAGCAGTTCTTAGGCAGGAAGGGGCTTGACGGCTTGGGACTGACCACCTTCCTGGCCCTGTGGGTTAAGGCTGCGATTCCTTAGGTGCCATCCATCAGACCATATGATCGCTCAAACCCATCCTCAGCCAGGCTTCAGCCTTGGGATCGCCCCTCACCAATGGGCAGGTACATATGGATTCTTTCATAAAAAGCACAACAGCGCCACCCCTGAAAAGAAACCCCAAACCCCTCAATCAACCAACCAAAAACCCCCAAAAATCCAAACCCAAAGCAAAAGGAAAAAAGCCAAAACCAAACACCCAGAACAGGCACACTAATTCTTTAGATGCATCATATACACAGTAAACAAAAAAAATGCAAATAAAAACCAAAATGAGGAGTGTAGAAGTGTACAGTTATCAGCAGGGGAATCTCTAGCAGAGTCTGATTTAATCCTGCTTTTCAGGCTTAACCAGCCTTATAATTTTATTATGATTTAATGCACTTTTTCTCCTATCTACTAGGAGTTTTGAGAGATTGTCCAGTATTTCTTTAGCACAAAAGAGAACAAAATAGAAACCACCATACAAAATAAAATGGGATCAATAAAATAGAAGGCAGACAAAAGTGGGCAATGGGCATTTAAAAAGGCAGCTCATTTGAAAAGAAATGTTTCTAGACAAGTAGTATTTTCTAGACAAGGAGGTGAGGTCTGACCCAGCATAGAACATGGCCTTGGTTATATTCAGCACTCTTACACTGTCATGAAAACAAAGCTGACCTTCAGATTATTTGAGTATTCCAATAGGGGAAGTGTTAAGGAGGAGGAAAAAAGCCTGGGAAAGACTGAGGTGACCTTGAGAGCCTCCAAGAAAAAGTAAGGAGAAGCTCAATGAAAATCAGGTGGAGGCAAGAACATTGTTCAGATGACATGGAACAAAATTAGTTGACCATAATAACAGCGCACTACAAAGGGGACAGGCTTGTATTACTTCATAAATCTACATCGCTTGTTTATCAGCATCTCAGCCCAGGTAAGCGTGTTTTCTATGGCCACATAGAATGGAAGAAGACATATCCCCACCATCCCCAATAGATCATTACTAGGATCTACTCTGACACTGTTCACACCTAGGGACCTTCAATACAAGAATTAAAATAGAATGACATAGCAATACTCAGACAGAGCAACACATCAGGGATCCCAATATTTTGTCTGACAGTAAGCAGAACCAGTATTTGCAGAAGGATGTAAGATACTGCAAACAAATACCATTGGCTATTTCTGTTCAGGCTTCTAAACACACTTGACTCAAGGACTTTCTGAGAAAAGAGGGTATTCTATACATTTGGTGACTTTCCATGAATTTCTCTCCTGTAACTGCTGCAGACTCCATGTCAGCCCCCAGCATCTGCAATATTGTTCAGCAGGAAATTCCACTAGGCTTTCATTGTTTCATCACAATTCACCTTTTTTTGTTACAGCTCCCATTATGTCACTGTTTTGTCTTTCCTGTATCACGCAAATAGAGATCTTTGTTACAAACATAAACAATATGCACAAGACATATCATTCCATGATGAAGAGCCTTCCTCTAATGTTCTGCTGTCCAAACCCCATTTATTTGATCACATTAATTAGCTCTCATGCTTGCTGTTTTGGGTCTCTCTCCATCATCAGCAATGTTTATTACCCCATCACTTACCTTTTTCTTCACATTATGTCTAAAAGCAAAGTCCAGGTACAGATCTCTGCAGAGCTCAACTGGTATGTCCCATTCATGGCAAAAACTATTTACTCCAATTGTTTTGCATCTTCAGACCATACACATTGATGTCCACATTGTCCACGTGAGATCATCCTTTTTAGCCTACATCTACTGAGTTTCATTTGAGGCTATTAAAAGGAATTACAACAAAGAGTTCTAGAACTTGCTTATCTGCCAGTAAACTTTATGGTTGGTAAGAAGAGTCCTTCATAAAAGCCATATCAACTTTTTCAAAGCACAACACCTTTACATGGTTGCTAATTCTAATTCTGTTCTCATCAGCCAGTATTTCATACATCCCCCAGTGTCTCATTTTGCTGCTGAAGCCGCACAACTAAGCAAATGCATAACAGTAATTCAAAATTTTTGGTATGTTTATTTAGTTATTAATGGTCAAATGCAATTTCTTATGAGCAGGCACAAATGCATTAGTGATTTAGGGAAAAAAACCTATCTTTATTTCTTATAATCATTGTTTCAAGAACCTACAAAAGCACATCAATCACCTGAGGGAAAGCATCTAAAAATTACAGTTGCGTATCTGTAATCTCTGTGGAGCACATTAGTCCTCTTTACTTTGGGAAATACCACGTTTGTAATCAAAGTTTCCTGTCTGTCTTTTGTCAAACAGTTTGAGATTGCTAGTGGGAAGTTAGCCTTTAACTTCAGTTTGAGCTCTAGGGCTATCAATCTCTTTGGCCTGCTAACTCTCCTTCCACTGCATGCTAGAATTCCTGCAGATAAGGAACCTCTGGTATGATGTCCTTGACGTTTGGTTCCAAATCTTGACTGTTTTGGAGGGGGCTGGGCTGGGGAGAGGGCTGAAAAGCTTGTCCTCTGCCAGAGGCACCTAGAATAGGCCTCAAGATTTTTGCCATGTATTTACTGCAGTGAACTGTTTTGCAGCTTTATTTCCCATAGAAACAAAATGTAGGCAACTGTGATAACTTGTCTGCCTGTACATGAATGTGCAAGTGCAATTTCATAATTAGGTATAGTGTTTAAAAATCCCCCAAACATCAAACAAAACATTCTGTCAATATTGTCAGCTCACAGAAGTGTGGAAACCAAACACAGTTCCCTTCCAGAGAAAGAGGCACTCAGGTCAATTAATGGGTTACATAGTTTAAGTTTACAGCTACAGACTGCTTCCTCTAAAAACTGCCTTTCAAAGTGATGAAGTTTTAGGAAGTAGCCATAAGAAGGGAATGAGAAAACTGGATTTCAGTGTATTTTCTCCTAATTTTGTATTGGGTTATTTTAAGCTAACATCTTAACATCTCTTGAGAAGGTAAAATTCTGTGTTGCATATTAAGATGCTTTTAAAAGTAAAAGAGATGATACCATATGGCAGGGAATATTTTACATTAAAATATTTGTCACAGTAAAATAGCTTTTTACCTCTGCTTTAAGCAAGATTCTTCAGAGTTGTTCAGCTATCCTTCATGCATGGAATTGCTTAAGGAAAGAGTTAAACACTCAGGCAATTTAATTTTTCTTTTTCAAAACTTTATTAGGTAGACGTTACTAGATGACATTGTAAAACCCCTTGTGTGCAAGTGAATGAACTCTACAATGTATGTCTTCCCACATCAAATCCACTCCCCCTCCCCATTTCTGAATACCGATTTTAAGACAGGTGGAGTGCATTCAAGTGCTACTTTACATTCTTCCATTTCATCATGGGGAAGCACTTTTTCAGTCTGTTGGTAACAGGGGCTTGGGATATCAGTGTGAGTCAAAGGAATGCCTTTAAAGGAAACAAAGTACCGTAAGTTTTGTCTTACGAAATTCAGTCTCAATACGGACACCAGATTCATTGCGGAGTCTTTTAAATTAAACTGCCTACCATGATCGTGATTGTATTTAGCAAAGTGAAGCAGTACAGAGACATACCTACTATTGAATACTAGTGAGGTAACATTTGGAACATAAAACTGTTAAAAAATTCACTTACTTTCAAAAGGTCCTGTCCAGCAGGACAAACATTGGCAGAACATCTTCCCTTGTATCCATGCATGTACATGTGCATATACAACCTGTGTCTACTATAGCTTTTTAAAGAACAAGATTTTAGTTATACATTCATCAGGACAAATTTAAAGATCAGACATTACTATGGTAGATTCAACAGAACTTCAGTGAACCGCCTTCTAGACCTGCTAAATGAAAAGGCACTCTGAAGAGGGTAGCAAGAAATAATCCTTACAAAACATTGACATGAACTAAAGCAGCCATACAGATATCACACTCAACAGTGATTATTGGTATACATTTCAAACACCAGGTTGAAGATGAATTTTTTGTAAAATATTGCCCAAGACTACACAATACAAGTTATTAGAGCATGAAGACCATTGTTGCAACAATATGCAATAGAAAATACAGTTATCAGCTAAATGCAAGACAAAGATAATGGAAAAACCTTATCAGCATTTTGGTTGTGTGCCTGCTGGTTCTGAAAAATAAAAATTTCATTTAACGAAATACCTTGCAAAAATAAACAGTAACTCTTAAGATTGAAGCATTTTGACACATGGGGACTCCTATTCAATGGGTTATAGAAGGACCTAGTTAATGCCTAAAAATTTGAGATAATGCTGAAATAGATGTCATTAAGGTATCTCTAAAAGTCATAATTCACTTACAATTTTATTGCAGTATGGCTCTAAATTAAATTCCCAATCACCAAAACCTTCAGATATGCAAGCTGAATCCCGATTAAAAACTCATAGTAGTGTTTTAACCGTAACACTGTGACAGTTGTATTACCAATTAAGAACTCCAGGATGGAAAAAACACCTCTCCTACAATTTTGAAAAACTCAAGAATTTCAGGAGAAGAAAAGATTAAAGGGGATACCCTTATCTTCATTTCTCCCTCTTTCCTCCCTTCCTTCACAAATTCTCAGTGGAGGATATTGAACATAGTAAAACTACTATATGATCACGAATCAATAATAAATAGGCCTTCTAAGCATTATTTTTTTTCTTAACCCTCATTAACTCAATTTCCTTATGATAATTACCTTTATAATTCACTATTTTTTCAAAGGTAATTTCTAAGCTCATTTAATTTGAGATAATTTTAGAAAAGTAACTTATACTTGGCACCTGACTTTCAATAATAGATGGACAAAAGTGGGATCAATGTCAGTAAGAAAAAACAGGCCCTTCAGAAAATCTACATCCTAAAGGGCGAAATTCCACTGTCTTTTCAGAATGGAAGAAGAAATCAATCCTACAGTACCCATTTTGAAGCTAACAAAAGATGGCAAAACAAGTAATACTTTTTCAGGTCATACCTCCTATCCTGCAATGAAGGGCTGGGCAGAGATCCCAGAGCTGCGCCACTGAGCTTGATAATGGTTAGTCCATCAAGATACTCATGCCAGAGGAGTCACCAACTTATATTAACAGTACATATTAGTTCAAGGTGAATACCAGTGAAATGCTGTTAACCTTCTCTAAATCCCAACCTAGTTATGCCACAATCCTCAGTGCTTTCACCTTCACAAACTGGTGTGAACAGAGCCTGTCTGTGCCCTGCAGTTGGAAGTTCACTTATGACAGGCTGTGGTCTAAGTGAACTTCAGTCAAATTCTCTTCTCCAAAAAGTTGCATTTCTTTCAGTGGTTGAAAACTCATGGCTTGTTTGCTGGAAGAGCCGAACTCACTCTAACAACAACAAAAGATGTATTTCTGCAGAAGTCTGAAGTAAGGTGGGAGTTGGGGAGGGAAGGAAGTGGGGGAAACAGCAAGTTAAAAAAACTCAAGAAATGAGATCATCAGAATTAAAATAAGCATACCAGATTACTATTATAATAAGGTAACTTCTTCACTAACATAACATTTTTCAACTTTCTGAGCAAATCAGTATTGGCTACTTTGACTTAACATAACTGTAGGAGTCCACACAATGGGAATTCCCATATTGCTCTATTGAGGGGAACAAACACCTTTCATTTGCTTCAAGCAATAAGGCACTTGCACATTTAAAAATTCTCATTATACAAAACACATTAAATACTGGAATTCAAGTGTTGATTTCATAGGCATTACCTACCTCCACTTTTTATAACTTCTTAGTCGTCCAATAAATATACTACAAAGAGTTCCAACCACTGATGCATCTAGCTTGTATGAAGCTCAAATGCAGCGTTAGAAGTTGCTTTCCTAATGAATCCACAGTGTTTTGGCCAGCACCCTAGTTGTGCCAGAAGCCTGTACACTAAAAAGGATGGGATCTATTACCACACTACCCTCACCACCCGCCATTCAAATTAAACATATTTCAAAGGGAATTTTTCACCCTAAAATACACAAAACGAAAGAGATGAGGGCAAGGGAAGACTTCTCATTGTATTGTCATGGAATTTAGATAAAGTTCAGGTTGGACAAGCTCCTCAAAGGTACTTTTTTCTTCTTCTCAGCATTGATTATTCTCATCTCTACTCTAGCAACAAGAATTAATGAATACATTAAAATGTTATTTTGTACTCAGATGGTTACGTAACAAGGATGATTGTGCTGTGTAATTGCATTTAAAAAAATTGCAAACTTAAAAGCCCTGAAGAAAAATAGATTTCAGCATTTTGTATTTCAGTAATTTAAATACAACAAAATTAATCTTTTGCTGGTATAGCTCCACAAAGCATTAATCAAATAACTTCTTATGAGATCACATTTTCCATGTCCAATTTAATCTGAAGCCATTTTCACAGGTCAGTTTCAAATTACGAAATTTGGAGGGAAAAGAAGAGCATTACAAATAAAGTGTATTACAAATGGAAATATGGTAAACACTTTATTATGAGATGGTAAACGCAGTGAAATGTACATCTATCCCTGTCCTTGCAATTTTGGAACATAAAGCCATAGAATGTAAATTCATATGACGAACTCTTAAGAGTGCATTTTTTTAAGCAAAAAGATAGTCCAGGACTAAAGACTGAATCCATCTGCTCATCCAAAGCTTGTATAAGGCATGAAAATATTTCTTGACTGCATCAGCAATTTTACAGGATGGGTTTAAAATATCTAAACAGCTTCTATGGATTCTTTAAATAGAATTCCTTCTAAAAATGAGGTAAATGTGGCATTGTATTAGTAACAGCATGCTCAGTGAAAGTAAGTTAGAATTTCAAAAATACTGGTTTTAGTGTAACAAATTTTCACCAAGGTGAACACTGGACTAGGGTTGGCATGCAACTGTGTTTAAGAAGGTATGTGCAAAGTTCATGTTTATGCAAAACAAGTATTTTAACATGTTTCTCTTCTGACTTTGATCTATCTGAAACAGTTCAGATTAATTTTTCAAGTTTTGGTAAGCCAAATAAGCTCCAAAAAAGTTTTTGTTTTGTATAATATGTGTATTTTAATTAAGCTAATCGCTATTGTAACTATCCTATTTTTTAAAAATAGATATATTTAGAAATAAACAGCTGGAATTATGTTTAGAAATGTATTTTTTCGCTATGGAGTAATTACACATATTTATCTTTGAAATCAGAGCATGCACTCTAAAATCAGATTTCATTTCCCTACTTTATGGTAGTTCACTGTCAGCCTAAGAGAAACATCAGTGATTAATTGCTTTATATGAGCACTCTGTTCCTTACTGCAGAGAACATATAGATCCTGAAGTACTATGCACAGAAAGATAAAGAAGAATCAGCCAGTAAACTACAGTCTGTAAGCAGCTGCATTTGTTAGTTTTGTTACAAAAAAAAGTTTGGAGGTGTTAAGTTCTGCTCAAGCTGTAACACAGGTGAAAAAACTGCTTATCTTTCAATTGAATCAAGGCTCAGCTGTTTTTTAATCTAACAGTAGCAAGACAAACCAAGAAAAAAGATCAGCAACATTACTTTTTAAATGTTCTGTGCCTTCAAGTTTATGTGTTAAGTCCCAAAAATACTGAACAGTTTGCAATTCCAATTCTTACATTGTGCTATTATTCATTGCACTGAAGAAAGCAGAATTTGAAGATGTTATTTAACACTGTCTATGGATGTTGCTTCTAATTTTATTAATGACTCAAAGCTTTAAGAAGATCATTTTATTATATTAAAAGCTAGTATCCCTTCTCCTGACAATTTAATAAGAATGTTGCTTGGAAATTTTTCCCTACACCTCCTCTCTCCTGCACTTACAAAACACATTGGCATCATTCTGCAAATGAGAGGAGTGGCTCCACAGTAGTTTGCACTTCTTAAGAAGTGAAATAGATTTTCAAGTTGCTGTACAATGGCTATCAACATGCTTCCAGATATTTTTATCGAAGAATTTGTGAAAAAATTCCCTACTGGCATAAAAATGGGTTTCTCTCTTTTAATGGGGCTATGACTGATGCTAGGAATGAAGTTGACTCACTGCAACTACAAGGCCACAAAATGAAAAGAAATTAAGAAACTACCTCTTGAAGAGTTTCCTCAGGTAGGACTCTTTCCAACAGCAAAATCACAGATTTAATACAGATGATAAAAGTAAGAATAATCCATGGTTCTTAACCAGAACTTGAACCTATATCATTAGCATACCAAAAATTATGAATGATGCAAAGTTTGCCCAAGAAACAAAACACCAGAACTAAATTAAAAAAACCCAAACCCTTGAAGAGTCTGCATGACAAGCTATTTGGCCACTGAATATCAAAACAGTTTCTCAGATCTAACTGGCAAAAGAAACCTTTCCATCACTGGAGAATTTGTATCCTCTAAGAGAATTACTGCCCCACCTACACACTATTTAACATCACACAAGCTGTGACAGTCTTTGGAAGAGCAAAAAGCCCCTTAGCTAAAAAGAACACCTGATGGTGATCCAAAATGCTTTCTAGTTAAATTGGCAATAGTCCCTGTAAATGACTACTTTTAATAGAGTAAAACTTCACGTTGATAAAACTTTTATAATGAAAAAATAGGAGTATATTAAAAACCCCTAACATACCAGGAAGAGTTATGAAGTCAGCATTAGTAACATCAAAATCAAACAAAATCTTCCCTTACTTACAAATTTGCACTGCCCCAAAGGAAGATAATAAATCACTCAAAGTGCACGGCATTTTTTAATGACATTGGAAAGACATGAATATGCTGTTTCTTATAGAGGTGGTGAGAACCGAAAACTAAGCAACATTTTTGTACAAACCAAAACTGATAGAACAGCTCAGATAGTAGCTTCAGCTACTAAGAATTGCCCTTCTGCCTCTCTCTTGTATTCCTACTCAGCTTCTTATTCTCACTGGTTAACAGACTGTGACATAGGGAAAAGCACAATTACTTTCCAGTCACAAGCTCCTGGGTAAGCTCTGCAATTATACCTATGCCACAGCAGTCAGAATCATCCTGACACTGACATGGCTGAGTAGCCCTGAAACTTGACTCCATTATTGAAACACAACTAAATTACACATAGAGGGGAAAGGAAGAGCAGCCCCTGCGGGGTGGCACGTCCAGCCAGCCTTCCCGGCAGGAGCAGCATTGGGCACACACAGCATGGCACCACGGGGCAGCCCCAGCTCTTACTGCACGTCCACAAGCAGGACTTGGTGCATAAGCAAATCCACTCCCAGGCAAACTTGAAATAGAAGGCTAGCATAGAACAGATTTAAGCATTTCCTAGTCTGAATACAGCTAAAGGTGAGCAATAACTTTGCACAAGGATAAATAAACTTAAATATTAACTGTGGTGAAAGCAAACACAATGACCAGAGATGATCAGCATACAGTAGTGTGAAATCTGCCTTAGCAGGTTAATTCAGCTGCCTGATGAAGTTGTCCGCTAATAAAGATGGAGCATAACAGCCTGATAGTTTCTTTAGAGTAGTTACTGAAACCAAAACATGTTTACATAATAAAAACATCCTTGAATTTCCTTACAAAGTTCATTCCATTTCTTTCAAACTAATAAATTAATGTTTTTAAAACAAATGACATGGCTTTGATGTATATAAGAATTTCTGTGATGAGTTGTTTAAAAGCTAATGTTTTATTGAATGAACCTTTGTACTGAGCTACTTCTCATGTTTCAGTTGGTTATGTTACATCATATTAATAAAAAGTATATTTATGTACTTTTCAACTGGGAATACTTTTATACAGATGGAAAAATACTTTCATATCCCTACTCCATCTGGCTCTTGAAAATTTTTCCTGTTCTACAAAAAAAGCAAAAATTACTGTAATTCCTCCTTTATTCCTACAGAAAAAGCAAGATCAGACTTGCTTATCTTTACAAGGTCAAAGATGTCTCTTTTTGCTCTGTATAGAAAACTAACAAGTGTTTCCCTTTAATTTAATATGTTCCGACAAAATCAAAATGGCCTAGATGAAGTGATAATGTAGGAGCTGAGTTGTGTGTTCCTTTTCTGCATCCACAAGGACATGCTTTCTGAATACAAGTAAGTGCAGATCTATTATCTTCCCTTCGATGCTCTTTATTCTGGTATCTTAATTTCAGATCTTACTGAACTCCTGTCAGAAACCGAATATGGCAAACACAGCAGAGTGAAAACAGGTACAAAGTGTAAGAATATTTCATGTTTATAGAGAACCAGGAAAAGTAAGGAAATGAATCCACGGTATAGTTAATTACAGATAATCTCAAGTACTAAAATATTCTCAAGTGGAATAGTTTGACACCATGTTACAGACTGCATTGCAAACCCAAATCTACCTATCTATATATATCTCACTCTCTGAGGTCTGAAGGTTTTTCTAAATAATACAAAAATATCTTCATTATTTGACATTTAAAGAGAGGAATAAAAATCCCTGAGTAAGCCAAAGACAACTGATATGTATAACCTCAGAAACACACTCAAAACCAAGACCAATTTTAAGGCAGCTTTCAACCTCAGACAAAACACAAATAGAAAACTGATTCATCTCAGAAGAAACCTAATTAACAGGTGGATTTGCATCGACATACATTTTGAATTTTATTTCTAAATATCATTGCTTCTCTGCTTAATTTGCAAATCTTAGAAAGGTACTATTTCTACTGTTAGGAAAACAGGGTCAATGTGCCCTTAAACTCAAATGGAAATGATTTAATAGTTGTTGACTACTACAGTGTGCTTGTACACACTGCTTCAACAAGGAAAAAACACAAGAAAATAAGACCAGAAGCTGACAGAAAACAAGCATACTAGCCAATTATGGTAAGCTGATATTTGTCTCTCCAGGTAAACAAAAGTCATCAGCTTCTTCCACTGAGGTTTTGAAGTCGAAGTGAGTATCTTATAACAGTATTATGTTGGTGGGGCAGAATACCATTTACTTAAAAATTACAACTAGATACAGATTTAACAACAAATTTCAAAGACAGTGATGCAAAGTACATCCTCTTACATGATATGCCATTTGAGAGCCTAAATTTTGAATTCTGTAGACTCTTTAGGACATTTCCCATCTTCCTGCTTCTGCCTTTCCCTATATATACACAAACATATATATATGTACACACATGTGTGCATCTTCAAACACACTGAAAAAAGTACCTTCACAGTACAAATCCAATCTTCTTTTCTTTAAGATCGGCTTGTATTTTTACAGTATAAAGCAGGTATTTTTCTTAATTTAGTTTCTTTCTTTATTGTTTCAGTATTATGCCTACACAAATCTGTTTTGTTCTATTTTTCTTTAAGTTACATTTGTATGATAAACTTGGAATAAAATTGAAAGTGTAAAAATTCTCAGTAGCTGACTCCTAATTCTGAATTACAATCACTCTTGTGGTGATGCACTGAGAAGCAGGTTTGGTAGCCAAATAGTAGGACTCTGAAGTTAGGAAAGAGGAGCAAAGAGAGCTGTTCTCTTTAGAACTGTAATGCACCGGGAAGAGAAATACTGAAAGAAGAAATTAAGAATGAAGTGGTCTCCTAAGTATTCATGACCCCTCCCATTACCCCAGATTCACAGATTTTCCTCATGAGACATCAGTGGATACTCTAAGACTTACATAG
This sequence comes from Sakesphorus luctuosus, assembly GCA_013396695.1. NCBI lineage: Eukaryota > Metazoa > Chordata > Aves > Passeriformes > Thamnophilidae > Sakesphorus > Sakesphorus luctuosus. The sequence continues at coordinate 343,178 of VWZD01000524.1, read as the reverse complement.
TAGCCTACTTAAATGAAAAAACAAACAAAATGTGCTATTTAGGTTACAAAATTTCATCAAGTCAATCTTCACACAACGAGTGTGTAGTATATGTATCATATTCCAAGTAAGAATATAAGAGCAGGTTCCTATCTTCCCTGCAAATACACTTCAGGGATATTTTGGGACAGAATAGGCCACTGACACTGCCTGTTATCTAAACCTTCCAAATTTTTCTGTACTGTGAGAATTCAAAAATGAAGTACTTTGTAACAAGTCTTGTCACCCCCCCTGCCATTAATATTAATAACTATCATAAATAAATTACTGAAGTGAAACCAATCATCATGTTCTTAAGTATCACAGAGCTTCAATACTAAGGATATTTCCCTCTGAGGCAGTGCAGTTTGGCAGTGGCAATCTACACTCTTGCCTACTAGCAGGAGGACTCAGAAGATAACCAGCTGTCATGTTCTGGCATGTGATGGGGTTTCAGTATGCTGAACAGAATGCTGTGTGATGGAAGTTATTTACAGAAGTAGTTTTTAATACCAAAAGTAGAATGCTCAGTATACAGTAAGAGTCCAAACACTTCTAAGAATTTCCCCCTTAAAGGCCGACACTGAAATTAAATGGAGGACATGTTAGCAGATAAATGCTTCCTTCACAGGCCAAATCGGTAGTAAAGTTGTGGCTACAATACAGACTTTGATTGTCTGGTTCAGAAACTTACTCAAAAAAACCCCTCCAAAGTAATAATTAGAAAAACAAAACCAAAAAGATTTAAAAAGCAGCACTCAAGGGGCCCATCTCATTGAGAGTGCACCAGAGCAACGAGGCTTTCTGGTCTGCAGTAGTGTTTTCGGCTGAGTGAAGATGGCAGGAGAACCCCCATTCTTCTTCCAGGGCGGTGGCTTTGAGGCTGTTACCAGCACTGTATTGCTCTGTTGCACAAAGCGTGTATAGCCCTTGCAGGACCAGCTCAGTTCAGGCGAGTTAGGTCCATCCTCACCAGGGCATACCTGTCCGTGACCTTTTCCTCTGCTTTTTACAAAGGCAATAGATAGGAAACACAAATAAACCTGCCAAAAGAAGAAAACATGAAGAAATAATTAAATGCAATCCTTTGTGCATGTATTGTATTCTTTCAATGTATGTATCCAGATGCAGCTTTCCACATCCCAAGAGAATTTAGACAAGGCACGTAGACAAGCAGAAAAAATATTGGCCTGAAAGAGTCTCTTTGATAGTGAGTTGAGCTACACTTTTTCTTTCCTTTACAACAAATTCCTGCTAACCCTACACCCATCTCTGACAAATTAATTTCCAAATCATGCTGTTTGGTAAACGGTACAAACAAAACTTTTAAATGCACTCTGGAAATCCTCAGATCTAAATCCAAGTCTGATGTAACTAAACTAGTTTTCAATCAGTTTCACATGCAATAGAGACAGCATGCTATAGCTTTACTTTTTAAAAAATATTGTTTATTTTTACAGACATCCTCATCTATTGTGAAGTAATACTAAATGTTTAGCCTTGCCTGGGCAGGGAACTATTTATTCTTAAAAGTCTTTTGAGGGAAGAAAAGCTGTAAAAATAAAAATAACTAAATTACATTTATTCAGGTGAAAACTAGGCTGTCATAAAAGATACATTCAGAAATCAAAACGAGAAGCATCTGCCCCTTTCTCTTGGCACCAGCTGACCAAAATGGCCAAAGATCTCCTTTTCAGACACCACTATAGTAACAACATAGGACAAAACACTCCTGCAATCACCAGGGTTCTTGCTTTGCTCAACAGCCTTGTAAATTGTACACAATGGTTTTCAGCTCTGATACTGAGATTACTTTAACAATGGTGTTGTCAAGAAATATTGCTGCAATTATCTCATAAAAGAAACTTTCCTATAATAAATCAGTGCTTGTGGAACTGCTCATACTGCTGCTCGACTGTATCTTATCCATTCATACCTAAGATAAGTTTTCCATGTCATGCTGATTATTATTGCAATTATAGTTATTTTATTACTGCAAAACCCAATTAATTTTTAGTATAAGCAAAAGGGTGCATTATAGATAATAGATTATATCAGATTGCAGAGCAAAATAAGCCTTACTGGCCTAGAAAAGTTTTTGTTCTCTATATTTTTGGAATAAAAATGTTATTGACTAGAATAAGTATTTAAGAGACACATATTTCTCTCCATATATTTTTATATATATGTATAAATATATATACATCTATAGAGATAGATATAGATATATGTGTATGTATGTATCTCCAGTAAAGATGGTCTAAATATAGGAATTAATAGCAATATTCCTTATTTGGCCAGATGCAGTATAGAAATACTGTAACAGTATTTTGTTTATAGGTTGATTGGTTATTTACAATCTTATTAATGTAACTGTTCTGGTATATTTTGCCTTTATTATATCAAAATAAAGGTGCCATATCTCGACATGCCTCAGGCCATGCACTGCAAATTTTCAAAGAAAGTACTTTGGTGTAGAGCTGTGAAGCAGCATGATCCCCAACTGACATTACTGCCAGCATAAAGAGTGCATATGCACTTACATAAGCAAAATTATACCTTGACTGTCACAGCTAATTTCCTTTCTGCAGGAGAATTCAGCCAAGCCAGGCAAAGGGCAGATTTGCTAAAATAACTACATCCACATTAATACAACCACATGATCAGAGCTTTGATACTGTATCAAATGAGTTCACAGTACTGCTTTTTGTGATGGAATCCAATTTGGCAGCCTATGCAATGAATCATTTTGAGACTGACTCATCCCAATTTGCTGCTTTGTTGCTCTTGCATCTTCAAGCTGGTGAGCCCTTGGGACTATACCTAGTGCCCCAAAATCTTGTCATGCACATGGCCAAGACCATAAAATTGTGATTCAATGGGGTGATTAAAGGGCAGGCCCAAGTCAGCCAGCTCCCAGGATTATATTTAAATTACTCTGCCCTTTTTACAAGTTTAACTATATTAGTTAAAGATTTGCATTCAGAAAACCAAATAATTGGGAAGAAAAATAAAACTAATAAGCACAAGTAGGAAAAAAAAGAGATCCTAGAGACAACTTTTTAGGAAAAAAAGTAATGTGCTTGATACTAAAACAGTATCTGTGAAATTTGTACTTTGTGTCCATCTCTTTGAGACAGAAAATACTGAGATGTCATACAAAGAAAGTCACTGCATAATCAGGATTAGCTTCATTCACATATGTAACTCTTACCTATTACAACAGCTACAGCTCCCAGTGCCAGTCCCAGAACCAGTATTAGGGGTGTAATGAGTAGTTTTCCAGCTGAAATGCAAAATTCATTAAATGAGTCAAAGAAGGCATTTTTCTTTTTCCCTTTTGAACCATCCATAAATATTTCTGTATCAGACTTCCCAAAGCTGGTTAATTTTTTAAATACTTTACCTTTACAAATAGGATTCCTATTTGCAATTTCATCCTACAAATCCAGCTAGAAGCTATCACCACTCAGTCAGCTCCCCGAATACATTTCTATCTGTACTCTTCATCCACTGCAACTCTTTGAGCACAGCTCATTTTGTCCTTTAACAGCTTGCATTTACTTCTGTTTCCATTCTGAAATCCCTCAAGCACTGACAGGAACACGATAGCTATAAAGCTACTATCATTTGGCTTCTCTGGAATCCTACCGCAAGCAACCACCTTGGAAAGATGCCAAGCAAACTAGCATCTTGGAAAGTTTAGGTTAGCTCAAGGTGATGAGACCATCACCTCTAAATACACTTTGCTCACTTTAAAAGGCTACAGCAAAGTGCTCGTGTACAGCTGTGATTTAGGTCTAAATCAAACTACAGCCAAGCCTATTTTGGATCAACATTTGTAAGGATATGTTGTGGCTCTTACATGAGTAAAGCAGCAATGTTGTGCAGCATACTGGCTAGAGTGTAAGACCAAGAACAAATAAAGCATGCTCGTCTTCTTTACTTCTGATGAGTTCATGATCTCTAAAAACTCAAGGAGTGAAGGCAGGGGCCCTTTATGAAATAGTGAATTTGAACTTGAACCCAAGTTATCTTTCTTGAGTTGCGCACTTCAAGTGGAAAAATCACCCTGTCTCAGTTGGCCGAGCAGTTGGATCAAAGATATCACTTATTTGAGCTGTTTGAAAAACATGAGAGGGCAGGCATTTTTACTGATACACCACTGGTCTGATCAGAAAGCTGAAATTTTGCAATTCTCTAAGCTAGGCAAGTGTTTGAAAGATCACCTCTAGAATAGGAAAAAAGTGTGTTTGTTACTTCTCTCTTCCCTGCCCTTCCCTCTCTCAAGTCACTCCTATCAGATTTCAGTAAATGGATTACTTCATTCAATAATGATGTAAACCTCTCCATAACCTGAGACACTAATTTGAGCACTCTCAAGGAAAAATGAGGTATTTTGGAAATATTTACAACTGTTAAATGAACTGGTGCTTTTCATGCTGTTTTGATAGCTTTTAAATTTCATAGGAGTGTAGTGGGTGGGAACCATTAATTTCTAGAAGAAAAAAAATTGGCAAATACTGTTTGTATTACTGTAGTTGCTAGGCATCTTAATGGTAAACCTTCTTGGGACTCCACTGTGCTGCATTCTAAACACACAGAAGTTGTCAACTAAATTATTCAAGTGTAGACAGAAGGATGAATGCATAGTGATGGAAAACCTCAAGAAAGGTCCAAACCAAGCAATTAAGATGATTTTAAAACATTACTAGAGCCTTTAGCCATTTCAAAGTAAAGTTTATAAAAGACTGGTTTAAGGTACGAACTCCTTACTTCATTAACAGCTATGTAATTAGAATGTTAGAAAATTATGATATTTGGTACCAAGATTATTAAAAACTTAAACCACTGAACTGGTGACTGAATATGCAGGGAACAGTGTCTATGAAAAGGGTTAAGCTAGCCTTTGACTGGAGTAATTTCTCTGCAGACACAAGAAGCCGTTTCTAAGCTAATTTAGTTCAAGAACTTGATTACTTACATTTGACAAACTCAGAGCTGAAATAAAGCACGAGTAGTGTCTTTTTCTTTCTGCTTGTGAATATGAAGTTATGAGTAATGTGTAATTCCAGAATCTTAGAGAATAAAATGACTTTTAATTGTCATGGACAGTATCTTCTTGTGGTTATCAATGAATCATTTTTAAAGGTTAAACTTCAAAAACAATATAAAATACCTCTTTTCCTTATATATCTTATCACATTTAAATACTTTATCTTTCTTTGCCTTTGTAAAGCAAACTTAACAAACAAGTTAACGCAAGGTGAATAAAGCTTGCACATGCTGCCATCAGGAAGAGAACAACCAGCAGCAATCACTGCAAAGCAGCAGATAGGTACCTTCTACTCCAACGATTTTTATCAGCATTGTATGAAACAATTACAAAATGCTCAATTTTACATGTCTACATTAAAAACTATTTCATATCCAATTCCAGTTTGACAAACAACGTTTGTTGTAGTGGAAAGGACTATGAGGATCTTAATCAGAGGGAGTCATGACACGCCAAGAAATTACCCTTAGACCAAGGATGTTTACTACAGGCACTAAACTGCCCTAAGATCCACTGTCCTATGTCTGTTAGCTCCAATACTGCTAGCAGAGACACCAAAAGTAAAACCTGCCTCGGAACTGAATAAAATCTTGGATCATTAGCCCATGTGTTAAACTCAGCAGCAGGTTATGACAGCCAGTTTAGTTTGGTACTGTCCGAAGTTAGTTTTTAGGGATAACTTAACAAGAAACAGTTGTGAACAAAACAAGCCTCAGAAGGAAACCTTACAATTGCACTCAAATTAATGGGAAACAATTTCCGTACTGGGTCACTCAGCATGAAGATTTACACATTTGTGGTAACATAATACAGGTGTCTCAGAGGGGTTGCCTTACTTGTGATACAGAGGATCATGTTTTTCTGCAAAATGAGGTATTTGAGGAAACACAAAGGAATATTTTTCCCTTGCATAACTTTGGGTTTGGTTGTGGGTTTTAGGGTAATATATACAAATCCCCATAAATCCTTAGAGAATTCTTTGCCGTGTAAAAATTAATAAGCGTGTTTTAAAAAACAAATTTAATCACTAGCACATGAGAAAAATGTGAAATACGTTTTAAGTTTTATCTTTTAAGTATAAATATCATTGTTGAAGCAAGAGGCACTGAAAGTGTCTACTTAAAAATCAAAAGAACAATATGTAGATTTAGGTTCTAATAAAAGTTTGCATTTCTTTTTAAAGAGTCCTATCAAGTGCATAGAGATGACTTCTTACACATTAGACAACGTAAATGAAGGGCCCAAAGCCCTGCATACATAAAGTGAACCTTGGACTCTGCTTAGGGCAGGAGTCAGTCAGATCTGAAAATATGCTGTTTACAGAATCCTACCTGAAATGCTGCTTACTTACTTAATTTACTTAGTAATTTCATTGCATGTTGTGTCCTATTACGGATCCATGAAGTACCTAGCAATTGAATTCAAATATACTTCATCCAACTGAATTCAGGTGGTACTCCAGTGGCATCTTAACTACATTTAAGACAGTTGAACATGTTTTTCCTTTCTGTACAATTCATCACTGACTCCAGTTATAACCAAACATTCTGCCTTCAACAATTTAGCTAAGTAATTATTATGAGAATGAAATCTAAGACTGCTGAGATTGAAGAATAAAAGCAATTCCACTTTACTGTATTGGTCATAGGACAAAGTTTCTCTAAAAAACATGTTGGCTAAAGAAGGGGAAGAAATGTCATCAAATTCAGAGATCACTTCTGCTCTCAGATTTTTTTCTTCCTGGGATTACTATCACCTTTACACAGCAATTGGTTTATGAAGTAAAGTATGTATAAATTTATGCTGCCATAAATGCTTTTCCCTTATTTTTATTGTAGAACAGTTTGTGACTGCATTCACAAACCTTTGCTTCTCAACAGAAACCATGACAGCAGGCCAGCCTGGCCATGAGGCATTCTTTTCTTTCTACATACCTCACCCAGCCAGATTTTTGAAACAAGTCAAACCAGTCAAAAAAACCTTCACTGCAAACAGCTACAAAATCATATTGAGTATTTCTTCACCATAGCAATAAAGAAGTCATAGAAAACACCCACATATCTAGCAACACCTCCACAGTCTCCCATTGACAGCCAAGATAACATTCCCTTTTTTTCCACTACTTGGCTAACTAGTATAGGTATTTTACTATAGGAAATCTAACCTTTATTTCTTATAAAATTTAGAAACTTTGCTTGTAATGGCATATCTCTGTTACCATCTCTTCTGCTGACTTTCAGAACAGAACCAGAACCCAGGCTTATACAGTAGCACCACCTGATGATAATGTTGCCCTCTTGCCTGACAAAGCTTTTATGTATTTACATTTACAGTTCTAGCAACCAGGACATCCCTGAGCCTAGGCTTAACTGCTAATTTGAATTCAACATTTCTGAGTTTTCAGTATGATCTTAACTCATTAAAACTAGTAAGCTTTGGCCCAACACAAAACACCNAAACAAACAACAACAACACAAAACACCGACAAAAAACAAACAGTATGAAATATCATGACAAAGTAGAATCTGATGGAGGGTCCATAAAAGAAAGATATGAGAAGGTAAGCAAGCTACTATTATTTACTCAATTTCATGATAACAGAATTAACCAATGAAACTATCAGGCATACATAAAAATAGGACTTTCTCTGAACAACACACAGTGAAATCCTAGAGCCTCAACCAGAAACGCTTTGGAAGCAAAAATTTAAGAACTGTGTAAAATAATACAGGATGTATCTACTGATAGTTATTAGGAAAAGGTTCAGCTACAAACCTTAACTAAGTAAATATCTTTTTTAAAACAATGATTACTGGAAACAAACAGGGAGTGAGATCTTACTTCTAACTGACCACTGCTGGGGACAGACTCACTAGGCAGATCTTTACACAAGCCCAATTAGCAGGCACAGATTAATGCCACTCAAGTTCTACAAAGACAAGATCCTGGCAAATTTCCAGCATTGAAAATGGCAGAATCCACAAATTGAACTTACACTATTATCACAGTTCCAGATTGTACCTTCTTCAAAGAGAAATATCAGTAGTTACAACCTCTAAGCAATATAAAGTTGTCTTAAAAGAAAAATGTGAAAACTCACATATGTGCNATGTAAAAACTCACATATGTGCTTTTGTGGAAAAAAAATTACAAAAATCTGGACTAGCTCACATATACAAAATCTAATCATAGCCAAAATCTAATCTAGTGGAGGAAGAGCTGTGAGCTCAATTCCCAAATTCAAATCTGATACAAATTTTTGAAGTTTTTAATTTTTTGTTTTCATGAGTAGTTCTGGTAGTGCTCTGGAGTGTTTTGGTATTTATTCATAAAATGTATCAGGATCAATATTAGAGTTCTAGAGATGACAGGAATTTAAGGTCATGAGTATAAATGCAGAATTTTTTTAATTACTATCAACTTGGGTGTTAAGAAGCTATTGTAAAAATGGAGGTAATTACTACATGTGCTGGCAGATTCAGCTGGCTCTGACTCTATTCAAATGATGATTATTCCTGTGAGAAATTGCACCATATGACACAGGTAGTCCTGGAGAGACATTTCTAACAGAAAACCCTATGAGGAATGTCATTTGAGGCTTTGAGCATTCCTAACCTTTCTTGGTTTACTAATTAATGCAAATCACAAGCATACTTGCAAACAGGAAATGAAAATAAAACTATCTGATACCTTCTCTACGTGTAATCTTTAAAGTATGAACACACACATCTTCACCACTGAACTTTAACTCATATATACTCTTACACATTTCTTTACTGCCTCCAAGTTGCTGTTTGCAAAGAAACTAATTTTGGTTCTTACTAGTAAAAGCTGCTTTTATTTTAAAAGGAAAAGGCTGTGTATTGTTGTTTCCTAAAACAATAAACAGGGAAAATACAAATTAATGTAAATAGTAGTGCAGTACATGCACCTGTATTTGGGACTTCGTATGTGACATTAAAACATGTCAACTGCATATTTAGATACCTTACATGTAAACTATTGCAAATATCAACAGAACAATAATGTTATTTTTTATATCTATGTTATGATAAAACTCAATTTATATTTGCACCTCTGTTGCACATAGAAGGTTTAATCTTGGATCTATAAGCAAGCTGGAGCAGGACTTTTTACAAGTGCATGTAACAACAGGACAAGGGTAATGGCTTTAGACTGCAGGAAGGTGACTAAGATTGCATGTAAGATTTTTCACAATGAGGGTGGTGAACCACTCATTCAAGTTGTCTAAAGAGGTAGTGGATGACCCATCCCTGTAAACAATCAAGGCCAGGTTGTAGATGTCTCTGCTCATTGCAGGAGGCTGGACTAGATGGCCTTTAAAGGTCCCTTCCAAATCAAACTATTATATAATTCTAATAATGCTATCCATGATTCCACATGTAAGCAGCACTGACTTGGTTATGTCTCTGAGCACAGTCCATTGCTATAGCAGATAATAATTACTCCAAATGTACCAATATTCATTTTAAAACAGCTTACATTGTTTGCCATTGTGGTTATTAATAAAAGGTCTTCTGAAATCTAAGTGCTTTGAAACAGTTCTCAAGTTTTAAGCCTGAATTTTTTCTTTAACGGATTCTATCCATGTGGTTTAGTACCAACATTGCCTTTAATTTAGACTAGATCTTCTCATCTACTGGAATTAATGTCTACAAAATGTCTCAGAGTAGACACCTCCAATTATTTTCAATTTTCATCCACTTTCTTGTTATTTATGTATCTCTAATTCACCTCTCTCATCAAGTTTATTATAAAGCCTTGCAAGTTCCTGAGGTCAAACTAACGGGCTTGAATGACTTATTGTCACAGTTAAACAAGCAATCCAGGTTTGTCAATCTCCCACAGCTTTGCTGAGCAGCAAGATTGGCATTTTTATTACCAGGCCTATGGTTGTGTGACAACTCTTGTGTTACTCTGAAAATCACCCAGTTTTCTTACTGCAATATATTTGTCTCAGTAGTAATGTTTTCACCTCAGGTCTGCTGACTTCTATTTCCACATGTTCAGTCTCTTACCTTTACTTTTACAATCAACACCATCAATTGGTAAGCTCAAAGCAGTTCCTTATCCTAGGTGAATGCCAAGTAATCTCCAGTTTCCATGCGTTAAATCAAAGTATCAAAAGTTCTGTTTTCCTTATTAGCTCCCCAGTTTGACAGTTAATACAACTGTTTCCTGTAATATTACAGATAGCTTTACGTGCTGTAAACTGAGTAGAATGACTGAATGTAATGTATATGTAAGGTAACACGTAAGATAATAGTCTACTTTGTTATCCATTTCTCTTGTGCTTCTATAGATTGAGACAGATACACATCTGGTTTAAATGCACATAATGCGTGCCTTTTCATTTAATAAAACCACATTTTTGGCACCATACTTTTATGAAAGAAGTATTTGTTTTAAGCTGGATTTTATCTGAACTACAGCTAACAGGTCAAAAATAATGCAGTTCAGGTTCAAACCCAAGCTGTCCTTTATTCAAACAGACCTTTAACATAGAAGTTCATTTAAAACAAACGTTCTTGCTCTTATCTATTTCTCCTATATGCTTTCAGAACAAGGAACACAGCCAGCAACATGCATATTGACATGCATTTTTCCAGTTTGCTTATGTATTACTGAAAAAGGTTAGGAAACAGAAGCTATCAGAAAAGAACAAAATACTTACTCATGAAAGTCTATCTGAAAAGGGAGTGGAAATGCAATATATTTAAATATATTTGATGACCCTCCCTTTACATAACTGAAAAATAAGTTATCCATCCAATACTTTAAACCACATTTTAATTTAGATTTTATTGCCTCATCCCCCCAATCACTTCATTGTGCAGCTCTCCACAAGGAATGCTTATCCACTCACCACAGACAGAGCCTCGCACTAATCTCCTTAAATGTGGTCTCTCGGGGAGGTAGCGGTATTTGCATCCAAAAATGCTGAGGTTTGACGTGTGATCTCCAAAGAAGCGGAGCTGGCGGTATCTCTCCCCACAACGGTAACAGAAATTAGTGTTACACTGTGAACAGGTCATGTGGTCACACCCTTCAGTTCTCTGGATGTGGATCTGTATGAAAGGCAGGGGAAAAAAAAAAAAAGGACAATTTTCCTCTCTCCGTAAGCACAGGAAAACAGACACTACCCAGTGCAGTCCATGTGCCAGATAAAAGACACTGCAAGCAACGCCCTGCTTAAGTCCGCATTTACGTTAATTAATACTGCAGCTGGCTTAAAACAACAACGGTTTTCTAAGGCATGTTTCAGAGCACTAAATATGAGTTACAGTTGTTTCCAGATTTCCATTTTCTATATAGTTCCCCTTCTTTGCCTAAACACTCTTCATATCAGATGAGAATCTGAGTGATCATTACCCCTACTGATTTCTGAAGACTACAAATTAGCATGAAACTTTATTAAAAATAAAGGCAGCACAGTAAATATAGTTATGAACTCTGTTTGACCCCTCCACAGATGGGTTTTCCTCTTATACCACCGGTGCCCCAATCCCTTTCCCATCACAAATTGATTTGGTATTTTGTAATATATACCAGAACGACTCTGCTGTTACCGTCAATCATTTGCTAAGTAAGAGTGGGTTTTCTGGGTTTTTTTCCAAAACATGATTCCACAAATCATATTAAAAAACTACACCAAGCTTTCATGATGCCCACAATGCAGTGTGAAGCAAGGCTGCCCAGGTTCTTTCTGCTTATTGCCTGCATGAGTAGTTCCATTCCTGTACCTCCATGTAGTCTTATGCAAACTGGTAAAATTTAACTATTTTGAACAGACCTGAAAAAGCTCTGGTTTTTGTTAATAGTTCCAAGAGTCTCTGGGGAAAGAGGATAATCCTGGTCTTGAGTATTCCACTAAAGTGACTATGATTACATGCTACTTCTAAATCTTGTCAACTAAAACCACAGCTGGGGTGGCAAACATACATTTCCTAGCTCACAAAACTGCTAAACATGTCCCACATGCCACCCCTGTCCCATATCCCAAGACCACGTTCCACAGTGGAAAGGCAGATAAAATTACCTAATAATTGAAGCTAAAAGTGGATCTCAGAGGTCATCTATTTTAACCCCTAGCTCCAAGCTGGGCTAACTTCAAAGTCAGATCAGACTGCTCCATGTCTCATCCCACTAGATTTTAAACATTTCCAAGTATGGATATGTCCCAGCCTCTTTGAGCAACCTGTCCCATGCTTCACTATCCTCTCTGGCAATATTTTTTCCTGTTACATCCAATTGCAAAGGATAAATGAATGCCTCCTGAAATTCCTACCAAGAACTTCATATATTTATTTTGCAGGGAGGTACAGGCAGAGGCAGGGCATCACCACTCAGTGACTCTCCAAGCAACAGAGACACTGAAAGCTTAGGTACCTCAAGCGAGACTTGTGACTCCTGGGGCATCCAACATTCTTGAGTGGCTCATATGTGTTTTTTAACTTGGTGCTGATCAGGGGTCATCTGGGATCTCAAATGACTCACTCAAACATTTACTGAAACTGGCACTTTGTACATGTAACAAAGTGATGTCCTGTACTGGCAATACTCACGGTAAAAGATCCCAGGGCAGATGTAGTTAAGCACAGCTCCAGATACATCTGCCAACATCCCTTTGTCAACACAATTTGCATTTCTACACTTTCAAATGCTGCTTTCACACATAAGAGCTCAAAGACATTTACAAAAGAGAGAACTGGGCTATAAAAATAACTTCTAGTGGGCAAGTATTCTAGTGGATTTACATTTGTTGCTTCTGACCAAGCAACCCTCTCTACCCTGAGGAAGCCTGCCCTGTTTTCCGGAAGCACCTGAAAAAACAACATTGCTGACAAGCTTTATAAGCCACTTGAGTTCAAAACTTTCACATTTAAGTACTGACTGCAAGCAAAGTGAAAACAGAAGTCTACCCAGTATGGTACCAACTTAAGCATAAACTTCTAAAGTTATGTACTATTTCTTCTAAAAGGGACATTACATTGTCAGTTTGATTTTGATTTTACTTTTACTTTTGAGGTTATATGTGAAAACATGTTGACCTTGCTCATGGAGCCATAGATTAACTTGACATGAAATGAAGGGCTTTTAATAGTGACTCAATGTATTTTAACAAATTAACTTGGAAATTTAATTTCAATTAGTTTTTCAGTGGACTGAAATTCAGACAACAACTATAAGGACTTTTCCAATTTTAGATGTAACTTTCCTCATCTGCCGATTTCATCTTAAAAGTGTAAATGAGCAAACTTGTTCTTATGACACTAATGAGCATTAACAGGTTGATTTATTTTCTTTTTGAATCAAGACTTTTCCTTTCTCTTCTCTAATTTATCAACTCAATTAAGTTACCATCCATCCTAATTGAAAGTCTGTACAAATCTGGAACCTATAAAACCCCTAGATGCAAACCAAAACAATGTCACATTTCAAAAATAAATTAATTTTTTTTGGTAGTAAGAACTTCAAGACGATGCTGGAAATAGCTTTACGTGTTCTACCATTCATATGTTTCATAAATACTCACCTCTTAGAAACTGCTTGCCAACTGCCTACCCATGCTTTCCTAGAAGCATCCCAGTTAGCCAGGCACCACTCCTGAATGATTTGTCAACTTACTTCTTTCTACTCAAAGTCCTCCAAACATACTCTCCTCTTAAAACATAAAACAAGCTGATACAGGATTTATTTTCTTACAGATACATTCTGCAACTACACGTACTTTATGCTGCTTCCTCAAAAGGTAAACCATAAAAAAAAATTTAGGGAATACTTATCTGCACATATGTAACTGTCTTCAAAAGCTGCAAATCTGGAATAACTGGTTGTACTTGCCTACATTTTTTTTTCAAAAACTTTCCTTTTTTCAGTGAGAAGAGACTTGATTAAAAAAAATGAAGTAAAAAGCCTCCTAAACCTTACATGCAGGGCTTGGACTCCGTAACACACGCAGGCAGACTGACAATGCCAGATGAACCTTGTATGATCTGGTCAGGCTGCTTTCAAGACTAAGACAAGGCATCTCATCAGATCACCTTCAGTTCTCATTCACAGGATTCCCTGCCCTCCAGAAAATCCACTGACATAGATGGATTACAAATCTATAAGTTGAAAAAGCGATAGCCGATGGATCAGATATCACATGACTGCTTCTGCTCTACTGGCAATAGTACAGTAAGCAACAGGCAGCCAAGGGAATGCACAGGGCCAGGAATGCAGCTGCTATAGTTAGCTGCAGCTGTGCTGGGTCCAGTGCCTTGTATCTAACTGCTCCCCAGTAGCACGGTGAGGGCAGAAAAGGCAAGGTGAGAGCACGACCACTGCAAGCTGATTTTCGGCCTCAAAGCATTCAGTTAATGCTACAGGCTTCATGCTACACCCAAAAAGTGTTCAAAACCAAAGATGTACCCTCCCAGGGTACACCCTTACAGGGGAAGGTTTAGTTATTCACAAATCCAAGAATGGCTCAAGGAACAAGAGGGGTAAAAGTCACACACCAAGGGCAAACACACCTAGCTCAGAGTCTTAAGGAAACAACTGAAGTAGCACAGTGGTTATTTCAGACCTTCACTTTACTCTGCTCTGCACATTACATGTCCTCTCAAAGAAATCTTCTAGGGAAATCATATGGCAAGAGTATAAGAATGGCCATTTCTCCTCCATTCCTGAAGAAAACCTGCACAGCTCTATCCCTTTGCATACAAATAAAGACTCTCCTACCTCCAGAGGATGGGAATTAATTCGCAGAGCACCTTCAAAATCTATGCCCCAAGATATTTGGTAACACTTAATCAGAACAGATAATCCACAGGTAAGAAGTACATGCTCCTTTACTTGTATTGACATCCTTGTTTACTTCTGCTGCTGTTCAAAGCTTTCTAAGCCAGAGCTGCTGTGTGGTGTTTCCTTAGACAGTGTTGTTTTTGAAATCCGTGGTAAGATAACATCAACATGAAGTACTTCCTTGGTTTGCTGTACTGTAAAAACACTTGTGGAAACAAACGCACTTTGCTGTAAGCATGTAGCCAGAAATTGTATAAAATAACACCCTAAAATAGTAGTGGGGAAAGACAAATGAGGCTATACATTTTGTCAAATGTCATCCAATGACATGTAGCAAGTCTGCATGCATTAGCCAGCAATTTTTGGACAAGTCTTGTTGAGAAAAATGGTCTATGCTGACTTTCTCAAAATAGTGTGTAATAGATTTAGAAATGGCTTTATTAAAACCAAAAAGTGTATCAAAATTAACTTAAGATACAGTTACAAAAAAAGTAGCATATTTCCATACTGACATACAGTCACAACATTCACCTACAATTACATATTTGGACAGTGTGTAGTATCTTAGAGAGAGCAGGTAAATAGAAACTATTCCTATTAGATTCACTAAAGCTGTATCCAACTACAGGAAAAGGCAATCAAGTTGAAGATTATTTAACAGTCCCCGCTATAGTCACATTACAAAGGATTATGCTCTTTCAAAGGACTTACCAAAACCACTGAAAAAACTTGTGAATACTTGCCTGAGGATCTGCCTATAAATACACATCCCCCATAAATGTGCTTCCATTTTCTCACCTGCATGCCCAGGCAAGATAATAATTCGACTTCTCTGCGGTACAGCTCCTCCAAGAAAGGGTTTGTGTGTGTCTGTGTGTATGAGTAATTATCTCCTGTAAAATATGGTCACAGTTTACACTGTAATCAGTATCACACTTCAGAAGTTACAGGAATTTTACAAACTACCTCAGTAAAGAAATTCTGATTCTAATGAAATCTCTACCTTTAATTTCCATTCATTTAAGTCTTAGCTTAGAGACTGAATTCTAATATCTTTAGATACAATTTAACCTTGACTTTTCCTCAATTTATTAATTTTGGCTGCTGCAAATTTTTAACCAAAACATTAAAGAGGTTAAAAATAAAATGTTGTCACCTAAACCATTGCCTATGTGGATCTTAAATGAGGATAAATTAAATAGCATGTTACCAACTCCATTTTCTCTGACACTATTTGATTTGGAAATATGATAGTCATTTGATTCAATGTTATTTTATATTGAGGTTTTATGGGGATGGCTGGAGAGAGAAAGGCAGAGAAGCATGAGGTCTAATCTCGTTGACTCTGAATTGTTAACTGCTGCAATGCTTATCGGCAGGTGTTCAGACACCCACTGAAGACTTGATGAAGAATGCTGCCTAAGATGTATTTTTGAATTACTCAATAACTGATAAAAAAGAAAAAAGAATAACAGTACCAATAACCACTGGCTAAGTGGTTCTTCTGATTTTTTGCTAGTTATAGGTTTGATTTAAAAATAAAAGTGTCAGTAAAAACATTTTGGAGATGTAGTGATGCCTAAAGGTTTTAGTGTGTATTTTGTAGATTTTTAGTTTTTTGAATTATGTAGGTTTTCCTGGGTTGCTCACATAGGAGGTGGCACTAGAAGTTACTAATACATTTTCTCACATATTCTTAAGCATTCCAAAACTCATGTTTTGCAGAAACACCTGCAGGATAGCTTCAAGACAAAATAACAGAGAGGGCCCAGAGCCTCGTCAAGGGGCATCAAGGGAAATTGGTACCCCTGGGTTGGCTATAGATATCAAATAGAGTAATGGTTGGAGGTTATAAAACCTGTAACACCCTTGATCACGTGTGTGCATGCTTCATGGTGTGCAGCAGCTGGAAGCTTCTAAATAAAGGTACATTTCTATCTTTCTCCATTCATGTTGTTTTGAGAGTCTTTTCCAGGAATTTTAGGCACCAGTTGGCAGGAACAATTTTTTCATTTGCTGAAGAAAAGAATATGAGGAGTGAGGGTAGCAACAGTTATAACAAGGTTGAATTCCCTCTTCAATATTCACTTATGATACCACATTACCAGAAAGGATTTGACAGAGGTCCTTTTTATCTGTGCCAGTTTCATAACTTTCTGTACTGCCTCCCATCACGTAGGAGGTTTTATTTTCCTTTGATTACAAAAAGAAACCTAGAGTATTTCTGAGTTTAGCAGCCAAATTCCTGGAACTTCATGATTCAAAATTAGTGACAAGCCACAAAAGTTTCAATTGTTGAGCCTTTTGAAGATGGTGAAAAGAGTTGTCCATTTAAATGTGGCATTTTAAATTTAAAGCTTACTCAGGCTGAACATGTTAGGGTTAGCAGTTTTAGTTCCTTTCTCTTTCCACAAACAGCCTTCTTCCCCTTGTTTTTCCACATTCATACTTTTTTGCTTGGCCCATTTTCTTATTTTTTGGACTTCTTATTTCAATAGTTACACCACTTGCATTGTCATAAAATCTGAATCTGGACACAAGTCAAAGAACTAAGATCAAAACACATACTTCTTCCCAACTCAGAGGAACAAAGTATTTTACTTTATGACTTCCCAGAAAATGAACATTTTTAGAACTGGCTCAAACATATCAACTCTTACCAAACAGCAAGCTGTAAGAACTCTGTTAAAATGTCACATGTGTGCAGGAGGAATGGTAAACAACTGGCTGCTTATTTCAGAACTTTCCAATTTTGCTTAGAGTTTTGAAATCTTTCAATTTCAAGCTACAGCATCATAGGCATTTCTTTCCCAAAGACCGAAATGAGATACTTACTAAGCTGATGAACTCTTTGGACAGTAAAATGCTCAAAGTGTGACATATATTTTGCATATTTACAAGTAAATCTTCCCTTTCAATACTTATTTCCTACCACACATTACAGTTTCCTTACTTTGTCCTGTCTATGTAGATTCAGAGGAACAGAAAATAAAAAAGACAGTCTCCCACCACCATGGTGCTCTTCAGGTTTTGACTTAGTACTTCACTGGTAGCAGGAGGTAAGTGCTATGAAAATAAATAGTGAACAAATGTAACAGCTGCCTTCTATAAGGGCAACCAGGTCAGGGGTGTGCGGGGCTGATGAATCTCATCTGAATACTGGAAAGTATTTCCTATCTTGGAAGAGATTAATGACAATTTTAGGGTGTAGGACCGCACTTCAGCGTTGAAAATTAAACTAATAAAAGACTTCCCAGCATTATCGAGGTTGGAAAAGACTTCCAAGATCATCGAGTCCAACCTTTGATCATCACCTTGTCAACTAGACCATGGCATAAAGTACCACATACAGTCATTTCTTGAACACCTCCAGGGATGGTGACTCCACTTCCGCCCTGGGCAGCCTGTTCCAATGTTCAACAACTCTTTTAGGGAAGAAATGCCTCCTGTTCCAACCTGAACATTCCATGGTGCAGCTTGAGGCTATGTCCTCTTGTTCTGTTGCCAGTTGCCTAGGAGAAGTGACCAAGCCCCACCTGGCTAAAACCTCCTTTCAGGTAGTTGTAGAGAGTGATAAAGTCTCTCAGTCTTTTCTCCCTGTGCTGCCTTTTCTCCAGGCTAAACAACCCCAGCTCCCTCAGCTGCTCCTCGTAAGATTTACCCTCTAGAACCCTTACCAGCTTTATCACCTTTCTCTGGGCTTGCTCCAGCACCTCAATATCTTTCTTGAAGAGAGGGGCCCAGAACCAAACATATTACTCAAACTGCAGCCTATGAAGCCGCACCTCGAGGTGTGACTTGTGAAGAACTGACGTTCAATCCTAAGAAACTCATAGTTTTGCCAATTCTTAAAAGTCTCCCTTAACTTAACTTGTTGACAAGAGTACTTCCTGCCTTGCGAAATTGAATTCACCAAAACTCTCTGGAAAACCTGACAAAGAGCATTATATTTTTCTAAAGCTTTTCATTTCTTTAAAGCTTTATTTAGGAAATCTACTCTGTAACACATTCATTAACCCAAACCATTCTACAATTCTGTGATTCTAAGCACAAATCAAAATCTCCTCTTATGATGTCCGTAACATTTCTTTTATGTGCAGATACTCTGCAGAATCAGTAAAGGAACCAGCAAATAAAACATCTGACCTGTTTTTCTGAATGGGTCATTGATAAGAAACTGCACAGTAAGTGTGAATTTCATTTCCAATGCTGAGCAGCAGCTACAAATATTTATTTTAAATGCGTAGTTGAATGGTTTGAAGCCACTACCTGCAAGCCAGCGGAGAGCAGCTCACCTTGCATTTTGGACACTTCTGGGCATTCCTCTGCCCGTGTTCGATTTCGTTGGCCCAGTGACGTAACAGTTTGTCTCCCTTCTTGTATTCTTTGCAGTTAACGCCTTCATGCCAGGGAGAGTGGCACTTGAAACACCAGACGAATTGGCAAGATGGACACTGGATCTGTACAAATGAGAAAACACCACATGGTTTCAATCTGGATGCAGATCCAACTAGCAAATCACTGCTCTTCAATTA
Organism: Sakesphorus luctuosus; assembly: GCA_013396695.1. Classification (NCBI taxonomy): domain Eukaryota; kingdom Metazoa; phylum Chordata; class Aves; order Passeriformes; family Thamnophilidae; genus Sakesphorus; species Sakesphorus luctuosus. The sequence continues at coordinate 323,756 of VWZD01000524.1, read as the reverse complement.
AGAGAATAGTTGCCCAGCAAAGGTCTAACATCTTTTGAAAGGCGTGCTTTAAAAATGGGAAAAGTTGTGGAATTTATTCTTTTTTATTTTTTTGAGAGATAAACTACAGAAGTAATTGCTAAAGCCAGAAAAGGCCTCTATCAAACAAAACACAAGTAGCTTAGTTTAACCATAGGAACTGCTTCCCAAATTGGTTGTGTGGCTCAGCTGACAAAAGGCAAAATCCAGGGAGCTTATTCAATTGCTTCCAATCCATTTGTGAGACCACCTAAAAATTAGCAAACAGTTTTCAGTGAAGTGGATTTGCCACCTTCTAGCAATAAACTTCACTGCCAAGGCTATTACCAAGGAGTACTTGGTCTTCTGAAGGAGCTCTACAGAACTGAGAATGGGTTAGGACGCTTGTACTGGAAATGGTCCTGGGAACAGGGGCCATGAGCAAGGTTCTCATCCAAGAGCCACAACTACCAGCTGGAAGTCAGGCACCATTTTTTGCTCTTGATTGCGTAAAGGCAAGCTGAGGCAGTGACAAACAGGCTGCTTGCTACAGACCACACCTAATGGCAAAAGGTACAAGCCATACTCAAATTGAGAAATAATCTATTCTTTCCAATCCCTCAGTTTCAAATCATTGTGTCAATCAGGTACCATCGTCATCATGCCTTCTTCCAGAGCTTGCCAATTTTTTCTGTGAAAAGCTATGGCAGCTGCTGTGTTTGCAGAAGTAATAAATAGAGGCACATTCTTATCTGATGACAGGCCTCCTACCTGGGTCATGACTACGGAAAGCAAAAACTAGAAGCCACATTAGACACAGGCACATCCAGGCTTCTGCAACACATTCACTTCTCCTGTGTTTGGAAGAAAAAAATGCCTCAGCCTGAAAGATGGGAAAGCACATCTCTCAAGTGACTGCTGAGCCCTGTCCACCATCTCCAGTTGCATTCTATGTCTGGCACTACCCTGGCTTTGTACCAGTTGATGGATGGGACTGAGGAATTCAGCCAGCCAAACAAAGGCTGTATCTGTGTCCAGATATGGTTTACTACCAAACCATGTACATGTCTGTGCTGGCCATGTACAGTGGAGGGGTGCTGCTCAGGATAGTGCATCCTAAAATATAGTCACATGTGAAGTCCTCAAAATGTATTTCTGAAGTTTTCGCTCCCACCAGTTGCTGTGCCCTCTGTTCAGACATGCCAACTGGTGGTGTGCTTCCTTGACTATAGTTAAGAGTTCAAAGTAGGGGCTCTGATCTCCCTTACATATTTTGCTGGTGGGCAGCCAAAATTATTTATATATGCAATCATTATCACTACCCACATGCTAATACAAAGCTGATCTGATCTGATCTCTGAAGCATGACAAAGAAATGAAGTTGTTTGCTGCCTTTAATGCTATTACCCAAGTTCTATACACAGAGAGCATTTAGTTTTTTGCCTTTAGTGTTTCTCATTGAAAACCTTATTGATGCAATTGCTCCACTTGAGCATTTCTATGACCCCAGCTAACCCATTTTTCAGTGGTTGTCTTTAACTTCACCCACAGAGGGAAACTTCGTTTTTTCACTGCAGCAGTGTCTTAACAGTTACAGCTTGGTTTGTATTGATGCACCTGTTTAACCATGTATTTTATCTTTAATAGTGGTCTATACCATGTGGTGCTCAGTGCACCCCTTCACCTTACCTTTTCATGCCAATCTACACCTGTGGATCACGTGCAAGAACAGGAATTAAGCATCAAGAGAATTTTCTCACTACTCTTAAAACAGCATATCCCCCCCTGTGATCTTTTGCTGGGCATAAGGCTGAAGTGCACAGAAGTGAAACAGCATCAAGAAATCGAGACTTTCTTCTGATTACAATACAACATTTCAGTCTGTTACCATCTACTGGTCAATCTTTATAAAGAAAAAAATATTATATGTGCATTGAAGTATTAGAATACATAAATTTCCTTCATATCAAGTAGACACAAATGCATTGTGATATTAAAACACAGTACATTCTGATATCCTGAAGTATAACTTACTGCTTTCTACAGCTACAAGATTACATTTTTGCAAGGCACATGCTAGGATACCTCACACAGAAGAAAACTGTGTTTATCACATGCCTCCTGCCAATTAAATTAAAGACAACACAGGTAGGCAGCATAAAATAAGGAAAGAAGAGCAAATGAAACTTGTTTAAAGGGAAACAATACATTAAAACTGAAACATGTGGATTACAAACATGATTATTGCTTACATGAAAACTTGTCTAAGGCCATGATAAATTATTAAAAAATAGCAATACAAAATACAACTGGTGGCCTTTCACAAATTATTTGAACCACTGGCCCAGATGCTAAATCAAATAAAATACACTATCCTGTATTTCTGCTTCCCAGATGAATTCTCCTAATAAAAACAGTTTAACAAGAAAGGAAATTTCCCACTCTGAAGAACCTAAAGAATAACACATATAATGCTACTAACCAAACTAACACAGAGCACTGATCAACATTTCCATGATACTTTAAAAACCAATATGCACAAGACAGTCATCTAACCAATCCTGCCCAGTATCTTCATAGACTTCTTTTTCCCTTTTCCTATCCTCCTAGCTTCTAATGTATGTTTTTCAAAAACGCCTATCACAGTGACCTACTGCTTTGCAAGAGATTATAGCAAGCATCACATTGTATTGCTCAGTATTTGTTATGCTTCAGCCCAAGATGGTGCCTGTAGCCACAAGCAAGTGTTCTACAACCTTAAAACCTTTATCAGTTACCCCATTTTGACATTTGAGATAGAGCACAGGTGATAAAAAATACAAACACAAATCAACAGGTGGGGAAGATAAAAGTTTAAGCTTCTTTCTAAAAAAAAAAAAGGCAACAATTTAAAACACAAGTTTCATAGGTTTGGTTTGTTTTTTGGCAAAAATCTGTCACAAATTAATTGCAGGCTCTATCTTTCTATTATAGCATCTGCATAAATAATATAGCAGCCACTAGGATATATATTTAAGCTTACACATACACACTGACATCAGCTGTTTCCAAATATATTAATTAGAAAGTACTGAAATATCGAACGAGACTTTAAATGCATGAACTCAAAATAACATTTGTTAACACAAATGGCCTTAACTAACTGAACTACTGAGAACTGAATGTTTCATTACCAGTTTCCTCTTCCACTTGCCACCCTGACAGCACCTTCCTCAAAACTGAAATAGTAAACAGTTTTTGTATTTTGAATGGGTCACTTTACTTCTTAGTGGTTCACTGATGTCTGAGCATACACTAAGCAGGCAAAGAAAAGTATGTGTTTAAGTACTTATGAACCTTATTTTCCTTGGAACTAGTGACTGCAAAACAAACTCCTAACCCCATTTAAAGCTGGATGCAGTATGACACCAGCATGCTTAAGAAACAGAAACACAAGTGGGCAGATACAGCAGTCTTTCATATTCTTATTCCACTTTCTCTGCTGTTCTGAAAGAGAAGTCAAATATGATTTGCTTTATGGTTCAGTATTAGAGCATGAAACCATTGCGACAAGGGCACAGAAATGCTACCTACGTATGATTTAAACCAGTAAAATATATTACAGTCCAGCAAAGCAGACAAACTATCTGCAAAACCCCAAAACATTAACCCAGTGTTTTTTCAAATATGTTTATCCTCACCCAAATATTTTTCCCCTTAATTTTATGATTTCCACTTCCATGAATCAGAATTGAGAGGATGGATATACACACAAACTTCAGTCACAAAGGTCTGACTGACAAAGGTCAGTCTCCCTTGGAATAGAAAAGATTATACAACTCTCTTGGTTCTCAGCTTTCTGAAACACTGACCTTTGAGGCTAACATTTTCCATTTTCTTAGCTAGCTTTTTTACTGCAAAGTATTTTATTTATCAGTTTCCTTACCTCACAGGAAAAGACCTTCCAAAATTGATAGATAATTCCAACACAAAACATCACTCAATGTGACACAATTATAGCAAAGCTGACTGCACATGAAAAATACTCTGAGGACCTCAAGGTGCTAAAAGCTTAGCAGGATTTTCTGCTGTTGGTGAACACTAGCTGCATAATAGGATGGCCAAATTAATTATGCAACTAACTGATTACATGAAGTACAGTCTCTTGCTACAGCTACTGTCACTATTTGAAAATAAATATGGGCTCCAGCCAAAACAGCTTACTTCTCCTTGTCACCAGCCCAACCCCTGTCTTGTAGCAGCTGAAAATAAAGCAACAACGAATCAAATATTGTATCCCATTAGGGCTGATCTTTTTTCCAGATCCCAGTGTGATACCAAAACATCAACCAAAACCAGGCTAGCAGGAATGAACAGCTGAGAGCAAAGAGGGAGAGCATGGCAAAATCATCACATCTGCAGCAGTTGAGGCTCAAGGGCAGGTTGAAGTGATGTATAGCCATGAAGTTACCTGCCACTTAAGGTTAAAATCTGATCCAAAAAGCAGGGAACTAATTGATATGAATAACACAGATCAACTCTATCACAGTATCTGCTGGTACGGACTCCTGGTAGTTCTAAAGCAACAAGTTTCAGAAACTCTTCAGTAATTAAAAAAAAAGATAGTTTATATAACAACTGCATTGAAAAAAAAAAAACATTTACATTTGCAAAGCCAAGCACTCAGGTCCTCCTTTTATGTGATGCGTATCTCTTGACAGAAGTGAACAAGAACATTTCATTATGAACGTCACAAGGCAGAGAGAGTCCAAGAATCAAGTATTGCTTCTCCATGGCAGGGGCCATGTCAAAGAACTAACATTAAAACAACAGGTGAGAGCCAGGGCTTGGAGGGGGGGGGGGGGGGAAATTCCCCAAATCCTCATAGAATAAATGATATTACTCACTCCTGTGAAACCCTTATCTGTCCCATGAACAGGAACTCAACTAGCAATTTTTGTCTTTTTCTTCCCCTCCTTCTCCTTCAACATACATGTTCACTTTTTAGGCTTAGCATGCAAAGACTTATAATCTCAATCAACTGAACTGATCGGCCTAGATTGGTTTAGCTGACATAAAACAGCTATAGTAAGGAAAATTAATTTATAACTTCACTACTTTGCTGCCTCTTTAAATTTTGATGTTGTCATTTTAAATGCTACATCAAATTTTAGAAATGGCATTAATAACATTTTTAAAGTATCTCTTCAAATGAACTCCTGGATTTCACAGTGCTTTCCTGTTGCAGGGCATAGGAGAGTGAGTGTACTGGCACTGAGCCCTCATGTGCTGTGATCCTGCTAGTAGGCTTGTGCACAGATGTTCCCCACACATGACTCAGTTATCTTGAAGCCAGTACTACAGTGCTGGTGCATAATGCACCTGGTGCAGTTGCTGTTTATACTGCTTGCATGTGAATACATGACCTCACAAGCCTCCACTCATGTCTCCTATGCTATATGCCAAAGAAAATGAGTTTTTACCTCCAAAGAGCCTGTCATTCACAACACAGACAGGATGCATACAAGCAATCCCATGAGAGCCTAAGAAAACCGAGATAATACTGGTCCATAGCTATGTGTGTGTGTAATTACTCACACATATTCAGTCTCAAATATAGTCTTCTTTTTAAAACTTCTCCCTGTAGCAAAACTTGTCTTTGTGCTAAGCTTAAAATGAATCACTAAAACTGTACATACACCAGAAAACAGTAGAAGTTCAGGCAGTAGGCTGAAGTCCTGTGGACCACGACTGTCCATACTGTTTGCTAGCACTTGCCTACTTACATTCCTGACTAGGATCAACTAGACATTCTTGCACACAACACCTGAGCTCAGCTCAAAGGACACATTTAGACAGAGTCTGTTCCCAGGAGACTTAAGCTCTGCAGATCAGAGCCACACAGAACAAATCACCACAAGACCAGGGAACTACTTCTTGTTTGTGCTATGCATCACAAAGTCACCCATTTTTTCTGATTGTGGTTTCTAGGGAAGTTGTGGGAACATTTTGACTGTAGCATTCTGACTCATAAAAGAGAACTGGTTATGCCTTGAGGAATGTTCTTAGATCTGGCATGCCCATGACACAACAGCTGCAACACCTATGACCCACACTTGTGGGACAGTAACAGCTCCTGACACCCCAAGGGAGGCAGCTGCAGAATCATTACCTGCTATAATCTGCCCTAGACTACATTGCATGTGTGGCAATGATGAAGCAGATGGGTGAAGGAGAATGGCAGAGAGCAGGAGGAATTTTACCTGAAGTTTCAAATTTTTCCACCTCAACGTAAGATGCCAAAAATCTGAAAACATGGAGTCCTACAGACATTATGGCATGTAATTCATACCCTGGATAGATATACGTAAATAGCTCATAACTCAAAATTAGCTTTACCAACTTTTCAACTCCAATGAATATACAACCCTCTACCTTTTAATCTTCATACTGTGCTGAAGCTTCTGCTGTGCAATAAGGGCTATCTAAGCAGTCATCTAAACTCCTACTGAGGAGAACTGGTTTGTCCAGGAAAGGCTGGCTCAACCATGAAGTTAACCACATCAAATCTAATAACCGGATGGAAAATTAACACGTAATTTGATGCTGCAAGACAGAACCGTCGCATTCTGGAACTTAGATGGACCTTCTGCAGCTCATAGCTTCTTCTAAACTCATGTTTTTATCTTTGATTAAAATCACAGTATAAGTAAATCTACTATGAAAAGAAATGCTGTAGAAGTGGATTTTCCCCCTCCTGTTTCTCAAGTATTTTGAGTTGTGAGAGATGAGACTACAGTAATATATAACTTGTGGTAAGGGAGGGAAGATATCAAAACTAAGAAGCGGGACAGACAATAGCTCTATTGCTAAGGAAGGAGTGAAGTCAACAGCCTAATACCATAAATGCCCAGAATTAATTTACCCAGAGTTTCAGGGAAAACTTAGGAGTTGTGTGTCTAGAATTATTGCTCATAGTGGTAAGTCCCCTTCCGCAGTTTCTTCTAATTGTGACCATATCATTTGCATATCAGAGAGAGAACACTCTTTAAATTAAAATGTATGTCAGGACAAAATTACACCACCTGCCAAATAAAAAAAGGGCTGAAGTTTAAGTACTTGAACCGTTAGAAGCCCAGTAAGCAGTTAATCAATGACTTATTACAGATTCACAATCTTAATCTCAACTTGCACACAGCCCCAGTGATGCAAAAAAAGTTCATTTAATGCCATCTACTGTTGCAGTACCATCTAACTCACAGCCCTGGCAAGCATGCTCACTTTGTATTTGTTCTCCAATTTGGCAGGGGTAGGAATGTGGCCTCTCCTCCGGAAGGTTGTAAAGTGCTTGCACTGAGGGCATGGCTTGGTGCTGGAGTCAATGCGGCTGAGTTCCAGGAAATATTTATACTTGATGATGTCATCATGGGGTAGGTTATAGAGGACAGTTGTTTCATCCAGGTGTTCACTGCACTCTGTGATAGGGCATTTTATATCCGCTTGTCCCAGCTGCACCTGCATTTGAAAAAAAAAACCAAAACATAAGGGCTGATGACATTTTGTCTGTAAAAGTTAAACAAGCATTGGTGAATTTGGTGAGGAAAATTAATTTTAAGTACTGTAACAATCCACAGAGTATTAAGCATATAGTCTTAAAATTATTTTTGCAATTTTTCCAGAGAGTATTTTCAAATCCAAACAGAAAAGCTAATTACCCTTATAACAACTGCAGTTACTTAACATATAGTCTCAGAGTTTGTACCGTGGCTACTGACTCCACAAAACCAAAATACAAATCCTAACTAGCAGAGCCCATCCAGCACTCCATACTTTGGTGTAATGGTCAGAGCTCCACTATCATGGCTCACACAGGCTGTGAAATGATCAGGGAATCATAGCACAGAGGAATTAGAAGTCAATTTAAGATCATCAGAGTCTAGCAGCTCTGACTCAGTGCTAGCCTGGAGCTGGTTCCTGCTCAGCATGCTCAGTGCCTCTGCAGTCCTGCTTCCAAGAAGCTCCTTACACGCCATACTGCAAGTACAGAAAATTTTAGCTGAGCCTGATTGAGGTAATAAATTTCCCCAGAACCCAAAGTCAGTTTTAAAACAAATACCACCACGCCAGCAAAAAAACCCCCAAAACAAAAAAAAACAACATAAAACCCACCTTAATAAAAGCCAAACTAAAACAGAAATAAGCTTGAGGTTAACAAGGCAGAAACTGTTGTTGACCTAATAAGCCCTGATGGTCCCAAGCTGATCCATATGGTCAGATATTCACAACGTGTTTCCAAAGCTTCTGGATCCAAGAACCACATTGGACCCAGGTCTGCACCCTTCACGCTTGGCAGGATTTAACAGCTCGGACTCTATGCCAAAACAACAGATCCTACTTGGTCTGGAAGCACCAGAGTTGCATTTCCTTGGCAGTGAGCCCAAGTTAATAAACCCTGCTGGATCTTGAGAGTCTGCAAGGACCCAGCTAAAGCCTGTTTGTATCTATCTCATGTAAACTTGAAAGAGTGAGCTCTGACAGTACAAGTGGAGCTGACCACCAGCCCAACTCCTTTCTCACTGAATATCTCCGTGCAGATTAAAAAAGGTGCAACAAGCACTTCTTTCCAGGAATTACCACTTGAAGGTTGGGTTTGATTTCCCTAGGTTGCTTATTCTCTAGCACGCTCTATTAGAGGAACCTGCCAAACAATACACTAAACAAAACAAACACCTCAGATTTGGACGCAGATCTCTCTACTGCACAGTGGTACCAGAAGACACATCAAAGACTCCACTAATGCAGTGTTTAAGCCACAAAACGTTGGAAAATCCCTGTAAAGCAACACAACCCCATCATTGCTGCCTTAGCAATGGAGCCATGTGGGCCCTAACTGAATGATAATTTAGTCAGTAGCCAGATGATTAGAAGATTCATAACACCACGGCATCAAAACCAAGGTTCACACGGATTTAAAACAATCCCTATAGCACTACCTCTTTCTCTCAGCAATGCAGCTAAAACTAAGGAGAGCAAACAGATTAGTCTGTGTTAAGAGATAGAAAAGCAGGGTACGGATGGTGGCAGCCAGTCTCAGACCAGAGCATGGTGGAGAATACCTCAGCACACCACTGCTGCTGTGGTGCCCTGAGCAGTCTGCAGCACCGAGGAGAGGCAGCTCCCCCAGATGTATGCCCACTCTTAGGATGAAATTTCCCTAAATTTCATTTCCAGCTCTAAAAAGTGAGCAGAGCTCTGCCACATGCAAACAAAGCTAGGCTCAATTTGGCTTTTACATGGCCAAGTGTAAGTACTGGAGGAATATGTACTCAAGGGCATGGGAAAAAAAAGACCCAAACCAAAAAATCCCCCAAACTCTACTAACTGCATGCTGGGGAATGTCCACATTGTATACCCGTAGAACACTAATTCACCTGTAGTAGCATTTAAAAATCAAAGCCAAGCATATGGCACCACCAGAGTGACTCTTCTCAGAAGAACCACCCAGTACATCATGAAGCTATACTTAAAAAGCAGATGACAACCAATACTAAAAGACACTAAAGTCAGAAAATAATTTGCTACAGAAACATAAAAAACTATTGCATTAGGACTGGTATAAGCTTTTGTTCAGAGACGTATCGGTACAACACTTTAAAACCAAATAGTCAAATTAACCCCACTGACAACTACTTCATGGTTTGTTGTTTGTTTTTTTTTGGTTGGTTGGTTGGTTTTTGTTTGTTTGGGGTTTTTTAAGCATTAGGAAGATATTAAAAAAAGGCACATCCTTTTGCTAATAGTAAACTAAGCTTCAATGGCATGGCACTTCACAGTGAGAAGTTGCATTGTATCTGACATTGACACTGGTACTTAAATACTGCTTATATTAAATGCTATTTGGAACAAACCTGCATTTATAAAACTAAGGAATATAAAGCTCAACACTTTCTGTATTTCATGCCCACACCAAATATGATTAATATATGTGGTAAGAGTCATATGTGGTTTCAGTGTTTATTTTGAAAATCTGTTTTACACCCACTCGAAATAAGTAATTTTTAACCTCTGTAATAGTTTCAGCTTTTCAAGTTTGGCGAAGACTGATCCTTTTCCTGTGTTTCAAATGGGACTAAAGTGAACAGAGCTTATTAGCAGTAACTTCAATGGAGCCTTGTCCTACTAAAACAGTCCATCTTTGTGCACTAACATCAGCAGTAGGTAAGAAGTACAGCTTTAGAGGTAGCCTGTTAGGCTACCTGCTGCCAAAGACCCAGGAGATGCTATTGAATGTGAATAAAAAACAAAACAAAAAATCTCTTAACATTGGCAAAAATAACTTTTTTTTTATTTTTTCCTTTTCTTTTTGTTTCGAAGAGCCTTATTCCCTCAATATCTGATTCTCACAATGTCAAACCCCCAAGTTTTAAAAATACCTCTGTGTATTAAGAACCTAAGAACTCTCAATATATACAACAGCATGGTGTATTTTCACAACATGAGGAAGGACTCAGATATGACTAGACGCAGTTGAACTGTAGTATGGTGCCAAATGTCAGGCAGAATCCAGTTCTTATGCTCAGCTGTGCTTCACTTCTGTAAAGCATCTCAGAAGGGGCTACGTGTTTTCATAAGGAGAAAATAGGCGCTAGCACATTTCATCCTACAGAAAGGTAACATTTAAACTATCAGGAGAGTAGTATGTACCTCCCTCAGCCAGTTCTTGAGTTATTTTTTTTTTAAAGGGGGGACAGGTTGGTGGCAGGAAGAGGAGGAATAGGGACAGTACGCACACACAGACTCTACACTGATACACTTACTGTCCCAAAAAGCAGTGACATCAGCAACAGAAAACAAAACCAGATGGCATGGTACTTGAAGTCAGAAAATTATTTCCACCCCCTGAGCTTTCTTTTAAAGGAAATCTTTGTCAGCTACACAGAAAGCAAACCAGACTAGAGATGCACCGATTTATACCCATCATTTAGCCTGGCTCAAGCCAGACATAAAGTCATGTTTGCAAGCTATACTTGGGAATCTGTTTACAGCTATATTTCTTAAAGAAGGGGCCATTCTAGCTTAAAATAGACACATACAAACAAGCGTTTTCTAACTGAAACTTTGCTCTTAGTTCAGAGATGCATATACTAACTTGCTTTTACTTCTTACCTGCTAATGCTGAAAGTGAACATTGCCATATCTAACAGGCACTTCTATAGGGAAATTTGATTTCTACCACTTCACCAAGTTATCCTCCATAAATTATCAAGGAAGTTATGCAGACAAAAGATTTTGTTAGGAATGCACAGATTCAAGTGAAGGGACAGTCTAGTCTATGGGACTTTCATATTCTACAGGTAAAAATAAATTGGATTAAAAATCACTTTCTTTGTAAGCAAAATCCTATTCCTTTCTAGTTCACAGGAAACATTTATCTTTCATTTTTGTTGGTAAGTTGCAATCAATGAAGAATTATTTTTCTTGTAGGTTTGGGAAGTATGTAATTTTGAATCTACTTTCTTAAAAAAAAATCATAAAAATTCATAGAAAGTACTTGAAGGATTCACCACAATTCAGGACTCGATAGTGGTAGGTGCTAATGAAATCAAATCCAAGCAGACAAGATTCAAGAAGTGCCAACCAAAGACTGTACAAACTTTTACTAAGCATTTTGCCCCTGCCTTTAAGGTTATGGTACCGTGACCATTTCTGTGGTTTGAGAGGTAACTTTTTCCCTCTTTAACTAATTTCTCAGCGGACTTGCAATAATTTAGTTTCTGAATCCCTTTCTCATTAAGTTTCTCAATCCCTTTCTCATTAAGTTTCTCTACCACCTTCTCTGACAACCATCAACTGTAACCTCAGTCCAGTTAAAAGTCATCACTCCTCTCCTCAGAACGGAAGAGCTTCACTAGCATTACTGGGGCACCTATCACTGACTTCAAAGGGATCTAGGAAGAGTTCAAAATAGTGTATTTGAATTGTATTTAAAATGGACATTTATTACTAATAAAAGCTGAACCAGAGACTTCCACTAAAAAAATATTTCTATTGTGTCACAAGCTCACGTAGACCAGCCTTGAAAGGATCCATCAAGGATGTTCCCCTTCATATGTCCTTTAAGTACAGTCTTTGTTCTCCTTTCACAAGTACCACACATCTGGATGAAGCTATAATAATGACATGGTAGTTCCTGATCCATATGACATTCAGAGCGAGTACTTTAAGCTGTAACACTGCAGGTTTGAGTAGACACCATCTCTTCTAGTTTTTCTAACAATTTGTTGTTAATGAGTTTTGCATTCATTATCACACTGTCAACAATAAAGAAGAAACAAAAAGAAGTCTCAGGGCCTTCAAAGAACTTGTTAGTATCTCATCCATCCTTCAGGAAAGGGCACTCCAACGCAAGAAGCTGGGAAGGAATCCCTGTGTTCATAAATGCAATCCAACCACCAGTAGCACATCAAAGGTTTGAGCAACTTCAGCCCTAGAAACAAATCAAAACCTTAACAGGCAAAACTAGCCTTGGCTGCCTGGAGCGAAATCCCAAACCATGGTGTCAGTTTCCAATTCAAACTTATTTTTCCTTCCACAGTCACATAGTGACTATCCTCAGTGTTGTTAGAGAAACTAGTAAGATATTTTTCAGAATGCACCTAAGCTCAATCAAACCTTTTTCTTAAAGGTCTGTTAATTTGCTTTTTCTTTTGAAAACATGCTGACAAAGTTCTACTCCTTTTCCTTCCATAGGACTAGGCACTAACTGCTCACATGGATTTGGTATCACTGGGAACATTCAGATTTTACTTGTCATGTTCACATAGGGATTGGATTTATAGAAAATTACTTGTAGAAAAACTATTTAATACTGAAATTCTCCTTTGCAAGATGTTAACAATTATTAACCTGCAGAGCTCTCCCTTTCTGCCTTTTCATCTCATGTTACTTCAGTGAGTGATTCAAAAAGGAAACAATTTCACCTCACTAATGTGTTTAGAAAAACTGCACTGCATCAAATCATGCATCTGGCTGCTACTACTGATCAGACCTAGTGCATGTCATCAGCATGTATGAAGGTTCTGTGCTTTCTGCTCTGGTGTTTTGGCATCTGTGGTAACCCCCAGGAGAGCTAATGCTTAGTCCCATGGCTGGAAAAAAACCAGGGCTGGTACACCTGGATGGCTGCCCATTGAGCTGGGTCACTCACTGGAAAAGAAGCATGCCAGAGTTAAACCAAGAGACTGACTGGCAGAAAGCTTTCACAATCTAAGGGAGCCCTGGAGAGTGCAAGATAAAGCAATCTTTCATCTCATCTCCCGCAGCCTGTGTGGGGGCAGAGAGAGGGGAAAAACCCAGCTGAGGAAGGTAGCCTGGGAGGAAGCATGGCAGAAAGTGCAAACCTTGGAGGAATCTGACCCTAACCCACAGGTCTCTCAGCATTCATTAAGGGGGAGAATACACAAAAGCTTTCTGATTTTGTCCAGGTGTGCATATTACCAATGCTACCTAAGTGTGCGTATGGTGTTTTTTCTATCCCTTAGAAGACACATTCACTCTTACTAAAAGATAAAAAGCAATCAGTTAACTCTTTTGTTGACAACCTTAAATTCAGAGGAAGACAGCTTGTTTTCCTACAGTTGACATAAGACATGTAGAAGCTGTGATCTATGTTTCCATTTTTTACCAGACAAGCTGAACCCGATTCTATCCTGCTCATCCAGGTGCTCTGTCAAGGTACAGACACACTGCAAGAGCCTATGCCGACATCTGGGGAAGCCAAGGAGGGAACAGGTCGAACAGGACAATACATGGGTGCAGCAGCAGCAGCCACCAGAGAGCGTGGGAGAGCACCAGCAGTGTGGGAGCCTTCCCCCCAGCACTGGGCAGCAACCCTTGCTTTCAACAGGCCTGACCTCCCAAATGCAGAAAAGTCATAACACGTTTACTGTAATTCATTTAAATACTTACCTCAGAAAAAAATAAATTAGAAAGAAAACAAAGAAAAACCCCAAGCTCCTCAAAAATCAACATCCTATTCTCCTTTCTAATTAAGGAGATTAAACCAAAGTGAGCTCAGTTACCTGAGCAAGTGATTTTTATGTATATGATGACCTCTTGGAGGACCAGTGATTAAAAAGGTACATAGCTGTTTCCTTGTTTTGCTTACAACAGGAAATTCAATAGTCAAACTCCAACCTCCACTGGGATCAGACTAGATTAACCCAGATTCAGATCTATTTCAAAGGAATAATACTATTAACAATGATTAGTATCACAATCAAAACCTTTCCCACGCATTTCTTAAAGATGGATAAAAAGTTAGGATCCACAAGATGATCCGAGGGCTGGAGCACCAAGAAGACAGACTGAGCAAACTGGAGTTGTTTTGCCTGGAAAAGAGAAGGCTCCAGGGAGACCTCACGGCAGCCTCCCAGTACCTAAAGAGGGGCTACAAGAGAGCTGATGGAAAGGGACTTTTTAAAAGGACATGGGGTAATGGCCCTAAACTGAAAGAGTGCAGGTTTAAATTAGATGATAGGAGGAAATTCTTTACTGTGAGGGTGGTAAGACACTGGCACAAGCTGTCCAGAAAACCTGTAGATGCCCAACCCTGGGAAGTGTTCAAGACCAGGCTGAATGGGGCCCTGGGCAACCTGGCCTAGTGGCTGCCATCCCTACCCACAGCAGGGTGGATTGAACTGGATGATCGCTAAGGTGCCTTCCAACCCAAACCATTCCATGATAAGCTGTTACAGAACAGTAAAAAAAAATGTAGTCCCAATCTTCATTGAGAAACAGCACTTTGGTCTGCATGTGGAGCCAAGCAAAATCCATCAACTGTGACAAGTTATACACCAATTATTTACATTGAAAAAGGAGATAATTAGCTCATTCTTCTACTATTTAGTAGGAAGGCTTCCCTCCAGACAAGAAAGCTAAAATAAGCTCATGAACTCCCATCTGCCAAGCAGCGTTCTCCTTTCAAATAAAATAGAGTCCAAACCACTGCATACTTGCACAATCTATTCACTAATCTGTATTACTGAGCCTTTAATACAGATAAGCCCAGTTGGTATCATCATCAGTATTTAATTAACCTTCGGTTTCTCCTGCAATGGCTGCTGCTATGTTTTATTGTTATACCTACAGAAACACTTCATGATGCTTAATATTCCTCCAACAGAAAGTGGTGCTTAGCATAAAATAAAGCTGTCCTAATCAAGTAAAGAAGGTAGGAGAGGACAAGTATGCTCCCATCTGTCCTAGTTCAGCAGGTGGGACCAGTTTATCACTGTGTTTGTGTGACCAAAGCTATGTATTCTACACCTTCTATTCATTTCCCATGAACTGTTAACAATGGACCATTTGCAGCAGCTGCCCAGGGCACACCTGACCCCTCAGGGTGTGAGCTGGGTGTGAAAAATACCTGTGAGATAAGAGCTGTGATAACTCCCCTCCAGGGAGTCATTAGCACCTCCACACCCACCCTGAGGTGTCATGTCTGCTAACAGACCATCAGTGATTCCAAATACCCCATGACTCACAGAGTGAGATCACTCATTGTGTAATTCCCCAGCCTGGGGGAGGTACTTGGTGGTCCCACTTGGACCTGAGGGGATATAATCTTGGGGGTTTGGGGACTTGGGGAACCATTCATCAGATCCAGAGGAGAACCAGAACCTCGACAGGACTGCGACCAACAGGTTTCTCACTTCTTTTTACTTTGAACTCAGGGGAAACCATGTGGGGCTCAGCACAGGGGCTAATGAACACCATTGTGTTTGTGCCCTGGGGGCTGGGTTATACTTCTGGGTTTTGTGGGTTAAAACCAATTTCTCTTTGTATCATTGCATGTATTGTTATATTTTTTATTAAATTGTAGCTCTGACTTATAACCTCTTTTGTGTTTGGTTCGTTTCTCCTGCCAGTTTACTTTCAAACCAGCACATATCTATCTCACTACACCATCCAAGAAAGTGGCTACAAAACCTAATACAGATTTGGCATGGATGTGGGCAATTACTTGAAAACGGCGAGAACTTTTAACATACATATCTTGACTATTCTCTTGCCCAACCTGATCATCTGCATTCCCTGGAACATAGGAAAAAGGACAGACATTTTATAGCCATTCCTAAACCGCCCTGTTTTCTTTCAGAAAGATACCTACAACTATCTAGTTTCTACATCTCTGCTAGGTCTGAGATTGTGAGTTTTCTTGTGCATATGTTCAATAATCAATGTTTTCATTCTTGACTATCAGACATGAAAGAAATTGTGCCCTCTTTACTTAATTAATTTAATATAGAAACAGACGAGATGCATAGGTACAAGCAAAAGCAGAAGAATGTCTGAAAAGTACTTTTTAACTGGCAGGTGACTGTCAGGAGTAACAGTATCATACCTTATGTTTAAGATTCAGGGTGGAGTATACGAAGTTAAAATACCATCACTTGTGTCCCCTTACAAACAAGGTAACTTAAAAAAATTTGTTTATGCAATCGCATTGTAACAAAATAGCTACGATTTGATTTATAAATAGTTATTTTGCTCTGCCTTGTTCCCATCCCATCAGACCAGTACCTATCCACAACAAATAAAGTCTCTTTTGGTGAAATGCTATTCTATTCAAGCTATCCCAAAGTGAAAGAAACTGGTAACTTTTAGACAGCATAAGTAACAGATGTCCATGCTGACCCATTTTCAGGGATAAATCTGGGCAAGGCTAATGCAGAACAAACTTTTGAGCTTCTCCCCACATACCATCATTCAAACCTCCAGATACTAGCCATAGCTCCAATATCACGACTTGATTAAGTTATTTCTCATAGTGCATTAAGTTAGAACCACATTTCAACACACATTCAATGAAATGATGGATACAGCCACAACAGGGAACAAACATACATGATAAAGAAGTGCAAACAGCACAGCCTTCTATAGGGAGATGAAGCAAAAGCTTAAACAGCAGTTCTGATCCACACTCAAGAGAAGCAGAAGTGAAAGTGAAAACATCACCGGCGCTGGGATCAAATTACCCTTTACCAAACAGTTACACTGTTACCAACTCAGATGAAAACTACATCACAGAAAAAAAATCCCCTTAGGAAAGTTGAAAGGACAACTATGCCTCACAGATGCTCTAATCCAGTAGACAGCTGCACTCACCTAGTGCATAGTAATTTCTTAACAGCATATTTAACATCCAAACTATCAGAGTTAACTCTCCTACTGATCAAAGTGGGTGTGTAATTTGACTTGTTACCATGTCAGGTCAGTCTACCCAAGAGTCTGCCAGAATTGGGCCCCAGCTGAAGCTGGAACTTGATCTTGATTGACAGAGAATTTGTGTATTGATTGCTGAAGACATTGTTTGTCCAAAGCAGCTAGAATCCTTACAACATTACAAAATCATTAGAAACAGCAAAACAAGGGGGGAAGCAGACAATACAGATGTTACATACCATCAAAACCAAACTATAGCTGTGTATTCAGAACAATATATTCCACCTACCACTTTCACCTAAAGCAGAGAAAATATGAAACAAGTTCATTTAAATTCCTAAAGGCAGTACTATCAGCCGACTATGCTGTTCAAATACTCACTTTCACATCAGGTACGCCACATGAGAAGAAAATATGACTTCCCATCTGTTAGACATTCTCTTTAAAAAAGACAAAACAAAGCAATGTTCTTTATATATGTAAATCTATGTTTAAAAAAATATATAACAATATAATATGACCTTTACTACAAGCCTTTTACTATTTCAAAATGTTGACATGGATTTGACAAAGCAGTTGCATGTAGCATTGTACTCCAAGAGCCTGCTTTTATGATGAGGCAAAAATGAACAACAGAGGTAGAGTAAGTGAAAATGCCCCAGATTAGACTCCTGGCTAAAATCTCAGTGTTAATAGTGAGGAAAAGATTTGATTATTGCAAGAACACTGTTGTGATCAGATAATGCTGTGCAAATACTTGCATGTAGGAGAACGACAAGGTAAAATAAGGCTTCCTTTCCCTGCCTCATGTTTTTAATCACTTTGAGAACAACAACAGTCCCAAACAGTGTAAGATATGGAGAGAAAGGTGGATGTAACTGCTGTCATCACTGAATTCAGATACTTGCAACCATTCTTCTCAGCTGGTTAGAATGACTGGCCTGGAAAAGAAAGGCAAAAGAGGAGTTCTACACAGACTTCTCTTTCAAGATGGTATGTCTGGCTTACTCTGCAGAATTTAAACCCAGATCTCCAGTTCTGTGACCAAACACCTACATGGACCTGAAAGATTTGGAGTGCAGGTCCAACTACACCTCTCACATAACAGCTGGTCCAGGTATCCCCTCCTCTGGTCTCAGATGCTTCAGCCACTGGATCAGGTTACAGCTAAGACTGACATTACCTAAGACTGCACCCTAATGACTAAGGAAGAAGCCAATGTAACTTTTCATTCTTCCTCTCTGCTTTAGAGAGCAAATCGTAAGCCTGCAAGGAGAGAAGTTTCAGATGGCTAACACAGGAGACTAAAGTGTTTTTAAATTAGTTTTCCAACACATGAAGCAGCTGAATTAATTCCCTCTGTGACACATGATGACTCCTTCGCAACACCGGAGAAAAGTGGGAAACACATGGCCAAGGAGAGACTCTTGCAGAGATAGCTGGCCTCCAGTCATCTTACCTGTCATGTCAACCTACATCTTCACATCACGTACCAAGCACATCTCGTGTTAACTATGTTTACCATTAGGGAGCTCCAGGCTTGAAATGTGCTCAGCGGCTCCTCAGTAAAAACAGTTAATGGCAACCACAGCACCAGGGTTGGAGGGCTGCACTTGAGCGCTCCCCCTCGTCTAAGCAGCAGTGTTTTCTGCACAAGTGCCAAAATTTCTGTTCTTCAGAAAACAGCCTGTATTTTCCCATAGCTAAGTGATTATTAGGTTTCTTGAATACTCACCTATATTTTCCCATTTTGCACAAGTACTTAAAACACTCAGTGGCATGCATGAAAATGCTTTACTGAGCTTAGGTGTGAAGCAGGCATCTGCCCTAACACCCACCCCACAGCCCTTAATGGTCTTCACACTTTCCACTTCTGCTGGTACAATTCCTGCTCTCCTCTCAGCTGTCTCCCTGAAGGATACAAGAGTCTCATCTGTGTAGCTAAAGCAACAGGAATAGTAAAGTAAGTAGGCTTTTTAAGATGCACAAATGCATTACTTGTAATGAAACAACTCACAAGTATCATCAGTAACTCTGGACCAAGAAGCAGAGAGAACTCAATCAACAACTGTCACATATGCTACAAAACATGGTGAAGCAGCTGCCCGTAAGAACAAAACAAGGATTATTTAAATTTAAAGAGATATTATTAACAGGACACCTTATTAACTTGCCACACACTGCAAAAGAATTTTACTAAGTACATTTCATTGGTCTGTTCCAAGAGTAAAGGTATCATCTCCAGAGTTTCCAACTAACAAATGCTTAAGGAAGTAAAAATGGCTGACGACCAGAAGAAAACCACTACCTTTCATTTCTGTAGATACTGCCTAACTATTTACAAACAAAATTAACTCAGATTTCTCTCAATGCCACTGCCTACAAAAACCGAACCGAAAACAATTAACAATTATTGACAATGAGGGTTTGAAATGTGATGAATAGGTTGTTAAATACCCTGATAGTTCACTTTTTCCAGCATTAAACTTTCGTAGGGCTTCAGAAGCTGGGCTGCTGAACTGAGTGTTTAAAGAAGCAGTATTGCCCTACCAGTAGGTATCGGAGTTTTTGGACCACCACCAGTAAGGACTGCAGCTTAGGGACCAGGAGGTGGGCAGGCGATGTGAGGTGAAGGAGGTACCAAGTCAATTGTATCTATCTCCACTTCTGAAACCACAGGCTCCAGTAGTAATTGAATTCAATACCTGTTGAGGAAATTCTAGTTTCATTAATTATTTCCAAAGAATCTATACAGTCCTCAGTGGGAGAGAGGCTAACAAGTGGGAACTGAAGCAGCACAGGAATAGAAAGGAATTGTTAGAAAGCACGGTACCAGAGAACACATAATAGGGTTTCTAAGCAAGGACATACATGTCACCAACTCTAGATTTTGCAAGACCAAAGAGAGGATCAACAGTGTTCATGACAAAGTGATGAGTAAATGAACAGAATGGTTGTCAGCAAGGAGGAGAAAACTTTTCAAAAGTATCTGATTTAGCATTTCATTGATATTTTCATTGAAGTGGAAGCACAACATGTGATGTCAAACACCACTGATCTATCTATCTATCTAATCTATCCAAATGTGGCTTCTCTTGAAATACTAGATTCGTTTCAGATTTTAATGTGGTAAGAACTACTGTTTTTCAGAAAAATAACCAAACAGTTCTTTCAGGTCTACACACTGAACTATCCCCTATGGGGAGTACAAAGTAACTAAGATACTAACATTATGATGGCACATCTGAAATTCAGTTGCTTACTGAATGAAAGCCACTCTAGACTTTCCTACCTCACAAACTATATGGATTCCCTACGTAAGTGAATGTGATATAGTTGAAATAGCTGAAAAAACATCTAAAAGTTTCATTTCTTCTGGTCAAACTTGATTTGAGAACAGGGTAATAATTCACTCAAACAAGCTGAGGATGTCCCTGGGAGCATTCAAGCATTCAAAGATAACAAACGTCAAAAAGACAAAAGATGTTTATACTTAAATCTAATACTCACTTGCTATGAAACAATTTTAAGGCATTATCAAGGGGAAGTTTAAGAACATTTAATTAAATAATTTATATTTAGTGAAATATATTTTATTAAAGGCAAAACTAATCATTTGCTGTACTCCTGTGCACAGGGTATCCTAATTATACAGTGATTTTTAATAATGAGGTCTTAGGAGTCTACTGCTAAGCTTTACTGGAACACATGTTTAGTAAAATACTTTAATGCAAGTATGGTAAGAATAATAGAAGACTGAAGAAAAGACTTACATATAGTTCAAGTGAATTAGAAAAGTGCCTTAGTCTTTAAACTGATCAATGATTCCTCCAAATGATCATTTACAGCTCACATTTTCATATGCAGAATAAATGCAAATTTTGCACAATGAACAACTTACTATATATGATGAAGTCTGACAAGATTATACAAATCAGAAAAGCAATAAACATTATTAAAATTAGGAAAAAAGTAGGACACACCACACCAGTGCTAATTTCCAAATACTTACAACACATTTTGAGTGCTGTCTTTAAAGCACAAATAGTTATGCTTAGAACTAAGTGCAAATTACAGTTTCATTCAATTTCTCACTTGCAAAACTGTAATCAGGCTAGCAAGTCTTTCCCCACAGAGGAAAAATGGTAAAAGAGAGATCATAAAAGCATTTTTAATGTGCCTCAGCTGCTTCTGCACACCAAACCTCTAATGAAAGTTATTAATTTTGCATTATAGAATATGAATGTCTTGCAAACAAGAATGTATTTTTCCCAGTGTCAGCTTGATTTACCTCAAAGCATAGCTCCTAGCAACAATGAGTGCCAAAACTGAGTCACTGCAAAAAGTGGTCATCTGTGAGAAGTCCCCAGGGACTTGGCTAGGATGACCTTGGAAAGCTCTAATACTATCAGGAAAAAAACCCCAACAATACAGTTGGGAGCAATCTCATTGCTCCTAGACCCATGAAAGCTGAGTTCTACAGGAGAGTATCAGCTTCTGTGCACTTTGTCAGCAAGCTGGAAGTCAATCATCACATACACAGGAAAAAACTTAAACTCTTGAGCTAAGGGAATTACTACCAGCAGTACTGGGCAGTTCTTTTATGCTGATCAGTTGCTAGAGAGATACATACCAGGAGAGATCTCATCCTAAGCAGAGCAATTGGAGAGAGCAAGCAGAGTCCTGCAGCCTGCAGGCATCTTGTGTCTGCCCTGCCCCGCTACCTCTATCCCCCATATCTCTTCTGGTCAGTCTTTGATAGGCCTCCCCACACCACATTGTCTTATTCTTCACCAAGCCAGCCAGTTAGCCTTCATCCCCCAACAGAGAAGCCTTACAGGGTAGCCATCAGGATGAAGATTCTCTTCAGTGCCCATACCATGGCACAGCATCTAGAAACAAGGCACCCTGACCCATTCCATTTAACTCTTTTGCCACCTCCATCCTGCTGTTCTTGCTGCATTTCAGTTTGTCCACTTCCCATGGAGAGCAAGGAAGAACAGGAACACACACCAGAAAAGTGACACTCAGCTCCAGGATCCACCATAGATATATCAGGGGCCTAAGATTGCCCAAAAAGACAAAAAAACTGAACCTTGGTTAAGTCCCGCAAGACTGGGACACCTCAATGCTGTCAGAACGACTAGTGAGTTAAGTTATCCAATGAAAAATCTGCACATGATACATATGAGAAACATTTCATTCCCTGTGTAGAGCACTTGTAAACACAAAGACAAACATCTGCAACATTGAGTTCCCCACTCAGTCACGGAACACTGAAGATTTTTAGTGAAATAACCTAAATGTGATTAGTTTTTGTTCACTTGTTTGTTTTTTAATATAACAACAGAAGCAACAAAGTGTGTTTCTCCAAAGTTTACCCTCAGAGTTCTTCAGGCTGACTGTTTGCTAGAATTTTGCCTGCAGATTCAAGTGGGGTGAGACATTCCTATTTAGAAGAAATCGGGCAAATCTAGAAATCTGGCTTACTTGATTCTAACAGCAGACAACACATTGCAACTGTGATACATGGGAGATACTTCTAGTAAAACACACTTGCTGAATTTACATGGAACTTCCAATGATTTTCCTGCTTAGCTGTGACAGCAGACAAATATCTTAGGATGGAAGATGTTGGATTCACATCCTATGTGAGACCAGACAAACTGCATATATGCCCTACTGACTACCACACAAAAGAAGTACTTTTCAGAGACTCTTGGAAAGTAAAACCCGTTAAGCCATAAACTGGAGTGCAGCACAGCAAAGAAAACCTGGCCAACCCACAGAAACTGTTCAAGAAATATAAGCAGAAAAGTGAAACACAAAACAATAAAAGAAGTGGAGGGAAAAGTCCACACAAGTAGACTAGGACTTTTATTTAGCCACCACTAAGACGGAAACATAAAAATTCTGCTTATATTCCAGGAGCTTTATAATGCCTGAAGTGCGCAAATTCAGACAGGAAGTAATACCAACAGTCCAAACCACAGAAATCCAAAAGGGAAGGAGAAAGGAAGCTATGCAACACGTATATATTTCCCCTTTCATTATATGATTTTTAATTTAACTTCAGTATGAGGGTTTAAATATCCTCACAGGTATTTGTATAGTTACAGTAATCAGTGTAATTTGATACAGTATTTACACGCCAAAGGAAATTTCAACAATTAGGTAACGCTTTCCCAAATTCACAGTTTTCATGAAAAAAAAATTAGAATTTTGCAAGTTTGCAACTAGTTTCAGATGAATGCACCATACCAAAATGCACCATTTCCCCCAAAAAGACAAAATTGGTTTTTAAGGTAGTTTGAACTGGAGTTACAAGTAGGTGTGAGTCCAAGGTTTTCCCACTTTGGTCACTGTAGGACAGCTAAGACTGATCTGTTCTTCTAGTTCTGTAATTTCACATTTTATTAGAAAAAAAAAATCTATGGGCAATTTCTTGTTTGCCTGGGTTTGCATCATGTAGTATTAGCACAATTAATGTATCTGTTGCAAAACGCAAGACATGACACATGCAGGTAACTTCTCTAAATCATAAACCCAAAAAATTACAATTTCTAGGCTGTGAACAAGCAGTAAAAGGAACAGTATACTAAAGTAACACTCAATTTCCTACTGTGATGTGTTCTCTAAGTTGGGTACTGGCAGCTGCTCTGTTATAAATAAAGCCCAATGTCTTTCTGGTCTCATTAGTGCAGCCCTACCTACCTACCTATCCATATTAGTCACTTCCTGCACAAGCATTTGAACACCTACATGGCATTAAAAACACTCTTATTACAATCCAGCACAGCATACAGGTTTAACTGAAACAGTAAAGCTGAAACTGAGCAAACCTGTCCCCTGTGCCGCCACACAAAGCTGTCACCTGCAAAACACTCTGCATAGCAACTGTACTGCTTGAGAAAGACTGGCTCCTTTTCCCAATGCTCTCTTCCCCCAACCAAATTCTGTTCAAAGAGAGGAGGAAAAAAGGTAGGAAAAGCAGATAAATTAAGTCTTAATCTCATGGTTACTCTACCCTCTTCTCCTTACTTATAGAGTTTGAGAGGTAAGAAAAACAAAATCCATCTCTTCTGCTACTTCAAGGAGGTGGGAGGGCGTTTTCAAAAAAATGTTTGTAACAATCAGTGCAATAGGAAAGTAACTGTTACCTCCTTATATGCTTCCAAATTTCACAGCTGTTCAACTTCACAACAAAAATATCTGTACAATAGAAGCACAAAGCTATCAAGCTCTACCTTTAAAACCGTGTGCTGAAATCACAGCTGAGTAACAGAGTAACATATGCTAGCCCAGAATGCCTTGAAACCACAAGGCACAATGCTTCCCATGACCTTGCAGTAAGGAGAGAGGAGGAGGAAAAAAAAAACCCACTGCAAAGTCATTGCTGTCAATCTCGAGACATGCACAGGGATAGCAAGGAACTCCTTAAGCCAGCTGTAACTGGTGTGTCATGAAGGTTCAGCCTTGGCTGAAGTGCCTTAGTTTAACACTAGAGTGATACAAGCAGTGCAAAGCATGGACAGCTCTCAGAGAAATCTACTTGCTCAAAAGTAGTCCAATAGACAAAAGGATGTGACATCTAATTATAAAGATCCTCCTCCAAGGAAGTCAATTATACATTGTCTGGAAGAAAAACAAGTCAAACATTACAACAACACAACAGAAATAACAGAAGTCCACTACTGAGTAATTTTCACTTTAATGGCATGGATGAACAGCACAACCCATGATGTGCCAAGTTAGTCTTTAATTCTACAAATGTTTTCAGAGCACTACTATAAAAACTGTATTCAAAAGGATTGCCATGAAAAGGCAACAGCGTTTCAAGAAGCTCCTGACAGTGGAAAGGAAGCTTATCCAGGAAAGGGAAGAAGAAGCAAAAGTTGGAAGCTAGTGAGAACAGAGGTCATTCTCTAGGATCCTTACAGCACTCACTAGGTAAGTATATACCTTTTGAAGAAGCTCAACTTCCTGCCATAAATAAAGGTTTTATAACCCACTCAAAATACCTATCAGCCAGCCACTTACTTAATTTCATCTACCTTATTCCTTGGGCAGCAGCTCTGCATTTTTCAAGTGTTTCAATAAACCATTACACAAGATATGCTATTACTTGATATATATTCCAGATATAGGTCTCACCAGTTTTTTCACCATGGGTTACCTATATGAAAAATCCATTAAAATCATACACTTTTCAGAAATATTTTCAATGTTTCAATGCCTGTTGGCATCATCATATATCAATCTTCACATTTGTATAAGGTTTGTCCATATCCAGAAGTAGGCCTATTGTGGTCAAATTAGTGCCTGATACAGACTTCAGAGCCAAAAATTACATCAATTACTGCTTCCATTAATTTTATCTTCCCAGACAGACTTCACTGGTGAACTCTGCAGGAGATCAGTTAAGAATATAAAGAGCACAACGGCTTCAACAAGTTCATTCAGACAGCTTGTAGGCAAATTTTGTGATGAATACAGAAACTCAATGTGCACTTCCACAGCAAAGCCCTCCCTACGTACACCAGACCAGGCACATAGCCAGGATGGATTTCACCAGAATGCCCACTAAACCACTTTGCAACCACCCTGAACGTCCAAAGGACTGGCTGGCAGCCAACATAAGTACTTTAAGAATGCTAAAACCCTTCCACAAAACTTGTCAGATATTGTTATCAAAAACTGGAAGGAAAAAAACCCAAAAACTTAGAAGGAGACATCAGGAGATAAATCCAGAACAATTCCGCAGCCTGTCAACTGAAGCACAGAACCAAAGTAATGACTAACAGAAAGACAAGGACATTCAACAACCAGCTACTGCCTTCCCGTAATTTATAGCACATTTTCCCAGGTGGTAACACTAGTTTAATAAAAAAAAATTTTTTTTCAAAACAAATCCCACACCCAAATCACATAATTTCAGAGACTGTTTTTCAGTGTTACACAGAACTCTTCTCTGCTACCTTAGCCATCTGTTCTGTCCATCGCTTTCATGTAAAAGAAGTCAGTGGAAACTAAAACAACCACTGGTCTTTGCTAAATGTTCTCTCTAAGTTTCTTTATACAACAGCCTAGAGAGTTATTTCACAAAGGCATCCTCTATAGCCTAAGTTAACTCAGGTAACACCAATGCAGTCTCTCCTCTGCCAGCAGAGGGAAGGAATCACTTGGAAACAACTTTGATTCAGTCAGATCCATCTAATCAGAAACTGTCTCAAAAACTCAGTTTTGAAATTCATTTGAAAGCTATTTCTCCTAAAAACAGTGGGAGACATTTGACTTCAGCTTCCATACAGACCAAAAAATGCCAGACACAAAGCATGGTCTGAAGTATGCTGCTTCCAGGGACTCATTGGGCATTAAAAATATATATTTTGCTGGTTTCAGTGGTAAGAAAAAGTAACATCAGACAATAAAACTCTTCTACTATTTCCTCACTGGACTCCAGCTTCTCAACAGAGTGCACTGCAAAGCACAGGCAGCCTTCCCATCCCACCAGGCCAAATTCAGCACATAGTGGTGCCACTCAAAGCCTTCTTTTTAGAGTACTGAGGCACTGGCTTTGAGAACCACCCTGATACTGCAACTCTTCTTCCCAAATTCAGAGACTGGAGAGGCTCTCCTTTCTATCCCAAATACATAGGCTCATACTGGTTTCTGGCCAAACCAAATTCATTGCAATTTTTAGTTTTTGTTGTGCCAGAACTTTTTTATAAGTGCCTGCCCACATTGCTCTCTCTTGGATTTAGACCGAACAGTTACTCCTTCTCCCAATTCTCCTTATGCGAAAGTAAGCAGTTCTGCATCTGCACAACAGCACTTTTCTCCCTGCAGCCCCTCCTGGTTTCTGCCATTTTTCTTAAACCCAAGACTTCAGATAAAGACTAATCAGATACAAGGACCTCATTGCTCTCCTCTCAGTACTAGAGCCTCAAATTGCACTCAGCTTTTTTAGTGGTTCCACCATTAGTAGCTGCTTGCATCATCTGTCATCATTAACCAAGACCTGCTGTCTCCTACTAACATTCCAACAGTCGGATGAGCTCATACTTGAAAAATGAAAATAATCAAAAACCTCTTCCTTGCTCTTTCTTTTCACCATAAGAACATATAAACCAAAATTCTCCTATATCAAAACTCAATACAGAAGCTAAATGATAAGCTAGTATCAGAAAACGTACCATCTAGTACCAGTTCATTAGTGATGCAAGCGAAGGGGACCCTCTCCCGGTTTCCTCTCTGTTCTCTAATCATCTCAATTCCTCTAGCTTATGAAAGCTGTAGTTGCAGCCCAATGCACATGCTAGAATTGTGGGTTACATACAGCTGAAAAAAAAATCTAGATCCATTTTAAAAACAGGCTTAAAATTTTTATGGCTCAAAAGCCTTAAACCTTCAGAAACACAAAAAGTAAATTAAAGGGGAAAAGAATACCCTGTAAAAGTCATTAATATATTTTTCCTGTCTTCTTCAATACAAGTTTTTGCTTTTTTAACTTGTACCAATAGACTGTATGACTGAGCTCAAAGAGAATCTTCACCGTCAAAAATCTGATGATACAGACCAGTTCTTCCATGACAGTGCTGTAGCCTGTTATGTTGTGCTTTTTAAAATATCATATTTGATAAGTCTCCATTTTATGTCTTTGCAAAAAAAACCCCCAAACCCACCAAACACCCTAACGCTTCTGTCCCCTCACCACACACAAAAAAACCCCAAAACCACAACTCGCACAATAAAACACAAAAATCCGTTTATCATTTTAAGTACTGCATCTTTCCATATGTTATTCAAGCAGGTATGGAACAACAAGAAACTTCTGTTGAGAGCTCTGTGGTGCAGAAAAAAGTTTCTCTCAAGAAAATAATGCTCATGCTTGGCATTACTTGGCTGCAGTAAACTAAAGCTGTTGAAACAAGCAAGGTAAAAAAAGAGGTTTCTCATCTGTAACAATATTCACATGAAAAACTTAATTTGTAAGGCTGTCTTAGGAATGATCTGTTTTATGTTACAAACCACTTGGGGATGCTTTAGAAAGCTTCTTATTTAATGATGCCAAAGGCAGCAGAGACGGAACCAGTGAGTACCAGCCTGGGCTGGACTGGGAACCTCAGCGGTGTGAGCAGCTCAGAGAAACGGCCCCGACCATGACTGTCCACGAGCTGTGGGTGTAGAAGCACCTCTGGGTGCTGGCTAAGTCGTGACTTCTGTCTGGCTTGTGAAAGAGGAAATGATGCAGCAAAAGGACCAAATTGCAAGTTTGATTTCATCGAGCTCCAATGAAAACCTCCACCTGTCACCCTTGTGTCACTTTCAAATGTTTTGGTCTGACAGGCTGCCACAATTGCCAAAATAAATGGCTCTGCTTAGCACTTTATTCACTAAGACCTTGTGGTGACATACACATTTGCACATTGTGCATGAGACAATTAAAAACTGGTAAGAAAAAAAAAAAGTAAAAAACACTTGTGAAAGGTTAGTTTTTAAACCAGATCATTTTTTACGGCTGGTGAATCAAATGATGCATAAACAGTCGGGAACAAGTTGCAAATTGGGGTGAGCAGCACTGCTAGCTAAAATGACTGCATACTGTTGGCCTCAGACAAGCCTGCTTTTCTTGATACAGAAAATAGAATGAGATCCAGAACTCATTTTCGATCCTTAATTTACCAGAAGTGATAGCCTGGCCTTGTCTAACTATCTGTCATGGTTTGGGTGAGGTCTTCATGAAGCATTACACTCTGGGATCACTCAGGCAGGATTTGCAGAGTTACTCTCACTGAAAGAACAACAAATCAAGCCTCAACATAAAATATCTACTTCACTGAGACAAAAGCACTCAGCAACGTCCATCAGTCACTGTCACAACTCACTGCAAGAAAGGTTTGCATCTTAGAGACTGGAAAGATAACAGTCATTTAAAATAAAGTTGGAACTTCAAAGAATGGGCATCTTCAGAATTGGAAAATTATTCTTTAAGTGTTACAGAGAAATATAACAAAAGCAAGGCTAAATTTACTTTTCACTACTCAAATAAGTGAAAATTTCCAAGTTTGCTTGATTGCTACTGCCCTTATGTAAGGCATATGAGGATCACATATATGTGCATACTTTGAAATATCCAGATTATAATACTGCATTTCACTTTAGCCACTTGGAGGTCTAGGTGCCTGTATATGTTTATATCCATAAGTGTCTAACAGCAACAACATTTAGATTAAACTCCAGTGTTTCACTACTGATTTTCTGCCTTAATCTGCAGCAGGATTAGTTCACCACAATAAAACATACTATTAGCACCATAACCCTGCATGGAGTCCTAACATTTATATTTGGTAGTTGGTATGCAGCACTAGGCATCTAAATACTATCGAATATATTTGATCTTTCGCAGATCCATCCATTCCAATAAAAACTGCATCTTCTTTCCCATTTTTAAGCTGCATGCTAATACCATAAAATTAACTAAACAGAGTTTCCAAGCTACTGCAGAACTGAGCTGCACATGCACTTGAAAAAGCACTGTGCGACTTACATGCTTGTTTCTGTAAGAACTCTGAAAAAGTACTTCTAAGCAGACAAATTACACCTGGCATTGCACAGGTGCACTGGAATGGAAAGGCATAAGGTGTCCTCTCCTCAGAGCACACTCACAGAGTGAGCAACATTAAAATAGTTGAAAGGTTAGGAAGCCCTTCGCCACCATTTCTTTGCCCCCATACAGCAGCAATAGTACTGACAACAGCAAAGTACTTCTTTTGGCTTGTTAGGGAAGTGACATCTCTACAGTCACTCTGTAACTGTGTCACAAATGGCAGGTTGCACCTACACACTCCACCCATTCTGCTGCCTCTGGGGTATAGGAGTCTTCCAGCATCTTAGTAAAACACTGACCCACTATTTTCCTGGAAGTTCTATACTTTAAACCGTGTTTAAAAGCCTTACTATTTCTTTTTTCGGGCTAGATTTATTTCCTGCCTGCTTCCATCCAATAGGAAACCAGATATAGAGTTAGTCTCATTTCACTTTCTGGCCATGATTTACCAGAATAACTGGCCAGTATTCAGCTGCAGCTTTAAATAGAGGCCAAAGATCAACCTTACATGGAGATCAAGAGTCTTCACAATTCCCTTTTGTTTTATGAAAGCTTACTCTGAGCAAGTTCACCTTCTGGGGCAAACTGATTCTTACAGGATCACCATGCCCTTCCCATCCTGGCAATTCTCTTCTCCCTTTTCTTCCTTCCTTGTATTGTGTGAGCAACCCCACAAAGCCACGTCACAGCTGAACCATAGGACTTCCCTTTTCTACAAGCTACAGGGACAGAGTTATTCAGTACCTCATCCTACACCCCCCTGAGCAGATACACTACCATTCCCTATGAGATCAGGAAAGCAAACCAAGTAAACTAGAGAGGTACCTGCCTTTGCTGACATTCGTACAACGTTTGTGGTAGAAAACAATATACAATGGCATCAGGACAACTAAGCTTGAGAAAATAAAGCTTTGCCCTTCTATTTTCCAGCAGAATATCCAATATATGTTTGCACTGTATTTAATAAAAGCACCATTGGGGAAAATGAGTGCACTACAGTCCACTAGCATGCTCATAAGGAAATGGAAGTGGGATAGCCTTAGAAATTTCTTTAACTTTAAATGGAGTTGTAATGGAGGAAGTACAAGGCCTTCCTCACAATTAAGTAAACAAGAGCAACCGCACATCCCAACAAGCCTGTCAATGAAAACACACACTGATCTTAAACTGAAGCAGTGAGGTAGCCTTTAAGGTAAATGTGCATTCTAAGCCATTTCAGGTTTAGTTCCAAATCTGGCTTAAATTACTGTTAAGCTTCTGACCTGCATTGAAATCCATAAAATTTCTTCTCTATGTGTAAAATCTTGAATTTGTTTTTCATCTTAATATTTAACTTCCAAGTAAAATTCATTTCTTTGCCCCATCAAAAATTTTCCAAGTACTTAAAAATGGACTCAAAAATTAAACAGCCTCTTCATCACTGGACAAATTCTTCACATTTTCTAGTATAGAAAAAGTAATAAGTACTTGGCTAATAAAATCCTACAGACAAGGACTTTTTATTTTTAAAATATAATTCATAAAGAAAGTATTGAAAAAAGAGCAAGAGAAACCTAAGTGCAAGCAGACAAAGCATACTGAAAGACAGATAAATGTGGGTGTGTAAGTAATGGCCTTCTTCATGGGGAAGTCTCCAGTTTGAAATTTTTTTTAAGAAATTATATCCCTTACAACTCTTAATCATTTTGACAATGCTCTGACATCCTGGCCATGTAAAACACGTAGCTTTCCTTAAGCCTGGCTGGTTTAGACAGCAGGAAGCAAGATATTTGTACAAGAAGAAAAGAGGAATGAAGGGCCAAGAGGCCTCAAAGCAGTAGGAAGAACAGTTTTTCTGGGTGGAGAAGCAGGAATGGGGCAGAGGTGAGCTGAAGGCCTTCCCAATCCCCATTTTACTCCTTCACTCCTCTTCTTTTGGGCAATTTAAAACCAACAGTTCAGTTTTCAACTGATTTCACTTTAAAATTCCTGGACTGCATCCATACCTGTGCCTGGTAGCCCCTGCAAACAGCTGGTGGGAGCAGTGGGAAGGAAGGCACATAGCAGGTATCTCCTGATTGCTCAGCCTGTCTGTGGTCCCCAACGACACCACCACCCACAGACTAGCGAGGTTGCAACACACTGGCTATGAGAGACAGCTGACAAGCAGGGCTTCTGCTTCACAGAAATTACATGTTCTAAAAAATAAGTTTCAAACCCAGCTAAAACAAAACTGGTTCTTCTTCATCTCCCAATGCAATTTCCCATTCATATGAAGTCTTTACTCTGCAAAAATCAGCTTTACTATCAACATCAGCAAACTCATGGTATCACTGCAGACTCACCATTTACCCTCACCCCTTGCTACTAACATCAACAATTTCATTACACCATTTATCCTCACCTCAGGAACTCAGGCCTTTCTCCATTAGCAACCCTTTCTGCAACTGTTCAAAGATGGAACCATCTTTTCTATTCCCAACTTCTGGGATCCCAGAGTTTTAATGGAAGTATTCACAGCTGCAAGAAGAGCACCTGCTCTTTTACCCCTTCACCTCATAACAGCACAGCTAGGAAACAACAGCCACAATTCCAGCTTTGCATCTAGGAAGGACTTATTCAAACAAGATAAGTAATAGCTATCCATGTACAGTATGCTCATACTACTTCTACACAATGAAAAAACAAAGCACACAAAGTGCTCAGATGTTGGCAGAGTATCTGGGCCTACACATGCTAGGACAACTAAGCAGTCTTATCATTCAAGAACATTGCTCAAAACTAGTTTTCTTTAGAATTAATTTCAAAGCATTTGCATCAATGCTGGATTTTGTAAGCTTTGTTCCAAAGTTCAGTTTTGGCCCAAACTGGATCCATCAAAAAGCATTTAAAATGGACTAAAAGGCTGCTCTATACCTTGTCAGCTTTACAGACTAACTCTTCCAACCTTAAAGGTACTTGAGTATCATCCTGAACTGTGACATCTGGTTACACAGCAGCATGTGGGAACTGGCACTGCATACAACGCATCAGGAGCACAGCTCCTGCAGCTTACAGACTGCTTGCTCAAAGCTGACAGACCAAGTCTATCTGCCTCCTCCCCGGGAATACAGCCACCTTACAGTGGCTGAAGCTGCTGGTTTTGTTTAGAAAGCCTGAAAACTAGCAGGTTCTTTTCTCCTCCTGCACCTCTCTTCTTCCTTTGGAAACTTCTGTGTTCTTGCAGTGTCAGCTAGAGGGTCGTCCCTCATCCTGCAATCACCTTCAGGTAGGCAGTCTGCAGCCATCCCAGCAACTCACTAGCTTGTGTTTAGGGCATGGTGGTAGAATAATAACCCTTGCAAACATCAAGCTGCTTCTGCACTGGATGACAGTGGCCTTTCTGAGCTCTGGTTTAACTCAGGGCACAAGCAGCTCATTAACCATCAAATGATTCAGCACTTGGTGCCTACATTTCTGCTGTCTGGTTTTCATCAGCAGTCAACAGCTTTGAAGGTGAATCATTTATATGATACCATCAGACACCTGAAGAGGCACACAGGTGTCAAGTCCCTCCAGCTCCAAGCCAACCAGTTTTATGTGATACAGACTGTCTTAAATTCTCCTCTTCACTATGCAGCTTTATAATCACATTTCCCACAGAAATTCTGACTGTAACACTCTGCAGCTTTTTTCTCCAGCTCTTTCAGAAAGAAATCATGCACAGAAAAGAAAGGGGTCAAAACCAATATACCAGTTCACAGAGAAAGACCGGTAACAGGTCTTAAGCAGGGCAAAGACTATCTCCACGTTTCATGTTCAGAAGAAGAGAGCAGGATTTTAGTCCCACCAAAGCCAGCCATGCACACAATGCTGTCAGATGTGGTCCCTTCCTGCCCCCAACAATCCCTTCCGATTTACTCATGGCCACTAATCTCATTAGAGTTCCTATAATTAAAGCACCGTAATATCTGATGAAGATAGTATGCTGTTTAAATTAACTCAAAGTGTTTTAATACAAGAATGACTACTCCAAGAGATTTACAAGATTTACAAAATAAAGCATCACTAATCAGCACAGGATCAAAACTGGATTATCAAGTTTCCTGATTTGCATGTAGAAAGAGCCAGCACCAAGGTTTCTATAAAACTTTTACAGCCATTTTATCGAAAAAATGAAACAAGTACAGGTGCAATTATATATGCATCTTCAAATATTTATTAAAGAACAAACTGTACTTCACAGATGTTAGGAAACAGCAAATGTTATTTTCGTCTAGTCAATACTTTCAAAAAAGTGAGCAGTGAAATTGTTGTTATGAATAGCATTTCTCAGGTTTTATAGATGAAAAAACACATATAAACCTTAGCTTCTTTACCAGTCTACAACAAGTTAAATATCAAAACCTAGTTAAACTTTAAGTCTTCTCCTGCTCTTAAGTCAAAAGTCTTCCCTTACCTATTTATTTCCAAAGAAAATTTCCAACAAAACCCACTCCCACCCCAGACACACAAACAGACAAAAAGCAAAACCAAGAGCAAATACTCCCTCTGACTTAGATGTACAAGCAGCCCAGAGAGGTTAGGAAGGTCAATCACACATTTAGCAAACCTCTACATGCACGGTTTCTGAAATAAACTGGGTTTGGCGTCATGTTAAATGGAGAGCAAGAGGGGAAGTGAAGGAGAGGTAAACATGATAGTACACCTCTGAGACTGAGTGTCCTGATTCTTCCTCCCTTGTCCCCAGTGTTTGTATGCTGGATGTAAGAGTGTAGAAACCCACTCACAGCTCCCATCTGAATGGGAAATGGTTCTTCCACACTTTTGACCCCCAAAATCGCTCAATATACCTGAGAACCCATGGAGGAGACTGCCCTGGCCCTGAAAGAACACAAGCCTTTCAAACAATCACACTCTTCAACCTCATCCATTTTATGTTAGTGACTAAGCATAACAAAGAACAGCTCTGGGCTACATCCTGGAGACAGGGCTTGCTGGGATCTGACTCAGGCTCTGTGGGACCCACACCAGATCTTGAGCTGTAAAAGCCACAACCTCTTCCACGACAACCCATTACTATATCATCAATTTCTCTGAGTCCAAAAGAATAACGTAATAGCAATTTTTTCGTGAATGATAGATAAACTGCTCATAGTTAGACCCTGAAGAGCCCCGAGAGGTCTGTGATTATCAGGCTGCGAGAAAGAATCGCTAAATTGAGGCAGAGGTAAAGTTATGCAATTTCCCCAAGTCAGGCTCCAGATCATCCTGGGCACTTCAGGCTTGCCTGCCAAGCTTCTGCTTCAGCGACTAAATCTTTGAAAGGGATTATGCAGCAAGGTGTCAGTGATAAGAAAGACTGGATTTGACCTCTAAGGACCTTCAAATGCAAAATTCCTAAAACAATTACCCTCATTTTCCAGCATACTGGTAACACTACAAGCAGTTGGAGTATTTTCATCTGGCATTCTTTTTAAGAATGCCTAAAATTTCTGTGGATTTCCTGATCTATAAAGGGCCTCAAGGCAGAAGTTTTGATGCTCTTATACGTTTGCACAGAAGAAAGCAGAGTGCATTAACAGAGTTTTTACTTTGCTACTCCATTAGGCATCATTTCAGAAAACACAATGAAACCATCATGAAGAATATAGGCTTCTTCAGCGAGAGAACACACACAGACATTAAAGGAAACATGAATTATTTCAAGCGCTATACTTCTGCCAACGTACTCCCCATTTTCAGCATGATACCATTCCTCCAGAGATGTAGAGTCAGGCAGTGTCTTCTCATACAAAGGGCAGAGATTGCTACTTCTCTGACAAGGAAACCAGATCTCAACAATCCATGTTGTTGTTTGGGGCTTTGTTTTTTGTTTGTTTTCAATTTCAGGTACATTCTTATATCAAGCTGATCAGTTCCAAAATGCAAATCTGTTAAAATTTACAAACAAAAACAGCTTTTCAACACTTATTCCTTTTGAATCTCTGGCAAATTTTCTTTTTAATTTGCTACACAAAATGCAAAGTCTCAAAGATGAAAGGTGACTTGATTTGTAACCTATACTGCCTTTTCACTCATCCTTCCCAGAAATCACTCTAATATAACTGACATGGCGAAGCCTTTCTCTCTCCTCAGGATGACTCACAGGGTCCTTCCACAGCACAAACGAGAGATACACCACTTCTTGTTCTTAGGAAATATCACCTTCTTGCTCTTTTCAAAAAAAGAAGACAAGGGAAGAAAAAATCGGACTATTATTTGTTATATTTTGTTTTCTTTTTCCCTGAATAAATTTATCAAGCAACTGAAATTCTGCCTGGTCATAACAGCACCTGTAACAACATGCCCATAGAAGTGCTCTGTGAATCTCACAGACCACCTCTCCTCTGCTTCTGTATCCCTGTCCCATCTTTTATGTACAGGAGGAAGTACCCATATGTCTATCTGTCAATAGCTGCTGGGATAAGCTTTATGAGAGCTCAGTAACAGTAGCGGCTTCGTTGACATCGCAATCCCTGCATACTCATCCAATAGCTGGACAATGCTAAACCTACTTCATAGAGCACAAACCTGGTTCCCAGGTCAGCCAGCTGTTTTAAGCACCAAGCTGCTGGATCATCCTCCAAGAGTCTAGTCCTAAACCAGGCAGAAGAGTTTTTCGGAATGGCTTCAGTTATAGATAGATACGATAGATCACACAACTTCCATTAGATCACTGTAAACCGCAGGCACTTGCAGAAGTTACAGAAGACCACCCTGACATCACATCACTTGGCAATTTCCAGCTTCAGTGCAAGTCAGTATTCTGACCCATGACCTTAGAAGCAGATATGAAAGTGGCACAAAAGTGCATTGACAACACACTCTAAAAACTTACTGGGAGTTTCCAGTCCACCACTTACCAAGAAGTCGTATCATTCTGGGCTTTGTGCACAGTCTCAAGAAGGCTTACTAAGGGCTCCTGAGTTTCAGTGTTACAGGAGACACACAAAACATAACTCTGCATCTCCCATCCATCAGTTCCCATGTTAAGCTGTTCCCTGTTACCTAAATATACCAAAAGTGGATTATAAAAACACCAAGTGAGTTTACTGTTAGCCAGAACAAGTGCTACCAGCACATACTACACAGTCTACCAGTGCCCACAGTAAATGACATACTTGACTTTGGCTAGCATGTGTGACTTTCAAGCAGTGAAATTTGCTCTGGTCAAAACAGATCTGTCAACTATTTATAGAGTGCAAGGGTAGCTGTAGCCATCCATCCCATTCCTACATAGGCAGTCCAGCAGGAGCACAGACTCGCCCAGCACAGCTTCAAGCCCCAATGAGCGTAAAAATTCATTCTCCCACCAAACTAGCATGTCTCCACCACACACATCCCAAAAGTTTCTGTTGAATAAAAGCATACAGATGGTAAGCAAAGGGTTTAGTTGGTTTTGTTTCTCCCACAACTTCCCACATTCATAACTTCCCTCACTGCTCTTCAGCTTCAGGGTATGACTACTCTACCAGCAGAAACAACACACAAGTGTTCTGTGACGCTAAACTAGTTACTAAAAACATTAGCAAAGACAGTTTTGCTTTCAAGTTGCTGATTTAGGTTTAAAACAGCAGTCCTGACTGACAAAACAGTGACGAAGATGTAAGCACGAGTCTACGCGAGTCTACCTGCCCAGGATGAAAAAGTTGCGTTTTCGACTTTTTTACTCCAAAGAAGTTCTTGTTTATTGGTGTAATTGCGAATCTTCACGAAGACTCAGACACATACCCTAGACATATACGCAGTATTTTAACCTTTCATGAATGCCGTAAGACCAAACGCGATGTATTCCGAGAGGACCAGGCCGAGCGCATGCACCAAGGGCCCGAACACCCGCACGCCCGAGCGGCAGCATCGGGACTGCGGGCAACACCCCCGGCTACAGAGCCGAGGTGAGCTCACCAATTTCGGTCCGTATCAGTCTCCGGCCTTCTTTTTAAAGAAAACTGGTGCCATCCAGGTAACAGCAAAAGTTTGAGAATTCAAAGAGAAAATCCTTGTAAAGAGGGGAAGAGCCTGAAAACACAGCCGTGACCAACCGCGGAACAACGCGCAGACAGGCGCTTCGGGGCGAGCGGTCACTGAACCAGCGGCTCGCACGCAGGTGGCGGCCGAACGCGCCCCGTGCGGGACGGGAAAGGCTCCTGCCCGCCCCGCACCACCTCGCTCTGCAGCTCTCCGGGCGCGCAGCAGCGCTCAGCCCGCGCCCCGCGGCGGCTGCGGCCGCAGCTTCCTCCCGCACACCTCAGGAGCGCCCGTACCTGGGAGCTGAGGTACCGCCGCAGGCACTCCTCGCACACCGCCTTCTTGCAGCAGGACAGGGGCTTGATGGGCTTCTCCTCCAGGCACACGCGGCAGCTCAGCACCAGCAGCGGCCCGAACTCCCCGGCGATCAGCCCGGTGAAGGGCTCGGGCAGCAGGTACAGGTCCACCACCTCGATGCTGCCGCCCGACGACAGAGGATCGTCGCCCGGCACCACCCCGCGCCGCGCCGGGGGCTGCCCCACGCCGGGG
>VWZD01000524.1:259704-285070 GCA_013396695.1 Sakesphorus luctuosus | reverse complement strand
GGGCAGCGCGCCCGTCCGCGCCCCGCACCGCCCCGGCCCGCCCCGCGCGTCACCGCCCCCTCCGCCCCGGCCCGCCCCGGCCTGGCCCCGCCCCGGCCGCTCTGACGCAGCTGCTCGGCTGCGCCCCTCAGTGAGCCGTGAAAACACGGCGTGTCCCCGCACGCCACCCCCCGTGCCGGCGCTGCCAGGCGCTGCTCTGCGCCCCAGGTCGTTCCCTCCGCTGTGTGCCGGTGCCTGGGGCCGCGCCGCATCCCTTTGCTCCTGCATGAGCAGCAGTGACCATCGCTCCCCCGAAATCGTCCTCTGCTCGAAATCGCGGGCAGGGAAGCAAACACTGGCTTAAATTTCTAAAACCCCGTTATGCTTCGAAGGGAACGTGCTCTAAGCACATGGTGAGTGTCCCATTAAAAATATCACGGAAGAAAACAAATCGTAGCAAGCATCAGACGCACTGCTCTGAGAGCCACGAACTAAAACCAAGCTGACATTCACAGAAATAAATGAAACTATTAAAAAAGGTGTATCCAAACGGTCTCTGGTTGTTCAGGTACTCAAAGGGGATTAGAGGAATGTATGCACATTCTGCTCTGAGAGTTGGCCAGCATGTCACTGCTTGACGATGATATACCCAGGACTTGACATCATCGATTACATCATCACATAGGGCAGACGTCATGGAACTGATCCTGCAGCAACTGATTGCTTAACAGGGACTGTGCAATTTCCATCCCAAACTTTGTCTAGAGTGTTAATCAGAAGTTAATCACTTGCTCTGCTTGAGAGGGCATAGGGTTGGGCTGACTAGGGTGAGAGAAGGCGGTGGTCTGCAAGTGGGGAGATGCTGGGGACATCAGGGCAGTCTGCATGTTGTTCCCTCAACCCCAGTGAGCTGATGAGGCTCAGCTCATGCAGGGAGCCGCTCCATGCGTTTGTTTGGCTCCATGTTTGAGCTCAGCAGCCCAGCTGCTCTGCCTCAGTGTCCCAGAGTGTGAGGTGTTGGAGACACTGTATGGGGCCAGCCCTGCTTTGGAGGGCCCTGCATGGCACTTAAGCATGTGTCCACTCCGGGAAGGAGGTGAGCCTCCCAGAAAGCCACATGGCAAACCTGAGCTCTCTTGCTGCAGGCTGAAAATCAGGCTCTGTGTAGTGACTGACAACATCTGCGGGCTTGGGGGCTCTTCAGCTTGAAAATGCTCTATTTCTTCCAGACCAAATCAGACCTCAAAGTCAGTGAATGAATTTGTGCCATGTTAGGCTTTAGCTATCCCTCCAGAAAAGCAATAAGGAGGGATTTTTTTTGAAATAATATGTTTAACTTTTCTTACGTAGGCCTCTGGCATTTATGATCCCAAAGCTTGCTTTGAAAATATGAAGTGTAAAACTTCTAGTAAATGAATAAACATCAGAATTTTCTACAACCCTGCCACTCAAGAACCTGGAGCTCAAAGAAAAAACTAGAAAGACAGCGTCATTGCAAGAGCAAGAATGTTGCTCAGCTCTCAGTTCAGAGATGTGTATGCTAAAGCACAGCAGGGGAAAAATCATCCTGGGCAATAATAATTGCTCTTGGCTAACGGGAAGTGTTAAGCAAATAGGAATTACAGTATTGCCTGTGCCCTACCAGCCTATGGACTAAGGATAGCTAATTCAGTGGCCTGTGCCCAGCCATGGGTCCTGCTGGTCCCAGCTGTGAAGAGTGAGCAGACATGCCAGCCCAGTGCCCCCAGTGTCACCCATTGTGCCCTGCTTATGGCTGGGATGGCCCTGACTGGTCTTGACTTGCAGTCCCCAAGGGGACTCCGCCACTCTGTGACACATGTATGCTCTGTAACAAATCTTTGCCATATTCTATATATATTCTCTCAGGTATATTGAAAAACTATGAAATTATGTAGTAGTAGACAGAAAAAATATAGGGCTGAGGTAAGCATACCTTCTAGTATGTACTAATGGCCTTTCCCAGAGTGCCTTTACACAGATTCATATTTGAATGACCTTAAGGGAGAATTTTCAAATAAAGACCACCCTAACCCCCCGCAAGCCTCCAACCATCTGATGAAATAGGATTCTGTATTGCATGGCACTTGCTTATCCTCCTGGAGAGCTGGTGAAAGAAGGAGCAGCTGATGAGGGATGGTGGTTCTGTTGCTCAGTGCATTGCTGGTAGGTGCCTGGGTGCATGAAACAGGAGCCCATACAGGGATGAACACATGGTTCCCGAAGAGGCTGCTCTGCTGCTGACTGACAGCCTGCATGATGTGTCTTAATCTGGCAATTACCCAGGTTTTGAGAAACGATGACTCAGATTTGCATCCAAAATTACTCTGTTGCTAAAACCTTGCTGTTTTAAAATGTGATTTCAGATCCACACATTTTACACTCTCTGTAGAGCATGTCTCAACTTTAAATAAAGCCTTATGGAAGATATTCAAGATTGCAGCACTACTGGATTTGCATAAGATAACAGATTAAAATTAATTATCCTACAGAGATAAATCTCTTTATCACCAAATGTTTGGTTTACAAGAGCTTCATTGTGTTTGAGCACAGTTGTGTACAGCTGAGTCTAGTTGCTTGAAAAATCGCTTTTCTCCCTGTGATGTACTGCCAAGTCAAACTCCACAGAGATTCACACATTTGAACTCTGCAAATGAAGTATGAAGAAGCAGCTGGCAGGACATTAATTATCTGTGAGAGATCCCCAGTTTTGGAAAGCTATATCCAATGTTGTCCACCAGAACCTGGATTTGCTTACCCCCAGGGAATGCAGTAAAGTCCATAATTTTCTTCTTCTTTGTTTAAACTGTTGGGGGTGTGTGATTTGAATAGGTATGTTTATAGGTTGTCCTTTTACTAACACCTGATTTTTAAATTTTGCAGCTGAGATCCAGGGTAGGCACTTGCATTTTCAAACAGTGAATGTAATTGACTGCCACAGTTCTGATATAATGCATGAATTTAGGTTTGGTGGGGTTTTTTTTTAATTATTCACACTGATCAAAGAAGTTGTGGTGGCTATTGCATTAATGAATTCAATTTGTCCAAATGTGTAAAATTTTCCAGGGTATTGCCTGAGAATTTCCATCCTTCCTTGTTTGCATTCAGTTCCTTCTTTCCTTCCTTGCTTTCTCTCCCTTAATCAAAGAGCATAAGCTAACATAAAACTTCAGCAAAAGAAAATACTGGACTATGTAGCATATAGCCACACTGCCAATACTACACACAATCATGGAAGCAGTTCTATAATGAATTTAAAAACTGATTAGATGCTTTCATCAACACAAAGAGCTAAACCAGACAGTGCTGTATGTATCATATACATATATATCCATCTGTGTGTGTATATACACATATATAAAAGGAGGACTCAATTTCCCAAGGCTGTGGTTCCTAAGAGTCCATGGAAATTACTTTTTCTGAAAATAATTAATATTGTTAGGGTGAGTAATTAACTTTCATTCTTCTGGGTTTATCCTGTTGGCCTCTGAGGAAATTTGAAGACTTATTTTCCTATGTATAGCAGTAAGTAATTGTCAGCATTGTACTGGATCATTGGGTGTAGAACTTCATTTTGGTGGGGATTCTTTTTTTAT
Organism: Sakesphorus luctuosus; assembly: GCA_013396695.1. Taxonomy (NCBI): domain Eukaryota; kingdom Metazoa; phylum Chordata; class Aves; order Passeriformes; family Thamnophilidae; genus Sakesphorus; species Sakesphorus luctuosus. The sequence goes on along the minus strand of VWZD01000524.1, from coordinate 281,477 downwards.
CTTGCTATTATTTAAAATTTTCATTTTCTGTTTGGCCTACTATTGCAAATGTATTCTGAGTATTTTATAGGATGCCTTTAAACAAATGTTTATTTTGAAAATGAAATAAAACTGATGTTCTCATGTTTGCCCCTCAACACTTGTAATTGTCATACTCTATACACTCCACATTTAGTATATTGTCTTACATTCTCCAGAATATGTCATATATACTGTGGGGGCGACAGTGAGTGCATCCCTTAAGGAAAGCAACTTATAGTTCTACCTTAAAGAGAAGAGAGCTATCTGGAGTGTGTGGGGGGTCTTGTGACCAATGCGAGGCTTTGGTGTATGTGAGGTGAATTGGTTAACCAATAATGTCATGACATGTTGGATGTGAGAAGATATAAAAAGTGTGGATGTTACTGAGTGAGAACTGGAACTACTTGAACTAGCCTCTAGGAACTTCTACTACTACTACTACTACTACTACTACTACTACTACTACTGCTACTACGAACTGTCTGTGGAAATGTCTTGAATAAAGTCTTGCAAACCTTCTGATCAAAGCTTTCTGCTGCCTGCCATGCCTGAGCTCTTCAGATCATCATTCACGCTGCACCGTTGCTCAGGGTAAGGGCTACCCCTATAATATACCACTTGCTCTGTGAACATGGTCCTGTTTTCAAAAGTTGTAAATTGACTTTGATGGCTTGACAGTTTTCTCTAAAAAATGCCTAAAACCTTCGGTGACAAAAGCTTGTGGCAATGGTATAGAAGTCATGACGACAGTTTTCTGGGACTCCTCAGTGAGAACAGAAGTCTTAAAGTTTCTGCTTCATCTGCAGTTCTAAATTTATGTGGGATAAATGGACACAACTTATTTGGTGGTTGTATAACTCACCTAGAAAAATCCTTTTAGCATCTGAATTGTGTCCCATAGTAGAAAGTAACCTTGGTGGTACTTGGTTTTAATAGTTATGCAGTATGATTCTGCAGCTAGAAGGAAAATATAGTTATCTCCTTGGGCTTCTGTTCATCTTGTGAGGTGAAAGAGTCACGTATGTTCTACAGAAAGTGTAGGTTAGAAAAATGCATGCACTAGAATAGTTCCTTATGAACGTCCTAATTAAATCAGGAAGAATAACTGTGTGCCTAGTTTAATTGTTGCAGTATTTATTTTGAAAACAGTCCGTGCCATTATTTTTATCTGGCACTATGGAAAAAACCTTCAAAACATAACTGTGTATTTTATGCCTTGCCTAAATAGATCAAAACTTTTGCACCACCTATGTGCTTACTGTCGATATCTGGGCTAAGGAGAGAAAATTTATGGCTCTTTCCAAACAGATCTTACAAATGTCTCAAGTCATATTTTAAAAGACACCTAGAACCTTGATACATCCTCCTTAATTGCTTCTCTTGTTTTGGAATGATTTATCCTACAAACTTCTTCAGAAGTTCTCCTTTTCCCCTGCAACACTGATTTTTTTCTTGTTTCTCTGCCTGCATCACTGATTTTTGGTATCTTTTTGGTTTTTCCGATTATATAATTTCTTCCTAAAAGTGCCACAAAGCTCTGTGTTTAGCCTACAGCTCATGACTATTCTTATGTTCCCAATCTTGCTGAATCCAGTTTCTCACTGAGTGCTAAACCAATCTGCAAATTAAGATGATGGAAAGTGCTTCCTCCTCAAAATCTTTTATTCTTCCTAGACTTTCTTAGCACATTATTGTCCATCATATCACCTGGATTCATAACTCCAGAATCAATTTTATCTTCAGCTCATGCAAGAAACCACTTGAGTAACGAAAGAAACTTCAGCATAAAACTTTCTATAGAGCAGCAGTGTATATATTTTTAAGTTCTTGAGGTTAAAACTGAGAGAGTGAACTGGGAATCTCATGCCTATGAATGCTTTCCCAGGTGAGCTTTTTTGCTGTGAGTCTCAGAACCCCACCTGAATCAAGCTACAGTCCATGCATCCCAAAGTGATTTTCTCCTTAACAACAGACAACACCCAAATCATTTATCAGAGTTAACCTGTAATGAAATTCCGTGATGCACAGCCTGGTTGTCATGCAGTAATTTTGGAGAAGTTGAAGTTATTTATCACCACCAGCAGTAGTACAGACATGAGGCCATTCCAAACTACATCAGCATTTTTAGAATCTCCCAAAGAAAGAATCCTTCATTACTGCATTGTTTTTATTAATATTCCTTTGAATTTATTTTTATAGTAACAGTTGGCCATAGGATTACCTGACAATAACACAGTGAGAATAAATTCTGCGAAAGGGAAAATATATTTTATAGCTATTATTGCTTTAATTAACTATGTAGAATGACACACAAATAGAATGTTTTGTAAAATAAAGACTTTGCAGCTATGCTTTCGAAAATATTGTGAGTCATTCTCTAATGTGCAAATTGCTATATTTTCCTTTTTAGCTTCAGGCCTGAAAAACAATTGAACATTTGTTAAAACAAGTTTCTATCCTTATTAGCGGATTATCAAATTATGCATTTATCATTTTGTACTAGAGGGTTTTTTTTACAATGTTAGTAACTTAAAAGGATTTCAGAAAATAATCAAATTAAGTTTTTGAGTTGATCAGACAGTGGGGATACCCAGAAATATTCAAATTAGCTATTTTTTAATTATGATGCTTTACTTCTTAAAGCCTTTGAAGGCTTCCTGAAGTTTATCTCCATAATTCAGCAAAACCTGTTGTTATCAGCAGAAACTCCCATTTCATGCTTTATGACTCTCTGGAGACTTCTGCAGGGAGCTACAGGGACCTGCTGTAACCAGTGGAGCTGCTTTTGCCAGCTGAGCAAGGATGGGTAGTACAGTCCTGTGATGAGGGCACTAGAGTGGATACCTGGGAGCCCCCTTTCTAATCTCAGCTCTGTGACTGACCAGTTGTGTGACCTTGGATGAGATACTCCTGTATCCTCTTACCCTTTGCCTGTGTCAATTATTTAGACTGTAAGTCCTGCGTGACAAAGAGTGTTTGCAGCTGTGGCACTGTGTGGCCCAGTGAATGCCCTGGTCATGGCTGATACTTGAGGTACTGCTGGATCATAGACAAAACACAGTCATTTCCACACACAGAGTGCTGCATGAGATTAGCTCATTAATAGCACATTTTATATTTAAAATTAAATATGTTCAGATACTTCTCCCTCTTTTTACTTTGTTTGACTGGGGAACACCACAATCATATTTCTGCTGGGCTGTAGTCATTAATGAACAGCACTGTGCATGGTGTGAGGGTTTTACTTGCATAAGCCAACACCAGGAACTTAACCCACCTTCAACCTCATGTTCTCTTCGTGCAAGAAGGCAGGAATCTAGACATTTTCCCTTGTTCAGATTTCCAGTGGGATTTTACGTAGTGTACCAAAACAAATATTTAGTGGGACATGCATGACAATGAAAGAAAAGCCAGAATAAAATCTAATTCACTAGCAGGAGCAAAATATTGTAATTCCTCTCCACAAATTTATTTTTATTACTGCTGCAAGAAGTAATGTTTGCTTACACTCAGTGAGTAATTCTGCAGAGTAAGATGGTGCTGGTTTCATAGCATCACAGGTCGAGGTACAGGTTTGTTTTAAGGCTTTGACCCTAATTTTCAACCCCCTGTGTTTTGCAGCCTGTACAGCTAGCTTCACTGAAGAGGTGCCATGCTCAGAAAAAGGTTCTGAGTTGGATGGAAAAAAAAAGAGACTGAATTATGATTCTTCAAAAATTGAAGTAGTGATATATTGATTATTCTATGCATTGAATTGATTATTCTATAGATAGCTTGACTGCAGTGGGGATTGAGAAGCATCAAAAATGGAAACAGGCAAGACAGCAAATTGCTACAAGAGAACTTAATACTTGCTGCTACACACCTCCAATACGTGACACAACACTCTGTCAGCTGCCATGTCTTTTCTGAAGGGCTGCTAAGACACAGCAATTAACAGGGAATCATTTATGATTTCACGAATGATTTCCTTGAACAGTATGTTCAATTTTTTTGCTATGGACTGTTTCTTTGCATGTAAACATTCTTTGCTCCCCCATGCTTAAGCTAAAGGCTCATTATTAAAGACCTGATTGCATGTGGTGAAAAAAGTTGTTGGTAAATGGCATTCATTTTGCCTTAGGAATTCCTGTATACAGCTGAAAACAGCCATACTCTTGTACATATACCGATAATAAGTCTACACACAACATCAGCTGTCTTTTTGCATCTAGTACTCAGCAACCTTGCAAAAACCGTTCCTAAAAGTCTTCTCCTATACTTTCTTATCTAACATGTCTTATTTTAAAGCAGGTCCAAATAATGCTATTAAAAAGCACAGGAGAGCTAGAGCAATCTAAAGACTGCAAAAGAAAGCTGTTTTGAAAGAAAAGTTCATCTAGGAACTTGATAAATATAGGTGAAAAATAGTTTGCAGCCTCCTTCCAAAAGCTGTTTTTTAGTAACAATTTTAGAAGCAACATTAGTGCATCTTGCCCTCACAATATCGTTAGCTGCTTGCTTTGCAGATTAAGATGCTGAAACAATGCCTGGTTAATGAAAGGGAATCAGTAACTTCTTATCCTTGGGAAGCATAACTGAAGGAAAAAAAAATGTAACATTTGAAGATATTCTCTGGACAGAAAACAAAATCCTTGTGCTGTCAGAGTGGAATCTGAGACTGCTGGGGAGCCAAATCTGCAGTGAAAGCCCTGCAATTTATTTTGTGGTTCTGGTATGCTTATCAGCAACACACACAAAAAAATCTCTGAAATGCTAAGCTATTACAGGAGCCTTCCCAGGAAGTGACTCACATGGCTGTCTGCTGGGAAACCAATTGTTGTGATGGGTTCTTGCTGCATGAATCTCTGTTGGTGGGGACAAGAACCAAGAGGAACTCATTTGATACAGCTGTGAAGCACCAAGATAAAAAGTATTGGTTTAACTTTAAACCTCAGTTAAATTTTAATTAAATTCATGAAGGAAATTCTCACCATCATGTTCTTCAGTGCCAGTCAGAGGTTCCACTTTTACATAAACAGTGACAGATTTTATAAAGAAATAGTAAATATAATTGCAATGGTGTTCTTTATATTAATTACATCAGGAGGTATCTGGCTACTTATGATTGCTTGACTTAGTGTGACCTCACCTGGTACTTGGAGCAATTTGATCTGCTTATATGAAAGAGTATAAAAATAAAGAGAGCCACTGTGTAATTGCAGTTAGATTTATCTTGTAAGATTTTGTTGCCTATAAACTTTGTTGCTTGTGAGAAAGTCTAATGCTAAAAGACTATTGGTTAAGCCATTCATATGTGAAAGAGTTGTAGGCTTGCTTTATGCTGAGGATACTAATGAATGCATTTATTGAGTACTTCTTATTTTCCAGCGAAAAAATTTGTCTCTGGTCCCTTTGAGATGCAGCTGTAACATAAATAGAATTATTTTTAAGAAATGATTGATCTGAACATAGCACTAATGGCATGATTTTAAATCAGTGAAAATAAATTGATGTACTTCAGAGCTAGTGAAGGTAAACTGATATAAGCTGTGCCAATGCCAATGAAAAAATATCCAAAAAAGGATGTGTTTATTTCAAAAAATCAGTTAGCACTGTGTATTAACACAATGTACATCTAGATAGTGTCTTCCCAGTTTCCTTAGTTACGTGAACAGGACAAGAAATTGGTCTAAAATATCTAAAAGTGTCTAAGTATGCACACACTTAAAAATGGGTAAAGCATTTATCTTAGTGCTGCATGACATTGTTGTTTAAAACACATTACATTGCAACAGAAGTAGTACACGTGTACAATAGATGAAAAACTGGTAACTGAATTCAAGAACTAAGTATCAGTAGGGAAGGATCATCAGGTGAGGCTGTTTCCAGTAGAGTTCAATGGGTATTCGTGTGAGTCCTGGCACTGCTCAATAATTTCATGAGCAGAGTGGAAATATATAGAGGGACTAAAGGCGGATGTGTAACAGTAAGGGCAAAGAAGTTTTACAAAGGAGTTTAACTTGAATGTGTTAGTCTTTTTTCAATAAAATGTCTTAATATGAAATAAACTAGTGTTTCAACATATATGTCTAGTATGTAACAGATTTTGTAGTGCCTGAAGTCTTCAAGAATAGATCCTTTTCTAGAAATCATTCTTCCATCAAAGACGCATTCAGTATACTCTATATATGTTGAATAAGTGGAAAATGAGACTAAAATCTCTTAGAAAAGTCCTTTCTGTTGTTGATTTTTATGAATCCATTTGTAAACAGCAAAACTTGTGTAAGTTGACCAGAGCTGATAACAGCAGTTCATTGTCACCTGAGTGTTTAGGCATAGCACTGCTGCAGGAGTCTGGGCTTTTTCTGCGTGACTATGTTAATGATGAATTAGGGTCTCAGCTCTACTGGAGCACTGGAACTCAACAGAATTCTTATTGGGAAGAATCACAGCAATTCCTGCAAACGGACCATTAAGGAAGCTTTTTTCAGGTATAGACATGTTGATGCTTTTTAAAATGAGGAGTATTTTTCCTATTTAGAAAGCTTAAGCCTTTGAACTGACAAAACTGCATCCATATGAATGGGGTTACAGCACTTAAAGGATTCCAGCACAGCTGTTGCCTTGCTTTCAGGCTGCTGAAAATGGATGCCTTGAACTCTCAGTTCAGAAACTGAAGAGATTCCCTAGGCACACAGTCATACCACTTTAACTCTGCTTGGTTGTTTGGTATAATGTCAAATGAGACTAAAACTAGAGTATCAAGTCTAATCTAAGCTATTATTCAGCATTTAGATATGTGAAATAGGGAAAATACGGCTAAGAATATGCCAATGAACTTGTCACAATATAAAAGGTCTGTTTTCCTATATTTCTTTCTTTGGGGTAAAGATATGCACAGAAGCATTTGAAAGCTTGGTTAGAAAATTTTTGCTTTCACATTTGTGGATAGTAAAAAGATTTCAGCTTGTGAGTTTGTTCTAGACACATTTTGAAATCTTTATTTCTCAAGTATCAATGAGAAATTGAAAGTGAAGAATGGTAAAGCTTATTTTTTCACATATTTTTTATTATTAACATATAAAGTATGTGTGACAGAAAAGGATTACAGATGAATAGCACTACTTCCCCTGTAATCTTTATCCTTTTCCTGACTAAGTGCTATCTGCTAATACAAATCCCCAAGATCCTGACCTCTCTTTTTTGCTTTCCTTCCCTGCAAGCATGGTGGAGGAAATGATTCCTGTCACGTAGCCAAAGGGGGCATATTTACATAGCTCCACATGATGTGAGGAGGAAATCCTGTTACAGAGAATTCAGGAGGGAAACAAGTAGGTTGCCTGTTCTGTCCCCTTTTTTTTTGGAAGTCCTACCTCCACTCCTCTGCATGTTTGCTTCCTAAATAGCCACTTCTGTGACTTGGCAGTACAGATCTCTTTGTTTCTCAGTTTTCTTTTTTTCATTTTTGAACAGGGATGTTTCCAGGACTTTATTCTCCTTCCTGATATCTGCTATGTTTTAAATGATTGTGTTGTTACCTGCTATGGAGTTTTGCTTGTTGGATTTTGCTTGTTCTACTTGTATTTTTATTGTTCCTTCACTGATCATCTTTAAGTTCTGCACCAAAGTAAGGAACAATGTAAGTGCTTTAATTCTGGTCTCTGCTGGGCTAGGGGGAAAAAAAGCCTTCACTACAGAGAGGATGGCATTGTAATTCTAAATCCAACAGCATTCAAAATAGCTTTGACTCTATCCTAGAGGAAACCAAACATTAAGGATTTTTGTTTTGAAATACATTTAGTACATAGAGAGTTCTATAGTTAACATTTTCTAGATTATATTATAAACAATATATGAAAACTCCGTATGAGAGCTTTCCTTCACCTAGGCTGAATTTGCCAAGGCTGAATTCCCTTCCCTATTCTTTTTGAGATCTGTAATCAAAATAATCAGTGAAATGCATCAGTTGATTAGAAAGAAAACCTTTAGTGAATGTAGAACCTGGTATAACATCAACATGGAGCTTTTGCAAAGAAGCAGTTTTATTAAATGCATGTGACACTAAGAGCTAGAGAGCAGTTGCTAAGAGAGCGCAATGGATGTGAGTGTCATTCTGCCATTTCAAACCAGAAACATGCTCCTTTAAGGGCTAACTCTCCTTCAAGGTTAGCCCTCCTTAAAGGGCTAACTGTGCCTTCAGCTGGCAGCCAGGTCATGTGTGTGTAGAGCTGGATATGATCAGACACCACCAAATTAAGAATAAAAGCACTTTTCCATTGTAGAATTAGATTTGATCCACAGTGTTGTACATTAAAACCTTTAATCTTCAGAAACATTTGGGTCTGGATCCTACTTCATGCCTGAGAACCATTGCTACTTTTGTACAATAGACTACAGACTATTTTAAAAAAATACTTGATTTCAGAGAAGAGTTTATCTAGACAGAAAGTTTTCATGTTTTACTCCAAACCCATAATTGTGCATACATCTTTTGGTCTGTATCTCCCATTTTAACAGTCTTTCAGAAGGACATGGAAGGAACACACAGCAGGCCTTCAGTGATTAAATAAAATTTACCAAGATCAAATGGTGCTGTTGATTTCTGCCTTTTGCCGGTATCAGGAGAGTTAGATCCAATTTCCTTGTCTGGCATCTCCAGCATGGCAGTATTTAGGAACACAAAGAACGAATGGTCAAAGCCTTTTCATACCGGTCAAAGAGATATCATTGCTTAATTTTTGAGTGATTTTCTTCTTTTCAGTAATACTGGAATTTATCCAACACCAAAACCATTTTTGACCTGCTTAGAGATATTTGAGCTGAAAATCTGACATCTTGTGTTTAAGGTAAGAACTACTACAGCGATAGTGTTGGGCAACAGTCAAGTCAGAGTTCTGCAGTATGGAAGTGTACAACTCTTGTAATAGAAAGCTGTAGAATATAATCAATGTTTCATGAGAAAAAGCAACTTTTTCCTTAAAAATTTTAAAACCATTACACTCTTCAGATTAGGAAGAGCAAAAATATAAAGACCTCTCATTCTGAAGTGCAGCTCTTTCACCCTCTCTTCTTCAACGTATAAAGTAAAAAAAATGTATAAGTATAGTAGAAGAAAAAAGGCAATAAAATGTATAAATAAATATTCTTTAGGTTTTCCCTGTTTTATTGGAAAAGAAACCCCAAAACACTCAGTAAATTAAAATTTGTGTTGCAAATTTTTATTAACAGATCTCTATATCTCAGAGGGTGAGGGAACCTTACCTATGAAGAGACAATTAAAAAAGAGAAAATATACAGTTCTAGTGCTGCCTTAGAATTTTTAAGGGAAAAAAATCCAGTATAATCATGGCATTTCAAGTTGTCAAAAATTACAAGGTCAGGGTTTCACTCTCACAGTTTACTTCCAACAAGTATGTGGGGAATGGTGAATACCCCCAAAAGGCCTGACTTGAATAAGAAGGCGGCACTATGAAAAGTTCACCAAGGCTGGTCAAAAAGACAGAACCATAACTATTGCATCTGTGGTTTGGGGAGGTTTTCCACGTGCCTCTGGGACATGGGACCAGGGCTCTGCAGCNCGGAGAGAGCCGACCAATGGCAGCTGTACCTTTAGTGACAGCCTGAATTTGCCAGTGCCACCTATAGAGATAGGGGGTAGGACCTTTAAGTCCGACTTTTAATAAGAACGGGGGTAGCAATATACAGGGTCCTTAGTATTGAGTCATTGTCCGGCTGGAGAGTCGTCCCTTTGGGCCTTCCATACATTGAAGTCTGTTTCCTTGTCTCTCTCCTTCTTCCACTCATCCATGTCCATGTATATGCCATCTCCAACAGCTGCCCATCTCTGGGCATTGTCTATGTGGCCACCTGCCCAACATGTAGCCCTCAGCTTGCTCAGCAATGCTATGGGACAGCAGCATCTGGGCTGGCCATGCTCTGGTGGATGGGACACTGCAGAATACAATGCTTACATGTAGTGGGATGAGAGCTGACAGTGTGTGCCGCTGATGTTTTAAAGTGACATAGGTTTCCTTGTATAGATTTGCTCAGTTAAGCAATAAAAAAAAAAATAAAATTTCAGCATGTTTGACTGCTACTTTATGAGGCCATCAATTTTTAAGAGGGTTTTATGAAGTCTTGATCCAGGCAAACATAGCTATTAGATAACCTCTATCTAGTTTTAAGAAGAAAATAAAAACTACAAATAAAGTAATAAAATGGACAATAATAAAAACCCTTAAGGATTTTGTGTATGCAAGGTGAAGATTTAGGTTTGAATTTGACTGACAGGAAGAGATGAAACTGTAGATTTCTAAGATGAATCATTGTCCCTTGTTCATCATAAAGTTTAATTTTCAAGTAGTTTAGCAATAAGAAAAATCCTTAAGGATTTTGTGTGTTAGGTGAAGATTTAGATTTGGATTTGAGTGACAAGAAGAGAGGGAACTGTAGATATCTAACATGAATCATTGTCCCTTGCTCATCATAAAATTTAATTTTCAAGTAGTTTAGCCTCAGATTACTGGAAATTATTTCTAGTTCCATTCTAGATAATGTTGATGAGACAGCTGTAGATTTCAGGACCATTAAACAATTCTTATTCATAAAAGTACACACTCCTCTTTACTCACATATTTAGTTCTTATTGAAACCAATGGGATTTTAAAGTGTTCTTCAGCCCTTTTGCCTTCAGTGGAACTTTAACTCCCTTTAATGTTTTCCTTAGCTGGGGGCTTTTCCATTTTCCTGCTTTACAAAGTTGGCTTCTAGGTCATTCCTATGTGGCAGGCACCAGCCTTCCAGGTACAGAGTGGGACAGAGAGGGCCAGAATCCAAATGAGAGGCAGGGTAAAGCTCTACCATCTCCTTTACTCCGTAGCATGAGAGACACTATGGGCACCACAGGGACTAGTGTTTGTCTGTATAGTGGACAGTCTGGAGCCTCACTGGTAAATCCGCTTCTGAATTCCTGCTCAGATGGCACAGTTAACAAGTCCTGCACTGCCTCAAGTCAGCTGACAGCTTCAGGCCTACTCTGAACTTAAATTTGGGCTCACCTAGGTGAACCCATAACAGTTGGGCATACAGGCTTCTAACAGCAGGCCGTGGCCTGTGCTGTTTAGATTTCTCCCTACAGTTTTTTCCCTTTCTCCCTTTCCTCAGCTGGGGGGAAAGAGGCTAACTCTGTACTTGGGCAGCTGGCAGTTTGCCAGCTTGACCCGAGATGGATACATTGTCCCTTTTTGGGAATAACACTTCCGGGGAGGCTGCAACCCTCCTGCTGCAAATACAATTAAAGGAGGTTTTCACAGATTTTCGACAGATTTGGAAGGAGAGTAGTGGTTTCGATTAATATTTTTCTGCTATAAGTGCATTTTACGAAGAAGGATCAGTTAGGGATTGATAGATGCTTTTCAGTTGTTTGTCCTCAGGATCCCCTTGGCCATGATGTATTTTCTGTCTTGTAGGGGGTTTTCTATGTCATACATTCAGTGAAACATCCCCAAAGTACTCAAGAGAGTAAAATCTTAATATTCCATTTTAGAAGATTTTATAAAGAATCATAATGATGATTATTGTTTACCATTTTATTTAAAGGAGAAGCTCCATTGAAGGACAAGGAAAACAGGACCTTTAACAGAGCTGGTCAAATGACTTTCCAGGAACACCAACATCACTGGGTGTCCCTAGTGACTGAAACTTCAAAATGTTTGACTTCTCTATGTTTGTTTAGTAACAGAAAATGTCAAATGCTTCAACCAAATTATTTGCAAAGAGACTTAGTAGTGACTAATCTGAGTTTTCTGTAAATTTTTCCATTCCCTGTGATATTCACCAGTGGCACTTAAACTCATGTGTGGTGTACTAGTTCCCATAGAATAAGAAAAATAAATAAGTCAATAGTAAAAATACATGAATATGTTTCATATATAAGGCCAAGATGGAGAACACGGGGTAGCCAAGGAAAAACATGGGTAAATGGACTTTATCTATTTCTGTGTAGTGCAATGAAGAAATTTTTATTTACCAAATAACTAGTGTATCTTTTATATTTATTTTTCATTTATCACTACATCCCTGGAAGGAAAGAACACAGTTTAATTTTTTATTTGCTAGAAGGTATATATGTCCTGATCTGTTTCTTAAAATCTGAAAAGGAAGAGACATAATAGTATAATTCTTAGTTGTTATATTGTTTAAGCATTTGAAAGTGCTTAACTTAGTAAGAGAGTCTAGGAGTTAGAGTTATGCCACATTTAACTATGTAACAGTTGTACATATATCAGTTGGACACTAGTTACAATGCTCAAAATAATTTTCACTAAGCTATGCTGTTATTTTATTTTATTTAGAAATTAGTAGAAAAAGGCTTTGTAATTCAAAGTTTTCCAAGACTTTGAATGTAATACCTCTCAATAAATCCCAAATTGCTTTATGAGCATAGGTAAATGTTGTCATGCATGTACCATGTCTACATGGGCACAAGCTCCTGTGTCTGTCCTACAATCTTTATGTTGCATTAAAATGTCCAGTTGGACTCACAGTACGATTGTGGCTGTCAGATGTGCCTCTCAGCCTGGTTCAAAAAATTCCTATTGGCTCAGAGAGACGCTTGTCTGCACTGATGACATACCATACCTGAATGTGCCACCTACAGAACTGGTGCTGCTTGACCTCTGTCAGTAGCAGCCTTTCTTGGCAATGGTAAAAGAAACTTTGGATCTTGCAGGGTTTGTTCTTTCTCGGGAGCTTTTTCTCATAACTTGTCTGTGCTTTCACATGATGAGTGCTCACTTTGCCTACCTAGCCATCCCATCAAAGGCCAAGGACCAGAGAAATGGGGCATCCCTCACTTATTTCCTAGGGAACCACACCTGGTATCACTTTTAAAAGTATACCCAGCCCTGGAACAGCTAAAACTGACCAGTGCCAGAAACATAACTGTGAACACCTCCCCTGAGTTTATGGGCAGGACAAGCGTGGGATCTCTGTGACTCTGAGCATGAGTCCTCTCCTCAAGAAGCCAGTCAGGAGACAAATGCGTTGTGCTATTTCAGGCAAGAGAGTGTCATGGTTTACCCTCAGCTGGCAGCTAAGCACTACACAGCCACTCACTCACTCCCTGTTGTTATTATTCAGGTCCCAAAATAAATTTGTTCTTTTCTCCCACAGAGGATGAGGTGAAGATGTCCTCGATGCTGCAGAGAGGAGCTTCCCTGCGGGCTCTGTGCCCCAAGGCAGTGCAGAAGTCACACTCTTTTGACAAAAGAGTTGCTGAGCAACTCTGGAATAGCCTGAAATAAGTCATTTCACAAGGAAATAGAGCAGGCCTTAGGCTTAGCACTGGTTTTGTGTTTGGTCCCCTGTAGACACCTCCTTTGGCTGCAGCGACAGTGTGATCCTCTGCTCCAACCCACCCAACCAGACCCCAGGAAGTGTGGGTGACCTCTCCCCTGGTATCTACCCTCCTCAGCTGCTTCCAGCAGCATCACAGCATCCCCTAGGAAAACCAGCACCTGTTTCCGCTTCTTAAGGACCTCCTCAACCCAGCTTGTCTACTATTCTGGTCCAGCAGGAACTTAAACACTCAGCTACACAAATATTTAGAGGGATGCCAAGGCAAGGGTTCTGCTCTCTGTTTCAGCTTTGTGAATGAAAACAAAATAGAAATACTAAATAAGTTTCCTGACAGCACTAAATTGGGAGGAGCTGCTGACTCCCTTGAGGGCAGAGAGGCCCTGCAGAGAGACCTCAACAAATCAGAGGATTGGGCAATCACCAACCATATGAAGTTTAACAAGGGCAAGTGCTAGATTCTGCACCTGGGACAGGACAGAATTGTATATATAGGCTAGGGAATAAGAGGCTGGAGAGCAGCACTGTGGAAAGGGACCTGGGGGTCCTAGTTGATGGCAGGTTGAATATGAGTCAGCAGTGCCCTGGCAGCCAGAAGTGCCAGCCCTGTCCTGGGGGGCATCAGGCAAAGCGTCACCAGCCCATCAAGGAAGGGGATTGTCCCACTCTGCTCTGCCCTGGGACAGCCTCACCTTGAATATTGTTTGCAATTTTGGGCATCACAATATAGGAAAGATATTAAGCTATTAGAGAGCACCCAAAGGAGGACCACAGTGATGGTGAAGAGTCTAGAGGAGAAGCCTTATTGTGAGGGGCTGAGGTCACTTTGTTTGTTCAACCTGAAGAAGAGGAGACTGAGGTGAGACCTCATTGCAGTCTTCAACACCACCATGAGGGGAAGCAAAGAGGTAGGTACTGATCTTTTCACTCTCATGACCAGGATGGGACCTGAGACAATGTCATGAAGCTGAGTCAGGAAAGGTTTAGGTTGGATATCATGAAGAGGTTTTTCACCCAAAGGGTGGTTGAGCACTGGAACAGACTTCCCAGGGAAGTAATCACAGCACCAAGCCTTGTCAGAGATCAAAACCTGTTTGAACAATGCTCTCAGGAACATGGTGTGATTCTTGAGGTGTCCTGTGCAGGGCCAGAAATTAGACTTGATGATCATGATGGGTCCCCTTCCAGTCAGCATATTCTATGATTCTAGGGTTCTACTGGTCCAAAGTCTGCTCCCTTGCAAGCTGTATATTCTCTCTTTATCTTCTATATGTCATTACTCTCCAGAATAGGACTCCCTACTGCCTGAGAGGACTCCCTTCTCCCAGGAATGCCAGTGTAATGGTTGTGCTCAGGCCAAGAGGACTTTACCATTACTAGGCTCCATGCCAAAGGCCAGTGGAGGAAGAGGAGAGTAGTGAGGATGAGGCCAGAGCATTTGATAGTAGGTGGCACTTACCGCTGGTTGCAGTAGAGTTGGGCAGTGTGGTAAATACAACACAGTATTTTCTATCCAGATAAGAAATGAAAATGTTAGGCTTGTCTCTGTGTAAGTATTTTTGCATCTCAGCTATAGCAGGGCTGTTTGTTTACAGTGACCAGCTGGCCTAGAATAAGCTCCAATGACTTTTATTTTCTTTCTGACTGGGGGTGGGAAGGAAAAGAAAACAAGGAGATGCCTGGGAGCAAAATTAGTCAGACACACACACTTACGGGATGCCAGCCAGTGAGGTGCAATGTTATAGTCTAGAGCTTTTACAGCTCTGCTGAAACTGGCTGCCAGGAAGATAATCACCAGTTACAAGAGAAGAGCTCATGATGGAGAATGGAGGGGGGATGCTGTACATGTGAGACAAGAAGCTGGGGGGAACTCCAGCCATTGCAACTATGCTACCCAGGCAGGTCTCTGATGGGGTGGTGTGGGAAAGGCACCTTCTGACTCTGGCTAGAGCCCATCCCTGGTGAGAAAAGCATGTTGTGTCAGTTCTGGTAAGCAGAACATCTCTGCACAACTGTTCTCCTGCAGCTGCACATGTCAAGGAACTGGGACTCTGCTGTCACACAGAGCATGCAAAGAGAGTCAGCAGCTCAGCATCTGTGTGAGAGGTGTCAGTGCTGGGGTGCAGACCCAGGATGGCCAGGCTGTGCAGCTTTGTGGATCCTTCAGCAGACTTGGTCTTCTACGACTCCTGAAGCCTAGAGCGTATGCAGACCACCACGGAAAGTGGAGGTCTGGGTGCCTGCCCCATGTTGGTTTTTTTCCCAGTTATCAAGGTAGAATACTCTGACTCTGGTTAGATGCAGTCAGAAGTTGGAGAAGTTATTCTTGAAAACACTGGGAGAGACAACCTAGGAAATCATATTAACTTTGTCATCTCACCTTTCTCTCATGATTCTATACTTGCTTGTAGACTCTGCTATCTTTTGCTTTGATTATCATATATTCTGGTTTAGCAGAAGAACAAATATCTAAAATACAGTAATTAGGTAGCTATCATAGAAGAAAAAAGGTAAAAACCATGCTTAGGAATAGGAAACAAAATTGGAAGAAACAGTTAGTCCTTGAAGTCAATAAATCTTTACCAATGTAATTCAGATCCATCAGGAGATGTGTTCTGTTCAACATATTCATAGGCAACAATAATTCAGACAATGTCAAAGATAGAATGATGATGACCCTAATTTTTTAAGGTAGTAAGACTAATTATGGGTTGCAGGAAGAATTCACAAGACTGAGTGAGCTGGCAGCAAAAAGGCAGATGAAATTCAGTGTATGTTTTTGTAAAGTAAGGAGGTGATTCTTTCCACTGTGGGATGTGAATCTAACTTCCCAACCAAAGGAGGTGGATGTTAAAAGGAGAGCTGGAACAAGTTGGTAGAGGATGTCTGAAATACAAAGAAGCTATATCTAGCCCTTAAAGTCTCCAAGCTGGAAACAATTGATGCCTGGAAGAGCATTAGAAGTATGCATTGCATATTTTTATCCTGTTCTTACTCTTCCCTGAGTAATATTTTATGGCTACTTTTAGCAAGAATTGTGTAAAAATACTGAGGGCTAAACAGACCTTGAAAATGTTCAGCAGCTTCTATTTGAAGTAGCGAGGAAAACAAACCCAGGTGTTTCCAGAAGGAAACCTTTAATTTCCCATGATGCTCCCTTAGCATCCATTGGATGCAAACACAGGCAAGGAACAGGCTTACCATCATTGAAAGGCAAAAGATGACCAAGACAGAGAACAAATTGCTCCCACTTGGTGGGATGATTCAAGGTTTTCTTTCATACAAATTGAAGCACTGATGTAATTGTGATGGTCTAAGGATATAGATGCAGCAATATTTGAAGAAGAAATAATAGCTTTTGTTAGGCTGACTGGCACATCAGCAAAACCCATTGAGCAATGCTGGTCACAGGCACCGTGGCCTTGGATGCACAACCCTTCCCCTGGGCTTGGACAGACGCCTCTGTCTGGGTCACACAGGCCTTTCTTTATGCTGAATCAGGAGCTTTTCTTTGACATGGGAAAAAGGGCTTCTGTGCTTGCTTGTTTTCTGTAGCACTACCAGCTAGTCTAATACAGGAGCTCATGCCTCAATTAACTTGCTAGTATCTGTTGGGGATCTCATAGATGAGATGCCAGTAGGTTGTGTGCAAGAGATTTCAGCACCATTTTTTCATACTGCAAGACTATTTAAATTTTTCTGCAAACATCTTCTGTGCACAGTTTACATTGGGGCTTTATGACAGGGACTTCATTAAAATAAAATATAGGGAACCAAGATGAGAAACTGCCAACAAACACTGTTGGTATATTCAGTAGCCAGTCATAGATTATGAAGGCTTCCCTTCAGACAGAGACCTGGCCAGCTCAGGCTCAGTGCGGCTAGAATGTGCCTTTAGGAGCCCCCTGGGATGAGCAGTCTGTGTTGCTGGCTGTCTTGGGAGGTGGGAAGATGGTATGAAAGGTGGCTAAGAGTCAAACCTTTCCTGTCTTCTGTCCTTTGAAGTTTGCTCTTTCAAGTGGTAGAAGTGTAGCCAGGATGGTGCCACATTTGCAAAACCACTTTGCAAACTGAGGAATGCAGACAGGAAGGAATTAAAGGACTTATTTACCCTGATGCAGAAAGGCAAGTCACAGCTTATGATAGTGCTGAAGTCCTCAGTTATGTCCAAGACCAAATACTGATAAAAGAACTGTCTCCTTCACTGTATTGCGATGTGCTCGATTGTTTCAATCATGCTCTATGATCACTTTGCTTTATTGAAACTGCAGCGTAACAGAGCTGTACTCATAGTCATTACACTGTCAGAGGTGATAGCTTTGGCTGCCTGCTTTTCTGTTTCCTACTGAATTGCTTTGATGTGAATCTCTTACATCTTGAACGAGCTATCTAATAAGTCACCTACTGTGTAAAAACTGAGTATAGTTCCTCCTCCCACTGTATTTTTTAATGAAAATAGCCGTGGCATCTGCTTTAGTCAAGCCTTCAGGGACATAGCTTGTCTCATCTCATAATAGGGTTTGAGAAGAAAATAAGAGCCAAAATTTACCTAGGTTACTGAAAAAATATGTAGGGAATTTTTCAATGCAAACAAGGTTTGATTTAGCCCTGACCAGGAGTTTCATTTCATCTAATATTGGTCACCCAAAAGGGAGGCATCTGGTCCAGGCCTGACCTTCTTTCAAGCCGTGGAGAAAGTAGCTTGCACCAGGAAGGCAAGTCATTGCCTCTGATCGAAGACCCCATGTTTAGGGCTGGGGTAGGAGCCACCCACTTTTCTTCACTTCTGTGGGTCTCTACAGCACATCCAGGATTACCTTTCTATGCACAGAGTTTTGCTGTTGCTAAATATCCATTATTTGCACAGTCTCACAATTATGAATTGTGAGATTTAAGTATGCACAGATTGAAAAATATAACGGTCTGCTAAAAAGCAACCATAATTCATGACTGTTCCCTAAGAAAAAAAGGTAAAAGAATCAACTATTCACTCTGAGGTAGAGAAAAAAAATCTAAAACACTTGAATGAATTAGTTGTTGGCAAAGTGCTTCAATCTAAAGCACCAGTTTCACATTACCAAATAAGATAAAGGGATAAAATGTGCAAAAATTACAATTCCATTGAGTCAGTTTTCTGTGGAAAAAGACATACACATTTCTGTCTTTTCTGATTTAAAGGACAGTGTCTGTGATTCCAAGCACATCACAAATAATAGCAAAACAGATCTATAATATGTGTTTTAACTCTCATAACGGCATCAGAGACGCCTGACATGCGATGCCATAGCTGTATGATAGTCTACAAGTCGGGCATTGCAGAAGACATAGGCTCCCAAAGCTCAGTTTAAGAAAGCAAACTGTGTCTGAACTAGATAAAGTACCCAGCATGTGGGAAACAAAACAGCACATGTGTTACAGTTTTGGACAAGCGCTCAGATTATTCGTAAGTACACAATAAGTACTCTTGGTAAATGTTGTTGAGAGCTTTGTTTTGTACTCGAGGGAGCCCTTATAGCAGATCCCTGGGTTTAAATCTGCTGAAGCCATCTTTTTGTTCAGTTTTTAGAATATCTCTGAGAAAGTTGTCTGGGTGCAATGTTTGAACCACTGTAATCAGATGGGGGATAATTTTACGGAAGTGATAACTTCTGAGGGATGCAACTGCTACACTCTTTGCAAATAAAGTTTTAAAAATCTAAAGAGAAGGAACCTGTAACGCACCATGTGCATACACTGAAGTGACAAGAACAGACATATTAAGGCAGACAGCGTTTTTTTCCCCTCTAATTTCCATGCCTTTACTGGACAAATGTAAAATTATTCTATTGCTCTCCAATTCCCATTTTTCAAGCTGACCTATCTCAGGAGTTCCAGGAGCCTATTTTCCACGTGCCTTCCCCTTCTGCATGCACTAACACTTATGCCACACTGATCTCATAATCCTAGAAGGTGTTTATGTTACACAAACAAGTCAAGAATTTTTGTAAGACATATTTCTGCAGTTGCAACGTACGGGTAAGATTAAGAGCATTCATAGCTAGAGGGCTGCCATAACACAGAACTATTTAGAAACTTAAAAAAATGGCTGACATTAAAGTTCAAACTATTTTCTCATTACTCCTAGCATCCTTTAGCCATCATCCTGTGTTCAGCTTTGCAAGGCTGAAAATCAGTCCTGTCCTACAGCCCCCTCTCCTGTGCATTTATCATCAGTGCAAGGAAGTCAGTAATTTGGTCAGCTCTATAACATTAGTTTCTTGCATAATTATGTGGGGACTTAGAAGTTTCCTTACTATTCCAGGTTTGAACAATTCGTAGCTAGTAGTGAATTTAAAATCATTGCACTTCAAAATGTTAGATGAATACTATCATAGACAGCAGCTAAAAAGGTGGCAGAAGCAGCTGTACATATTAAAAAACTTATGCAGACACAGATCAGCACCTGCTGGGTCATTCAGAAATGACTGAGCAGGCTAAGTATTTAATTTTCAAGAGGAGTATATTAGAACCTGTTTATGCTTGTTTGTCTTACCAAATGCCAGCCTTCACCCTGGGGCTTCCAAACACCTTTGAGAGTGCTGAATGTCTAGGCTCGGGTGGCAGCATTAAACTAATTGAGAGCAGGATTTCGTTTCTCAGTATCACTCGAAGGTCAATCAGAACTTGCCTAATAGAACTAGAGATTAAACCAGGGATTCAATCACGAAACTATAACTTCTTAGGTAAAAGCTGAAGCTAATTTTATCGTTGCATTTACTGTACTGATGCCTCTCCCTGTAAAGCCACCTCTGCCAGCCAGTTTGCCCTCTCTGTCACATATGGTCACTTCACCCAGGCAGTGCAATAGGCAGCACAACTATGGCAAACTCCTGGCCAGCCAATAACCTGTGAAGCCTTTCGTTCCCTGGCTGAAGCTTCCCTTATGTGCAAAGTTCTTCTCAATGTAGTTTATTACTGATTTTCCCATTGTTTTTATGAGATGCATGTGTGTGTGACATACAGATAAATACAAGAGAGCTGGTGCCATGTGCCTTCTCAGGTCTGGAGCTGTCCCAGCTTGCAAGCAACTATTACAAGTATTACACTATATCCTATTATTACAGCACTACCTTGACTCTTAGCTTGGTAGCACCAGCATTGCTTAGCACTCAGCCCAAAATAGCATCCAGCTAGACTGATAAGACTTCTAAGCTATTGTTATATACACTCCTTACAAAAAAGTTAAAACCAGGATTTGTACAGAAAAGACCCATCTTGTTGAAAGAATGATCGAAAAAGAGAGTGAGAAATGGACTACTATTGTATGAAGTGATGTATAGTTGGAGAAGAAAGTACCAGATGTTAGCATTTATTGTTTCTGCAAGCCTGGCCCTGGTTGTCTTGTGAGGGCTAATGAGAGGAGAAAAGAGCTGGGCACAGGGAGTGCCCAACAGTGCAACTGAACTTAAATGTCCCCGTCATGATCACACAAATTCTGTGGTGTAGGGTGATACAAAATCCATTTCCCAGCTTCAAAGCTGACAGAACTGGGGCAATGTTCAGTTCCTTTTACCGTGAGACCATCCTGTGCCTTCCTGTGTACGCAACTTCCTTCACTATGCACTGTTTCAGTTCTGCAGCAGAAAATTTGTAAGGATGCCACTACCTTTCACTGCATTGTCTCTTATACTGAACCCTGAGGAAACAAAAGTGGAATAAAAAATATGGAAAATAGAGGTGAAATAATGCCTTTTATCTTTTCTTACATATCTCAAAACCCTGGCAAAAGGACTGAAGAGAAAGTGCAGAGGAAATGTAATATCCTTGCCATAGCCCAAAATGGAAAACAAGTTTTCCATTCTGAGGACATTGCATATCAAATCTGGTAAGTAGGGAAAAGCCACAAGAAGATATTATGTAACTGCTGCAGAGGGAATATTCAAATTATTTGGTTAAAAACAGTCTTTACTGTGCTTGTGGATTTGTGATGGACTCATAATTTGACCAAATTTGGACCAATTTTCCACATAAATTATCAAAGATAACAAGTTGAGACTTATCTTCACTTGACCCCTAAGCATCATTATATTGTCTCAATAAAGACATTTTTAATATCAATAAATATTTTTTCACCTGGGAGGGTTTTTTTTACATATAAAAAAGGTTTTCACTGGGTGGAAAAAGAAATGTATTTTCTTAATACTTTAACCAGCTGAAATAAGTTCTCTCTGACCAGAAGATCTGGGCATGTCTAGCTACAACAATACCACCAACTCTGCTTATCTAACTTCACAAACCAAAAAGACTGTATAAGCAGAGCTTCATCTGTATACTCCCATACTGGTAAGGAGGGTGCATTTCGTACCTGTTGATCAAGCAGACTGGCATGTCTTAACTGCCCATTTTCTGCAGAATAGCATACTTTGTAATGTAAA
>VWZD01000524.1:221643-259699 GCA_013396695.1 Sakesphorus luctuosus | reverse complement strand
AATAGCATACTTTGTAATGTAAATCTATTCCAGTCTAAACCAAGATTATATTTTAGATATCATGTTATACATTTTGCAATTCAAATAATCTTGCCTTTTTAAATTGCCCTTGTGCAAAACACTATGTTTGTAAACACAGTTGAAAAAGAAGTAACCTCTGATCACTGTGAAGGGAAAAAAAAAGGAAATACAAGCATTCATCTTCACCATTAGTGGTGGAAGCACTGTTCCATGTTAAGAGTTTCAGCGTATGTCCGTAAAGAATTGGAGTTCTGATTGTACCACAGATTAAAATAAGAGGGACCTGCTGCACTCCTAAACATGTCTTTTCCTTGAAATATACAGTTTTAACTGTCATGGTTTAACCCCACCTGGCAACTAACCACCACACTCTTAGCAGCTGAAGCTTTGGTTGGAATGTGTGAGAAAGACCTACACCTCTCAGCTGGTGCCTCCATGTCTGTCCAGCTCTTTATCTCCAGGGTATCAATATATGATGTTATTGCATTTTGCACAAACTTTTGATACATGGACTGCATGCACTGGATTCCATCTGCATCTTTCAATGCTTGAGTGTTATCCAGTGTGCTATAGATCACTTCCAACACAACTAATTCCTTCAGATACTGGATACCTCCCTCAATGTTGCTTCGGGAATATGCAAAATCTTCCTTGA
The DNA here is from genome assembly GCA_013396695.1 of Sakesphorus luctuosus. Classification (NCBI taxonomy): domain Eukaryota; kingdom Metazoa; phylum Chordata; class Aves; order Passeriformes; family Thamnophilidae; genus Sakesphorus; species Sakesphorus luctuosus. The sequence goes on along the minus strand of VWZD01000524.1, from coordinate 259,023 downwards.
AGACATACCAGTCCTTCACAGTTTACAGGAGTTGCCACCAAAGACCCTTGCTTTATTTTGAATCCCTTTGTCAATGGCCTTATCCATAGTAAGGTACCCCAGGTTTGGACTCGCTTACTCTCAAATTCCTGACTCCTGGCCCCAGAGTAACAGCATCAGAGTAACCAGATGAGAATTAACTCACCTGGTTGATGAATAAAATCTTTTTTTATATCTCTCAGCTCACTTATGGATAGGGAGCAGGTGGTTTTTGTTTCAGGACATGAGGGAAGGGATTGAAGTTGTGTCAGGGGAGGTTTAGTTTGGATATTAGAAAAAAGGTTCTTCATCCAGAGGGTGGTTGAGCACTGGAACAGGCTCCCTGGGTAAGCATTTACAGTGCCAAACCTGACAGTTCAAAAAGTGCTTGGACACTACTCTTAGGTACATAGTGTGACTCTTGGGGATGATCCTATACAGGGCTAAGAGTTGGACTCAATGATCCTTGTGGGTCAGGATATTCTGTGATTCTGTGATTTATGATTTCAGTCTATTCCTCCTCCTGTTCTTCTGTCTGCTCTACTGCAGCACAGGCTGCCTCCTCTGATACTTTCTCCTACTCCCTCTTAGGAGAAGCTTTTTCATCCCTTGATGACTCCTATTTCCATCTACTTCCATGTTTCTTTTTAGTTATAGGGGTAACTGATGTACTGTATGGTTTAGCCAAAATGTTTGTTTTCTCTTTCTTCTCAGGGATAGTGCTGCATAATATCAGGCAGTGTTTGGCAGATCCTGGTCAGGACCCAGCATGGTATGGTAACTTGTGCCTCTGTGGAGTAGCCGCAGCACCTTTTTTTCAAAATTCTGTCACTTCATCAGTATCCTGTGTTTGTTTGAGAGTGAAGTTCCAGACCATTGAAGGTGAAAATGTCTCTATAGACCTGCCCATATTCTCTCACATGCCATGCAACCCATGATCATACTCACATGGAGCCTGAGTAATACTCCTAAATTGCTCATTGACCTTATACAAAACCAAAACAATATTGCCAAGAAATATCAATACAAGTATTTTAACTACCCAAGGATGTTCAAGACGCTGAAAGTGTATTGTAATGAGGGAGAAAACCTCACAGAAGGTGCCACTCTCTATTTCCTCCACAAAGGCCTATCAGAGGAAGAAGTATAACTGTTAATTGTATCCATGAGATCGTATCCAAAGTACAGTAATGATTTCAGTGTAGGTCTCAAATACCAGATTAAGCTCAAGGTCAGTGTTTTAATAAAATATCTCCCAGGGAAAACATCACTAATCACTACAGACCGCAGCAAACCAGAAAAGCCTACAGCAAGGTTTAACATGTACAGCAAAGAAAAGCATGGCACAGATCTGATAAACTAATATTGAGAACATATGAATCAATATCGTAACCTGCAACTGTTAATAGATATGAATCCTTCCTAATATACTCTGGTCAACCTGCTATTATTTCAAACTCTTTGTGCCCTGTGTTGGGCACCAAAAAGAACTGTCATGATGTAACCTCAGCTGGCAACTAAACACCACACTACTCACTGAGTCCCCTCCGCAGCCCCTAATAGATTGAGAGGAAGAGGTAAAAGGAAGAAAATCATGAGTGGAGATAAGAGGAGTTTAATAATGGCATAATAACAATAATAACAACAACAATAATAGTAATAATAATGATGATGATGAAAAAGTAAACAACAGAGAAAAATAAAACCCAAGAAAGACAAGTGTTGCAAACAAAAACAATTTCTTACCTCCAACTATCCAATGTCCAGCCAGTCCCCAAGAGGTGACTCCACAGCCAAGTTTCCCCATGAGCATGACCCCATATGGTCTGGATTATCTCTCTGGTCACCTGAGGTCAGGTGTCTTGGTTGTTTCTCCTCCCAATCTCCCATGCACTCCCAACCTCCTTGCTGGTGAGGTATGGTGAGAAGCAGAAAAGGCCTTGATTCTGTATAAGCCCTGCTCAGCACTAACTAAACATCCTGTGTTATTAACACTGTTTCCAGCACAAATCTAAACTATAGCCCTGTAATAAGCTATTACGTGGAAAATTAACTCCAGTCGGAACCAGCACAATAACCCCAAATCTGCCCCTGCTGTCATGATTTCCCTCCTTGTTTTCTTTTGCTGGAGTAGGGAAGTGCCACTCTGCCGAGGCTGCAGCATCGCATGTGGCTGCCAAGAAGACACTTTCACGGTTTGAACGAAGGATGTCTTGACCTATACCAAGCCAGGGCGTAGGACACCCCAGCAGTGACTCCAGTGTTAGTACATGTGGATCTGTATGAAGAGCTGCAGAGAGACATTTCAGTTTAAAGAAGCACAGAAGTAGAGGCCATGAAAAAGTTGTGATTTCCTGCCAGTTTTTGGTAACTGCCTTGTCACTGCTGCCATTGAGCCATGGATTGCCCCAAAGACGACAATCAAATCAAATGAGAAAGCTCATTTGATTCTAACAGCCAATGCTAGAATCCAGGAGGAAGGTGCTGCAGCTAGAAACTTCCTGTGGTGGGCTACCTAACCTAGCTATTTCTGCTGCCCATAGCTGCAGCAAAATTGTCCCCAAACTTAGTTTTGCTGGGTAGCTGTCCAGACTGCCAGCCCCAAAGCTCCCAGACAGGTGATCCTGCTGCTGCTTCCTCCCTGGCCTCAGCCCTCTTACATACCATGTACCCTGAGAATTTCAACTGCAACTTGGAGATGTTCTGGTTAGTATTTGGAAGCAAAAATGTTTTGGAAAACATTATTTAAATCAACAGTTTTTAAGCAAAAACTAGACATAAACTTTTGAGTTTTCTGGACTGGAGGTTTTTTTCCCCATCTCATCCCTCAACATCTGGCCCAAGTTGTGGAGTGGTGGCGTACCAGTGATAACAATCTAAATACCTCCTGTTGAAGTTTGGTTTGCATGAAATAAAAAGTGCTTCACAAGATTCAGAAGACAAAGAGAGCACTGTCATAGCTGAATAATTGGGATAAACATATGATTTCCCTACTTGGGCCCAAGGGCTGCTTGCTGACTTCGTACTGTGTAATGTACAGGCACAAATGACATGAATAGAGAGGGCTCAGAAGAGAGATAGGAACTCAGGGATTCCTCTGTCAACATCAATCCCTATTATATTTCTTCTGGTTTTCCTTCCCCTCCTTCTCTAATGTTCTCCTTTTCTATGCTGTAACTGAACTAAAAATAGATATGGGACAAATTTCAATTTTACCAAAGGCATGGGATTCTGGGAGGCTGGAGTTGTTTAATTATTGCTTTTGAATATCACCGGCTGGGAGAAAAGACATTATAAACCCAAAAGCTGTAGTATCATTTAAATGTTTCTAACCAATTAAACTAGTGATTCATGTATATAAAGAAAATAATATTTCTGTACATTACACATTATGAATGTAATGGTGTTCATTAAAAATCATCAGAGACAAAAAAAGTGCATGGCAATGAAATGTAGCATAAGGAACATCTTAAAGACTATTTCATTTGCCAAGTAAGACCTGCAGGGGTTTTGTGGAGGGTAAAATTTTAAGAGACCCTCCTGATATTTATGAGATTTGAGGGGGAGGTGGGTAGATCAAATATGTATTTTTATCCTTCTGAGTTTTTAGTTTCTTATGAGTCATTACTCTCTTCTTCTTAGTACTCCTTATGAGAGTCTACAGGACTCTACATATTAATCTTACTTTATTTATTAATACATTAAGTATCTTTTAAGTTCAGTGCTTTCTCTTCCCTACAAGCTACTCAAGCCCTTTTATTACTTTGTTCTTCTGAATCACTAACAATATTTTACGCTACTCTGATCATTATACAAAACTAGCGATTATATGCAAACAGAGATATAAAGAATCAATTTATCTTATTTTTTTTAATGAAAGCCTCATTTACCAGACTCATTCTGCTTTGGCAACTGCTCATTTTGACCCTGGTCTGAAAATATATAATGTTGTGTGCAGCACATCACTATATCTGAGAGACAGAGTTCTGTTATGTATGGTCCCAGTGGGATGTTCAGCTCAATGGGACTCTCATACCTGCTGAGAGTTTCTAACATGATTCAAAGACAGAAGCAGAGTAAAAAGCTCAGAAAAGAAATGTCAGTTGTGTTTTATCACTGCATACAATCAAGTTGTGTGGGAATAAGTTAGTAATGAATAGATTATGGTTTTCAATTAGTAGGAAGGGTCTAACTATGTTAGAGAAAAGGTTCAGAGAACGCATGTTTGGGCAGCAATACAATCTGACCAGTTTTTTAATCACTTGGCTTATTGAAAGATTAGGAAAGCTCATCTGCTGCTCTGTTCCTGCTCTGAGGATGCTTGGTATGGCTGTTGCAGAGTTTTATTTGACTCTGTGCCCTTGCCTTGTTTCCTCTGCCTCCATGCTGATTTTCTATGTGGGTCTAGATACTGCAGTGGGGAGGTTAAGCTGTTCTTCTGATCTTTCTTGGTCTCTCAGACTGCATTCCCAGTTCAATGTCTCTCACTCTCTTTCTCTCACAGGATACTTGCACTGCTGTCTCAGATCATGCTCTGGACTGCTGCCTCTTGTGACCCTGTAGTTACCTGAGAGGTCTAACCTGTTTGTCATGCCCACAACACTCTGGAGCAATAGTTTTGATTCAGAAAGAAAAGTTACTGCACAAAATCACAGACCTTAAAGCAAACAGAGTCATTCATGCACATTCCCTCCTAGTTTACAACTTTTGTTTCCAAAAGTCTTGAGTCCCTGAATGCTGCCTTATGTAATGGCAAAACTGTCTCTTTGCTCTGGAATTTATAATTTAAAATACAGACCAGTTCTTTGATCTCTTCACTTGTATAAAACCACCCCTGCTTAGCTGTCTGATGTCAGTAATTACCTCCAGCAACAATAAATTTGTCCTGCCACATGATGGAGACAGGATGGAAGAGCTGTGGATTTAACAGTTCCTAATGTTGTTTTAGAAATGTACACAAGAAATCCCATAGAATTTATCTTTCCAAAACTTTCCTTTTCTTCCTTGTTAATAGGTAAATAAAACCTCTCAGATGGGAAGCTTTAACAATTTCATGAAGGTATTCATTGTTTCTGATCAGAGCCAGGGCAACAATCACATTGAGGTGTCAAAAAACCTAAATGAATGTGTTGAACACATGCAACTGTATTAAGTGGCTGGATGGGATTCAGACACATGAGCTCAGGTTCAGCTCCCTATGAATGTATCTAAATTCAATGTCTACACTTGAACTTGGTGTCTAGACTTCCACTATTATCAGAGGCATTTAGGGTATTATTGAACAGAATAAACACAGGTATCTCATTTGGGGAAAAAAGTCAAACAAAAAATTCCAGGGGTGGTGTTGCCTAGTGCCTTGATTCAGTTGTCTGAGCACAGGAATGTCACTTGAGATGTCCTCAGTGGTTTGGCAAATATGACACAACAACTGCAGAAGCCTGTTCCCTTCTGGAAGAACAGCTGAAGGCCAGTGGGACACTTCTGGGTGTATTATTTCACTCTGTGCGTAAGTGTTTCAACAAAGGTACTGAACCCTTGAATTCCACTGACAGCTAGCTCACATGCAGAGGTTTAAACAGGTTTTCTGGAAGCAATTCATACCTGTAATGTTGCTTTCCTGGATATAAGAACACTTGGTGGGAATTAAAGCTCAGCTAGATGGCTTCAGGTTTTTCCCATGTGATGCGGGAAAAGCCTCCTGCCATGTTAAATCGATCCTGGGGGAGTACTGGACCCTCAATTCCCTATTGACATTGAGTATAAGGGAGAATTGCTACCAGGAATTGAGTAGATAATGAGCTATACAAAGGCATACCGTGAACACAAGGACAGCTGCTGCCTCTTGCAGCTCCGGGGAGACCTTCACACTCTGGGAAGAGGAACAGGCATAAAGCTCAGTCTCGGCAGAAGTACGGTGGAGGCTTTGCAGCCGGTTCCACCCTCCTGAGCTGTCTGCCTGAAGGTCACTGCATGCGTACATTTTGCAACAAATGCCTTCAACTTCTACTCTCTCATCAGTAGATGGCACTAGGCAGTTAGCAAGAACCACGTCTGTTTATGGCTTTTCTAATCAGTAAGTAGACTGTTCCTGTACTCAGTATTATGTACTTTATATGTCTTAAGATCACATTTTCACAGATTCTACCACTCCTTCAAAATTTTCTTAGCTATAAAGGATGAATGATGTAGCAAGAAGCTGGTATATCTGACAAAGAACTTCAGTAATGGTAGGCATTAAGATTCTTTAATTAAGATTTTAAATATGGCCTGCAATGGCAGTTTTCTCTGTGAAAGCAGTGACACAATCTTGATTTGTCTGAATTTTGTTTATAACTGTAATTTCAGATCCATCTCCTTAGCACTATTCTGAGCTGTAAAGGACATATTAGGCTATTGACAGCTATATTTTCCACTGTTATGATGTATACTGAAAAATACCTTATGAAGAATGATATGAGGAAAGGAAAAGGTGATAATGGGGGAATCCCATCAATTACTGATTCAACGAATAATGTGACTCTATCTTGTGCAATCAGGAGGGTGAGCAGACGTGATATCACTAGGTTTTTGAGAAGAGAGGTATTACAATCTCACCTGTAACTCTACAGCCTTTTTCCTCAGGTCAAAGTAGTTAATCCATCAACAGCATGTCTCATTTCTTTTGTAACTGTGTGATCGTTAGAGAAAAGCAATGGGAGAACTGATAAGGTACTTTTAGCTCTTGTAAAAACACTTATGGACCAGGATTAAGATTTTTTGATACGATCAAGATAAAGTATATAAAAACTCCACAAGAAGCTAGAATAAGGCCAATGGGAGCAGATCCTTCTACTTGTGTCCAATACACAAGGTACAAAGTGCTGTTTAGATGTTTTGCTTCCACCTTTTAACAGACCCAGCTGTTGTCTCAGCAGACTGCATATGCAGCACTCTATTAACAATTCAAAGCTATTTTATCCATGCAAGTCTGTTTTAAGTATAAAAAAATTAGGACAAATTTGATTTCATTTTCCCCCCCAAACTAGATTAACATATAATACTAGGAGTGGCTGCTGGTGTTAGGTTTTCAGATGAGACTGTCCCATATGTTTTACGCTCTAGAGCAGTCTGATCTGAGTGTTGGAGCCTGACTGCCTGCCAGATCACAGGCACAACGCAGAGTCCAAAGGAAGCAGAATCAAATAAGGAAGAGCTCAATGGAAGATATGTTTCACATTTCTTTACTTTGGCTACTATTTTAGTAAGGCAAGGCATTTTGGTCTGCCTAAGTGCATGCAGTCCTAGGCTGTGATAACTTTTCCTTGTCCCAACTGCTGCTACCTAGAGTATGTGCTAGGCACCATTCCTGCCATATGTTTTAACACTGAGTATACTCTGCTGCCATCATGAATGATGGACATCATAAAGGCATCTGGAAGTGCTTGTTGGGTCTGGTTCCTCTCTTCTTGTATAAAAGAGCTACGAGCAACAAGCAGCCTTAGTTTGGAAAGAATACACTTTGCCACAGTCATTAACTGCTTTTAAAAATAGAATCATGATATTCATGAATGAAGGAAAAGCTGTAGATGCTCTATGTTTGGATTGGATTCCTGCCTTTAATTTTGGTGTCTCACAAAATCATGATCTCAAAATTAATTCAAATTGAGTTGTAAAGAGAAACTTGCCATGCAGATTGAAAGATGACTGCAATGCCATAATCAAAGGGTGATAGTAAGTATTCAAACCCAAAGGTTTGCGCTGATTCTAGGGACTGATGTAATTTAATAACTTAGTGGATAATCTAAAGTGGGGAGCAAGGGTTACAATTGTCTCTTGGCTGAAACTCAGGTCTGGAACAGAGTTTCTAAGGTTTAAACATGAGATTGATGCACAGTCTGAACTGTAGATGAGAGCTGGAAAACAACTTTTCTGCTCTGCAATTCGGAAGTACCAGGTGAACTTTTATCTTCCATTCAGCAGTGGGTTACACTGATAATATACATACTATTGAGATACACAGGTACTTGGTATAAATGGAAATACAGAGGGAGACAATGCAAACTTTCATAACAATTTGACCCCAAATCTCACAAAAATAAAGGAGAGGATCATGGGGAGTGTGCAAGCTTGTTTAGTTCTTTTTCTTTTTTATAATATCATTTGGTTGGATCAGGCTAGAAAAATAAAATACAATTCAGAGTAAGACACTGAGGAAGTGAGTGGGTGCAATTTAAAAAGCATATTCACTGGTACAGGGGACTGTGGGAAGCACTACAGTTGAAAGAACCATGGATGGGGGCAGACAGCAAAACTGTGGTAATCTGAGGATCTCACAAGGTCAGGCTATGTATATGGAACGGCAGTTGTGAAACAAATAATTTCACAAAATATCCTATTTTTCAATACACTAATTTTTTAAAAAATGTTTTAAATAGTCAGGAATTTTATGAAGTGACTGATTTTAGTGTTACAGTCAGGTTTTTCATCCTGCTTCTATGACCATTTTGTCATGCTACTGCTATGAAGAGTCAAATCGTCATTGGGAAACAATATCCTTAATAACATTTTACTGAAATAAATAGGCAAACTAAAACTTTGGAAATATAAAAATACTTACCTAATATGCTTTTGTTGACCAATCTTGTATCACAATGTCTTTAGCTGTATCTTTCAGGCACCATAGTGCCACAGATGCCCAAGAAGTTCCTCCCTGAGCACTGATCAAAACTAGTTTTAGTGGCTGCTTTCATTGCAGATGCCAAATTGAAGGGTGATATTAGCCACAACCTCAATTTCATTTTAAGCCCACCCAGGTATCTGTCTAGAAATGCCTCCCACCCAAACCCCACCTTTATAGGACTCATGTAGAACTGTGATCTCTTTCCCTCTGGCCACTTTATTTCAAACAAATTCAGAAGTTTTCACTTAAACACAGACTGCAGAATTGTGGAAACTTTTTTCCCCCCTGAGATAATCAGGCTACAGATGATAATAAACTGCAAAATGAACTATACACGTGTCAGATGATTCTGCAGGAAGGCAGGAGCTAGGGAAGAAAAATTAGCAAAAGTACCAGTAGATCACAGCTATGTAGCCTTTGTTCAGTTTGTGGCATGGACAGAGTTTACTTATGAATGCCTGAAAAATGTGCTGAAAATTCAGAACTCTTGCAGAACCAAGGAGTATGACAGAGGTCTGTTTGGTCAGAGGCCCGACTGATTGGTGTTACTTAACCTGAGCTGCAACCTCTTTCCAACTGAGCTGCAACATAACACGGCACCTCTTTCCAGCTGATATATGCCTAAGCCCTTTAAACATGGAGATCTCTAAAGGCTCTATAAACTGTAGAATAATTTGTATAAAATAGCAGGGGAGCCATTGCTTGAAAATGTTTTACAGGACAGAGTATTAGGAAATACTAATTTCAAAGTATCTGAACATGGTGCATTTGTAATCAGGCTCTTGGATTACTCCCAAAAGAACAAACTCTTCTTCCAGTTATTTTGCAACTTGAAAATGCACGTGCCAGAGAAAATGTGGCATTGCACTGTAAACCCAGCAACCTAAGTTTGAACTTGCCGCTGAACTCATGCCCAAAATATCTTCCCTTTAGCCAAGAGAAAAGGGGAGACTGGGTGATTCAAGATGGTTGCGAGATGACACTGGGGTTGATGGAGGCTGTAGCTGTTCCTCTTCAGCGCTGAGCTCCAGGCTACGGGATGCTGACACCAGTGCAGAGGTTATGGGAGCTGCCCTTCCAAAGGCTGGGGGAGTGGTGGCACTGAGTCAACATGTCCTGCATTCAGCTGTGCTTGCCATGTAGATGGATGATTCAGAAAAGCCCAAGAAAGCCTTCTTCTCCCTCCCACTATATCCCAGGTGGTTAAGTAAAGCTGTTATCAAACTGATGAACAAGTCTTGAAATGGTGCACTGCCTTTTCCTGCTAAATAGATTTACAGATAAGCACCAACTGTTTCTTTTGCAAATCAAACTCCTTGACACTAAGCAAAGTAATTGTAGTGAGTCTTCTGGGAATTAAATTTATTTACTGCTGATGTTTTTAAAATAGTTGTTTACAGGGTGCCAGATAGTAAGACTGTGTATAGCAAATGGCAGCATGCCAGAATTTTAAACTCTCCTTGCATGGTGGCTTACCTGCTAGCTTGGTTGGATGGAAGGAGAATATTTAGCCTTTTGCTGTAAATATGCTTTACAATTAGCGCTCTTAAAAAATGGGAAATACAACATAGCAACTTCTGTTAACATTTATATAAGATCCATTATTCAAGCACCTTCTGTATTGTATCATCCTTGCTTTGTGTTGCAAATTGACCATTCTTTTCATCCTAGCAAATACTTTCTGTTACAACATTTACATCTTTTTTTCTTTTGTTTTTATTTATTTTTTTTAATGGTTATGGTTTGAATTCCATTTTGATGACCTTGATAGACATCTAGGATATTTTGAAATATGTACAATCAGTTACTTCATTATTTATTACACTGTAACTGCCTAGAAATGAATGGAGGATTCTGCTGTACTTGCCATTGTATAGTTGCCATAGAACTTTATTAAACCTGCTAATGTGATGCATACGTGTCTGGACAACTGCAATGAATTTTTTTGTGTCCTTGTAGAAACTGTATATGCACAGGGTGGCAGCTATATTGAGAAGTTTAGACAAGAAAGGCAAAACTAATTTTTGTAGGCCGTTTTATCTTACCAATTGGAATGAAAGACGTCTTCTGCATGAAGCAAAAATGACATATGCTCTTTGTAGAACTACTTAACTGCTTCCAAGAGTGCTTTCTATCCTTAAACCAGATCAGCAATAATAGAGGTGGTCTAAGAAGATCTGGAAGAATGCATCTGTCCCTGCTTCCTGGTCAGTGGCATCATCAAAGGACCAGGAAAGCAAGAATGGAGAAACTGATGTAGGTATCCTAAGCCACTCTGTAGGCAAAATCTACTTTACTTATTGTACCAGGAGCTAGAAGAAAGACACTGCATCTATATTCTGTTCCTGTTTCTTCATTTTGCTAACCTTTCAAAAGATATGTATATTTGAATGGATATTGGACAGGACCAAGGTGAGAGATGAATTGTGCTCTTGATAAATGGGTCATCTACAATACTTTTATTAATTAACTCTCTTTCTCCTGCAACACGCATGCACATGCACAAACAGACAAACATGCATTCATGCAGTTTTTACAGATATGTCCAAAATAGATGTTCTTACTTTGCATCTTGCACTAAACTTTTTTACTCAGCCTTCTGAGATGAAAATACTTCCATGAACCAGAAACAGATTTAACTGAATTTTGCTTTTAAATTTCTATTGCAAATAAGAGATGAAGTTTGAGCTTGTACGATGATAATTTTTGACCTCAAGACAGACTTTTAGATCTCCAAAGCATACAACACTCCAACAAATTTAGAGTACTATGGGCTACGCTGGAACTCAGAGCAATGACAATATTTATCCAAAATGTATTAGTGAAATGTTTGGTATGTCATGCTATTTAAAATTTGCAATTAGCAGAAATTAATTTTTCCTGCCTTTTTTTTTCCTAGTGGAAAATGGTATAAAGACAGCTTTAAAACTGGCACATAAACCACTAAGGGGAATACATCATAGACTAGTTTTTCTGCTATTATACTTATAAATCTTAGAGTAATGAAAATTATTTTTTTCATTTATTTAATTTATTTCCATGTTTCTCTTTTCACCTCTCATCCCCATTATTATTTTCTTTTTATAATGGTCTTGTTAAGTACATACAATCCAGCTGTAATCTGTTGCCACAGCATTTGTGCAGCTGAAAAGAAAACGTTACTGAATTGTCAGCATGTTTGCAACTTCATTAAAGTTGACAACCTGGAAATCAGCTGTACAGACTGTATTACTACAGCTACAGGGAACTCTGAGCTATTTTGCTGCCATTAAATCATCTTAACAGCAAGCAGCATACTCAAGTCAAGCTGCTCAGCTCACACTTTCATGTTTCCTAAATAAGTTGCTTTGAGAGAATTTGGAACTTGTTTCATACATCTCTCTGAAAAAAAAAAAGCTGCTCCTTAATCACTGTTTGAACTAGTGGTTGAGTGTCAGTGTAGCTGTGATAAGTTTACTGAGGAAAACTGGGTTTGAGATTAAGTTTGAGCTGCTCTTCCAATGAATTTAAGAACTGAAATTTGTAAAAGACCAAGAGTCTGACTTGTTCAAAGATAAAGTAAACTAAACGGTGGAGAAACTGGACTCCACACAATCTAATGAGATTTAAAGTGAAGCCATTTTATTAGACATAGCACACAGTTTATATAGGGTTAGGACTACAGCTTATTGGCTAAAAGAGTTACCACACCACCACGCTAGATACTTCAATTGGTTAGAACCTATCTCTCACAAGTTCTATGTTTATATTATTTCATCCTGGCTATTTTCGTGCACCTGCAGAGTCCTGTGAATTCTTACTATGTGAACTCTTGGGGAGTAACCTCCTCCCTATCAGCCAGCAGCAGCTGAGCTCCTTGCTGCTTCTGGCTGATAGCTGCATCTCACAGGGCTTTCTATAGATCTGAATTGCTCACTTTTGATTTTACTGTAACAACACAAAGAGAACATACTTCACCTATTGCTGGTTAAATTAAAACTTTATTTCGCTAAATTGTGGTCTTTTTGAAATCCCATGTGCACACAGATAGGTAATTTTGATTTTGTCATAATTCCATCAATTCAAAGCATATTGCTGCCCTATAGGAATGTTTTGAAAGGGTGCAGACACTAAAATTGGCGCAGATGAAAGGCAGCACAGTCAAGGAGAATTCCTCAAAAAAGAAGAATCTAATTAGTGATTCATGACTAGACCTTCAGGATTAGGACAAAAGTACTTTAGGATTTGGTAGAAGAAAATAAATTACTTGATTCTAAGTTTGGACATGTCCATACAAAACTTAAAGGTTAGCATGGAGGAAAGTAGAAAGGTGCTGTTGAGAGAAAAGTCCAATTAGAGTTCAAGACAAAAGCAGAATTGAGCCATGGGAAAAGAGACCAATTGTTTCTCAGATACAGGAAGGTGAAGGAAATAGAAAGGAAATAATCTGAAGGTGAGGCAAAGGGATTTCATGGAATAATTTTAGAGAGAAAGATGAAAAGATATGCAAAAGAAGTTGTTCTTGGGCACTGAATGAATTTAAATGGGAAAATATGTATAGAAGAAACAAAGTGACAGCTACAGCAGTCAGATGAAACATTTCTAAGAGAAAACTGAGAGCAATTTCAGACAGAGGAGGACACAGGGAGCATGAACAAAGACAGGAAAGGAGCCAAAAACTACTTCCTGGGTCAAAATAATCATTTGTGATATACATGTGATGGAGAGCCATGTAGCCAGAAAACAGATGTATAAATGGAGGAAAAAAATGATGGCAACATCAAGGTATGAAAAGCTCTTGAAGGAAAGCATGTTGTTAGAGTCCTGATTTCTGTCTCACTGGGTTGTTTGACTGATGGTGGTGGTCAAGACTGCAGGTGGTTTCAATCTGGACGTAATATGGTTTCCCTGGATAACTGGAGCAGCAAGAGATAAGAAAGACTTTTGAGAAAACTGGTGGAATAGTCCTGCCATCTGGACATGAGAGATCTGGTCTTCCACAAAATTTTGGTGGTAGCTATTTGGTCTGTCTCTCCCTCTTTCTTCTTCTCTCTTCTTGCTCCCTCCACTTCTCTTTCTTTGCTCCTTTCTTGATGCTTTGGGTGGCTTGGAGCAGGAAGGTTTGGATCTTGACTTAAGTTTTGTGGATTAATATGTGCTGGGTCAGTATTGTGGTGGAACATTTGGTCTAGCTTGTGTGGTGCCCTTTTGAACTTTTGCAAAGTTCTCTTATTTTCTCCCTTAAATTATCAATAAAAATACCCCTTGGGAACAAGTTTGTGGCTTGTTCTTTTGATGCTATCTCAAGGTGTTAAAGAACCCTATACATATATATATATATATATATACAGAGAGAGAGAGAGAGAGAGAGTAAAGTAAAACTCCTGGTTGAGCTTGTGAGCTTGCAGCTCCACAGTGGGAGGGTTACACATGTGGCCAACACAATCACTGGAAGCATGTAGAGTCTGCCAAATCATGATATTCAAAGGAAAATCCCCCAAGCAGGGCTTTGTGACAGACAGGTGATGTTCTAAGACCAGATAAATTTGCTGTTGGCTACAGGCCTCACTTTTTTTTAATCAAAAGTCCCCAGATAAGAGGCATATAAATGTGTATGTCAACAGTAAACACCTGACACATTGTGTATGTGTTGTGCCATGGCTGTGTGTGCACTGGTTGCCGAGATTTGCAGTGCATGTGCAGATTAGTTGGACAGAGCGTGCTCAGTGGTTTTAGTGCACTTTGGTTATGTTAGACTTGCTCTAAGGAAAAGAATAAGCTATCCTGTGTGTGGATTGTGACCATTTGTCTATGATTTCAGGACACCTGCTAGCCCAAACTCCTCCTTTTCTGGAAGGTGGAAAAGGCAACAGAGGAGGAAAGCTGTGCTTGTGTTGTTGGATAAAGATATTCATGAAGTATATAAGAGCAAAGGCTTCTGCACAGCATAGGCAGAGAGAAAAATACAGTCTAGGTCCTTGCAGAAAAGGGATGGAAAATTTAGCAACAGTGCACCCACTTTCACTTTTGCTACAATGCAGCATGAGAAAACGTGCATATGCCACATGGTTATTCACCTGAACTTCCCTGCCAGAATAAGTAGAACAGCTCAGAATGTTGAATCTGGGCCACAACATCCATACATTTTACATCAGCAAGGCTGATAATGTCATGAAGGCATACTGGGGAAATGCAGGTTTAGATGTGAGCATTTGGACAAATCTTGATGATGACTGACAACAGAGCTACTGCTAAGAATATTTTTCTTAGCTTCAGGAAGCATGATAACAACTTATAGTCTATGGGAATGCCTGCAAACTTGTCTTCCAGGAGAAAAGACAAGATGAAACTTTTCTTGGTGTGTTTAAAGAATACCTAATGCTTCCTAGACTCCAAGGATTTTAAAAGCAGTGTGACCAGGGAGAGCAGCAGCATATATATGGCTGAGCATAACTAAAAAAGGGGGAAACCTCAGCAGTAGAGATTACCAACACTAATGTGAGAAAAGTGGGTAAGGGCCTTCTGTGGCTACCAAAATCAAGAATCAGAACTGAGGAGACTCTCTCTGCTGAGCCTGAACTACCATGCAGCACCCAGTCTTCTCCCTTTTTCTGCTGGAATAGTGATCAGGCAGGACCTTATCCTTGGGGCAAGTGTCTCACTTTTCTTCCTCTCTATAGCCCAGCTACAGTCAACCTCATCTAGAGGACATCACTTTCAGACCCTCTTCAGCAATTACAGTCTGCTTTAGGACACTGTCAGACTGGACAGAAGGAGTTGAAGTACAATAACTTGTCTGTCTAGAAGACAACTCTTCCAGAATATGCCTTCTCCTATATTCATAGAGCATCTGCACAAGTCCAGAAATAGTACAGTGAACTATTAGATGGAATAGGAGTTCTTGCTGTTGACAATCTAGTATATAGAGACACTCAACAAAAACCTAATGGCACTATTCACAAGATGGAGTGCCATCTAAAACTGAATCACAGCAAAATAAAAGTAGGTGCTGTGTGAGTTACTTTGGTCAGATACTGAAAAAAAATACCTCTGGACCTGTTCTAACAAAAATCTCTGACTTCCTTGTGGAAAAATCAGAATCCATAATAAACGAGATGGTTTACCTTTTAACAGATTAATATAGATCTTTGTAAAGAAGCCCAAGATAAAAAGCACATTTTATTGGTTAAAATTTGATGAAAAATTTGAGAACAAAGGGGCTGTATAATTTTTAAATCACAGTAAACGGCAACAAAAACCTCACTGTATGTGTTTCAGGGTATGTTCCTAGAAATTCAGGTCACAACACCAAAAAGGTAGATAAGCCGTAAATAGTGGACAAAGCAGTATTTTGCAGAAGACACTTTGGGAGCATAAGGATTGAAAGTGTAGAACTATCACAGGAAAATTATACTCAAATAGAAAAGAATTTACCACTGTCACTGGATGTCAGTACATACCATGCAGTATAGCTGAAATAGATAACAGACCTTAGGGGATATTCTTGACAAATCTTAAGCTTCTGCACCATCTAGGCTTCATAGATGATCATAAACCTACAAAGGCATGTCTTAAAAGTGAAATACAGGCCCAGAAGAGAGAAATTCCTGTAGCAACATGAACTGGTGTCTGCTAAAAAAGGTGCAGAAATTCTGAAAAAAATAGAGAGTATTAATATGATGAATCTTTTAAAAGAATAGGTCAGGATGATTTGCTCAAAAACAAGTTCTATTGTCCTATCAGGACCTCAGGAGTGTGAAAAGAAGAAGTTAATCTAGAAAATTAATGGAAAGAAAGCAGTAACACTAAAGAAAAGTCCTTCCAGGCATCTGCAAAGATTTATGGATCTGATAGTGGTGTTATGGAAGTCTGAGGATCAAACATACTTGACCAGTGCCAAATGTGCATAAAAAAAAAAGACATGGTTAGGACATGCTGATGTTTTGTATATTTTTTTTCATGTGACAATTAAATGTGTATAACAACATCTGAAACATTTGAATAAGTTAACCTGCATTAGTGAATTAATAGATACTCCCATCATGAAAACTGTTAGAGGCAGAAGCAGAGGCTCTTATACTAATGGATGATGTACGTTAGAGAGCCCAGGAGCAATGGATAACTGATCTAGAGGATATCCTTAACCTGATGCTAGATTATTATTGCAAAAAGACATTTGAGGTAGCTCCAATAGACAATGCACTGATGATCTCTGGACTGGGTGGCACAAAGGTGATGGTCATGAGCTAAAGCAGCAATAACAGCATCACTTCACACAATGAACCACAGGGCATATTTGAAAAATTTCAAAGCAGTACTGTTTCATTTATGTGCAGGCACACACAGACAAACAGGGGTAGAGCCAATTGCCAGCACTGCTCACCATCCCTGGAGCTGGCTGAAGGGCACACAACTCAGCAAGCAGATTGTAATACTGTTCAAGGTGGTCAAGAGTACTACTTCTTTGTCTATTAATCTGCTAAAACACTCTCTGGAGTCAAACATTTCATCTCCACAGGCAAGAATAAAGCACAAAGCTGTAACCCCTATGAAAAGACTGTGTTTTCCTTTTGAAAGCCTCTCTCCAGGGTGAAATAGCTGAATGAACAGAGGGAATAAAAAAGTAAAAATACTACTCATGATGAAAGTGCCAGTATATAAAATTACTTTCAAAAGAGGATTGCAAGGGCCAGTACCATTCCAGAGAGGTAACTGAAAACCCTGAACTGTGTGTTTGAAAGTCAAAGGAGGGATTCCTCTCTGGGTGAAATTGTAGATGCTTAGGAGCTGCTTGTATCAGTATGAGTATGGCAGATAGTGACCAAGCAAACCCTGTGACATTTGGCAGGTTATTCCCATCAAGCCATCAACCTCTGGGAGAAAGCAAGCAACACAGATCACAGCCTACACACTCCTTGGCTGGCCTCATGGCAATGTATAAGAATGCAGAAGACACACCTTAATACAGATGTGGTAGAAAAAACAAACTTAAAAATCACTGGACTTTTACAGCGTCTGCTGTGGTGCCTCCACTCTATGTCTTAATCATATTAATTCCTAGCATCCTAACCCAAATTCAGACCTTGTGGTTTCCTTGAGCTTCATCTTCCCTATGAAAACTTGTATACAGAGCTTTTGCTCAGAGACTCCAAGTATGCATTTACATGCAACATGAGGCATTTACTCTACACAGTAAGCTTCCTAAATGCAATGTCCCATGCCTGGGCTTGTGGTCTCCATGGAAGGAGTGAATTTCACTGTCACATCAAGTAAAATGAAAGTTTTATCTGGGTAAGCAGTGAGGGAAATAACTCATGGTTTGGTCTTGGAAAAACTTACCAGAGTCTCTCTTGGTATGAAATGTATTCACCTTTGTCTCTACCTGATCTAAAACTCCTTTACTCTTTAGGGATCTGCATCTGCCAGGCACACATCTCCCTCCTAGTACTTTTCTTCCTTGTTTGCTGTTCATGAACTTCTGGCACCCTTCATAAGAAAGAAGTAGAGCAGCACCAACCACCTCTTCAGGGCACCTAGGAGAATTCAGCCTTCACAGGAGCTCAAAGTCTAGCAACATACTGTCGTAAGGTCCTCCAAATCTCACAGGCAGTATTTGGGGTACTGTCTATTCCAGACACTTTATTGTCTTAGGTCTTGAATTTTTTCCCAACACTATTTGTGCATTCAAGGTAGATACTGACCTTCATTCTGATTTAAGTCTTCTATAAGCAGTGATTCTAGTACAGCATGTTTTTCAATTCTGTATGTAAAAGAGAAGCATATAGATGCTGAGTTTGTAAGAGGGGCGATGCTTGTCTTATATAAAAAGTTTTGTTTACTGGCTGACAACGATGGCTGCTGCTGCCCAGCAAGAGGTCGCATCTGCCTGAATCACAGAATAGCTGAGGTAGGAAGGCACCTCTGGAGACAGGCTACTCCAACCCATGACAGCAGGGACACCAAGCAGGTTGCCCAGGGCTGTTTCTCATTTGGTTTCTGTAATCCCTTTACATTTCAGAGGCTGACGTTGTGACAGACAGCATTTCATTGACAAGAAAATTTAGACCCAGTGTCACGATTTTCAATTAAGTACCTGCAAGTAACTGCAAGTGATGGGATGAAAGAGCGATGCATTTCCAGTCCAAGGAAAGTCTTACTTTCAGAGTAAGAAGGTACAGCAGCAGATTTTTTACATCAGCTTACAGTCTTATTTGGAAAGACAACACCCAAGAGAGGTGATCTGTCTAAGGAATTAGGACCTAATTCTGATGAGTGTGAAACTGTCATGTCAGCTTTGCCACCTGAGCAAATCAAGCAACACAGCCCAAGACTCAATCAGCACATGAAGCAGTTTTAAGATGTTCTGCCATTTAATTTCTTTTTACTCACTCTCAAAGCCAATAAATAGTTCCCTGCCTTTACCCTCACATCTTTTCCAGAGTAAATATCTCTTCTTTAAGTTTTCTTTCATTTCAGAAGCTGTTTCAGGCTGGTCTGATAAACAATTTCTCTTCAGGTTGTGAAAGGCCCCTGGATGACAGCAGTTGTATCTAGGGCATTTCTTTACTAACCAACAAGAACTGGTAACAGGGCTACTAAGCTCGTGGCTAGAAATATCCCTGGCTATCAGTTACACACAAGGAACCAGCAGTGAGGCAAGACAGAGATGCTAGGAAGCTGAGCGTTGTGCTGACTCTGACACCTAACTACTAGCCGACAGCATGACTCACTGGTGTGACTCAGACCTGCAAACCCATCACGGATGTGTAAAGACAGCAAACCAAAGTGAGAGTGCCCCAAACTCCCAAGTTCTATAATAAGACTCCAACTCTCCACCTAATATGTGCCACTGGAGTTCATCCATGACAATATGAGGGCTGGCATCTGCAGATTTTATGTTTGTGGCCCATTGTGACGGAATACAGTTATAGTTGTATTGTAGCAATAAAAGATGTTATGTTTCTGTAATACTACTTTTTCAAGAGAAGCATTGTAAGTGACCTGTAAATAGTGTTTCTTGGTCATTGTCAGTATGTGCCAAGCCTGAGTTGGTAATAACAGTTGGTAATAAGTCTTTATTTAATTTGAAATCCTGTTACACGTTTTTCAGGCTAATCTGATCCTGGATCACTCGCCCAGAAGCCACTGCAGTAGGAAGAACAGTGACACTGTCAACTGTCACAGCCAAGGCCATTGGAAGAAGACCTTTGTTCTGAGCCTGCCATTGCATGGGTTGGTAATTTGTTCCTATGCAACATTGTTGATTTTCATGCTATTCAGAGTAGTTAAAACCAAAGCCTGATACAAATCTGGATGGAAGTTAAGGTGAAGTTAAGATGTTGAGGATGAGAAAAACAGAAAAAAGACTGAGCTCTTAGACCAGACAGCTATTAAATGACCTGGTACCTGATATTAGATGGTACCTGTACTTGGAAAAATAATATACTGTATATACAGTAAAAAAGTGTTGAAGGATTTTGAAGTTGCTTATTTAAATTTTGACTCTACAAAAGTTGTCAAGCCCTTTTTGAGTAAGGAAAAAATATTCTTTTGTTCTAAAAGCGTTTTAAACTCATTGTCTTCCATTTTAACTGCCCATACCATACTGTGGCTACTGTGCATACTACCAGATAGCTTGAAACCAATTCTTCTGACACCAGAATATATGTACCATACACATGCCACGCCCCTAGCCAGACCCATGCGTAATCCAGACCTTGCACAGATCTTTCCCTCTTTAACAAAAAGTGACAGCAGCAAACCACACACGTGCGTGTAGCATTTCTGCAGATAGCTGTGCACAAAAGGCAAAGCCTGACTGTTACCATGGGATTATCTCATTAAGCTTTTACTGAATAGACTGCATTCTTTAACGTCTGTTAATCTTTGCCACTCTTGCCCCTCTCCCCTAATTCTTTTGCTGTCTGTGAAGGAATGTGAATTGTGTCAAACGCTGGCAAGGGTAAGGGAGTTACTGTGCTCTGTCACCTAGCAGTGTGGTTCCACAGTCATGTTTGGCTTAAAAACTGTCATCTTTCAAACCCTCTCCAAATAGTCATTGCTGTATATTTTGGAGTAAAGGATTCATGTACTGCACCTATTGTTATTTTTGAATATAATAAAAATCTTTGAAGAAAGAGGGTACTTAACCTGCCCTCCTACTGAGCATTGGACCAGGCTCTCATTTTCCCTAAGCCCCCTTTGTGTTCCTTTAGCCAGCGCAGGAGTCTTCAGACAGGTGTGTTTTAAAGTCTTATTCCTGTTATTACATCAGTCCCATGAAGGCCTATTTACACTTCCAGAGGGGTACTAGAGGGTCCTGGGGATGAAGTTGGTTATTATTTTACAAGAAGCAGTCCTTTTTGGTTTACACACATATTCTGTGTGCCCAAGCTTGCAGGAATGGTCCCTGGGGAAAACTTGACTCTGTGGAAACACTAACTGTACCTTGTGATTCAGCAGAAAGATTTCTGTCCTTTTGGATTCAACAAAGAGCATGGCATAACCCACTATACCCAAAGCCCCAAAGAGGCTGGCACATATTTTAATGCACACCCTGTTATACTTAAGGATTTTTTCCCCTTTTAGCTCCTCAGGTAAAGGATCCTAAGTGACAGATTTTCCCCACTGTTGTCCAAACCTGCAGTAAGCTCGAAGATACATCAAGGAGATTGTTGGCTATTGCACTTCTCAGCTGCTATGGATGTAGCTGTGTGGAAAAGCTGCTAGCCTGGATCAGGCCACCTGCAATGGCCCCAGGTGTTCCATGGGCTGCAGAAAAAAAGCTGTGGCTGCTGTAAGCCTACAGTAGGTTTTTAGAGAGCTGAGAAGGGAATTATGGTGACTTGCTGCTGGCACATTGCTGTTAATGTGTTTACTCACTTTCTTCAGAATCTTATGAGAATTGCCAGTGAATTCAGATAACTGACAGGATCTTAGTTATAATTAGTAGAAGCTTCCATTCTGACACACAGGAAGGGCTAACAGCATTTTTCTTAAGGCAGAGTTGTTATGCTTTCCTCCAGAGAGGCACTTAAAAAAGCACATTTTCTAGCAAAAAGCTTCTCCCACTTGTTTAGGACAGATGGGAGAGGAAGGGATTCTGAAGTGATGGAGTTTGAGGGTAAAAAATTATTGTGCAAAGTGTCACAGAGCGTGGGCTGTCACAGATCAGCTATTTTTGTTATTACTGACTTGCATCTGTTACATCAGGAATGCAAACAGTATCAGAGCAGATCTGGATGAGGTTTCTATTTCTCTTTTCATACAAGCTGTAAAAATTGCAGAGAAATTAGCAGAGTGTAATACATGTGGAGACCTAAATCTCAAGGGCTGAATTGAATGACTGAATTTATTTAGTCTGACGAGCAAAGTGTACCTGTCCACAGGGTCTAATCACAGCACACTGATTTTCAAAAGTAATTTTGTTCCATTTCAGAGGAATTTGAAAATGAAAATAAACATTAGTGGGGCTTTCAAAAAGGCATAAGAAGCTATATACCCAAGAAGATTTTAAGATCTGCTGGCTTTCAGTGAAACTAGGTAATATTTGAGTGCTGTAATATTTGAGAAGGCCCAGTCTGAGGGACCCTTCACCACCTCTATTTCTCCAGAAAGTCATGGTATGCATGCCAGCAGGTCCTTCTAGAAATGTGTTATACCTGCCTACAGGTCCTTCTAGGAATCTGCCTGATCTCTCTTTGCAGGTTCTGCTGTGGACAATACAGATGAAAAATGAAGTGCAGAAAAGGAATAATTCAGAAATAGAAACTGAATTATGAACTTCTATTTCACAAGCCTGGGGCCCCTAAGATTGCAAGAGATAGCAAAGATGTGACAGGGAGATGATCAGAGTCAGTGACCAGACAACCCATTTAAACAGAATTTAACAACCTTAGGTAAACAGAGCTTCTGGCCATAATTTGTGTGACTTCCAGGACTGAGAAGGTTTTTTTACAGTGTAAATGGTCTATAGGTCTGAGCTTAGGGATAGATTCTGAGAGATTGAACCTGATGGTTAACACAACAGTACTCTGATGGTGTAGAACACTTCCATGTCAGTTTTTCCTGCTATTTCCTTTGTTTTTTTTCTAAATGTAATATGTACTTCTAAATGTAAAATGTTCTCCACTGATACGAAGAATTACAAAATAATAAATAAAGCAAGTAATTACATCAATAAGCATTAATGGAAGTAATGACACTAAATAACTATGCATGTGACTCAAGGTGTCTTCAGATCCAGAAAAGAGACTTGAATATGTTCAAACTGTGGCTTATCTTTTCTCACCTTGAGTTTATTTTTCGGAAGTGCACCTGAGCTATAGCTTTCCTAATGCAAGAGTTTTGCAGTATTGTGTCTGCTTGCCAAAGATACCTCCTCTAATTGAAGTTAGTATTTACTAAGTTCAAAGTGATGCAAGGCAGGGCTATGCCACCTCAAATATAAAAGGCTGTAGCCAGAAAAAATCAGACTTCTCCTACAAGAAGGGCATGATCTGAGTTAAAACAGAGACTTGGAAAGTGATTCCTACAGATCCAGACTTGCTTTCCGTGCTGGTGCCAGGAGGATGTGAGCTCTTGGATGGTACTGTTGGTCACCTCTGGTTACTGCTGGTGATGGAGCCCGTGCAGGGCGTGGAGTTGTCTGGGGTCCTGGCAGGTGCAGAGAGCAGGGACATAGATGTTGCTGCCCTTCCTGTCTCCCCCTGCTTGAATGACTTCTCTGCTCCATTTGTGCCTAGAACTCTCCCTGCTCAGGTGGAACAGCACCACTGGCACTCTGGATGCTTTGTTACCAAGGACTGAGAGACTACTTAATTTTTACTAACACTCACCAGTGGTTCACTTTAATAACTAAACACAGCCATGAGAACTGAGACTGTCATGGGACAGCAGTCTCAAGTGCTCACGTGTGAGAAGTACAACCTCAAGGGAACAGGCCTGAAGGAGCAGTGCTAGTTTGTCATCTATTTCCTTGCTCAGAGAAGAATATGAGGTTGTACACTGTCAGGGTGGGAGTCTCACCTGGGCAGAGTTTTTTCTGTAACTACATTTCAGGCTGTGAATTAATGAACAAGAAGCATTTTTGCACAGGAAAAACTCCAGACTGAGTAATGCTTTTGGCAAAAGTATTGGCTTTCCAGAAGCACTGGATATTATTAGCCCATCTTTTGAGGTTGTGCTTTATATTTCTGTTTATGTGGAAAAATTTCCCTGCTGCTGAATTAGTTTGCTCAATAGAAGTCTTATCAAGTCTGAAGAGGTCTGGGAAATTGAGCAAGAAGCTAAAGGATGTGAAATGCTTACACTGAGAGCTCTGGGTTACAACTTATATTTAACATTTATTTATAAAGGGAAAAGAGGTCATGTAGCAGATTCCTACTATCACATTGGCCAAATAGCTATGCAAATGTCTTTTGATTTCCCAGGGTGCTAATCCCCTGGAACGATATTCATTCACATGAAATGAAATACACAGAAAAGTGGGAATGATATGAAGATTTTACTGGCACAAATTTGGCAAGGAGCAAGTTATGTTGGTCAGCAAAAATGGGTACAGATAAAAAAGGTTTTATATCACCAGACAGACCATTCATTTTGCAAATGCTAAGCATGAAAAGGGGGGAAAAAGAAATCTCAATTTTTTGTAGAGTATTTAAAAATTATTGGGGATAATGATTTTTTTCCCAAGTAAATCAAATATTCAAGCGTCTTTATTTCAAGGTATGAGATCTTGAAATCTCATTGAAACAAACAGCAACATTTCCATTGACCTTAAGAGACCTCGAATTTTATGCAGGTAGCCAACTACAGAGGACTCAAAGCAGGGAAAAATAATGACCAACATATTTTAGAAAGTGATGTTTTTTACTGAAAGCTTTTTTTTTTTTTCACAATACTTAGAATTCTTATTTTAACTCCAGAGTTTAACTCTGAGGCTCCCGTAGCTCAACAAGCAAGGTTTTGCATCATCTTGAGATGCTAGCAATATTTACAAAAGATCTGTAGCTTGAATGAGAAGTAAATCACCAAATGAGAGAGTGGGTGAGGCTGGAAGGTGCACATGGTGATAATTTAGTTCAACAACACTACCAGAGTCACCTACAGCAGGTTGCCCAAGACCATGTCCAGTTAAGGTCTGACTGTCTCCAAGGAAGAAGATCCTACAAACTCTATGGGTAACCCGTGCCAGTGCTCAGTGACCAACAGTAAGAAAGTGTTTCCTGATGTTCGGAGGGAACCTCTTGTGTGTCAGTGTGTGCCCACTCTCTCTAGTCCTGTCACTGGATATCACTGAGAAATGTCTGTCTCCATCTGTCTGTAATAAACTAGACCCAGGGACTGAACTAAAAATTTTGTACCCAAGACAATAGCTCATATTATTTTAGGGTGTGTAATTTTCAAATTTGACAGGAAGAAGGTAATAGGGATTGATGACTGAAAAAGAAATTTAATAGTGAGAATTCTAGAAAATATTTTCAAGACTGAAAAAAATCCCAAGAAAAAAACCCCAGTGATCAGAGAAAAATGGGAAGATAGAAGCAAATAGTGCTGGCTGTATCTTATATGGCTCTCTGAAACCATCACCTAAAACGTGAGCATGTGAACATGTGCTGCCTTTCTTGATCCCAGATCCTCTTTGCAGACACAAGGAGCAGCACAGCATGATTATTCATGCAGTCCAGGGCCTGCTATTTCTTTCAGTCAGCCCAGGGTATGTGATATAAAGCTCAAACCCTCATTCATGCTGACATGATTTTCTCTGACCTTTCCTTTGTCAGTAACCCCACCAGTACCTTTGCACAACAAACTTGTTGATTGTAATTAGAGTTGTACCATTATTTCACTTTGTTCATATCTTTTTTAGTCTTTAAAAGTTGTACGTCATTTTATTAGGTAGGATGGAGTTTTCTAAATCCACTGGGGAAAGCTGTCACATGATGCACACTGCCATGGCTGTTGTCACTGGGACTGTGATCTTTTTTCTTTCACTTTTCCTGAGAGGCTGTTCCTAGCCACCTAAAAATGAAGTGAGATTTTGTCCCGAGCTGAAGATGCCTGAAAATCACACTCATACTGCATATATGCATGCAATAAACACATGATAATTTTTTTTTAGATTTTTATTTAGAGGTTCATTATTCCTGATAGTTTAAAATAAAAATTTGTCCAAATGAGACTCAGCTCTTTCAAAGAATGGTTTCCTTTCAGTTTTTTTTCTTCATCCTTCACATACCTCTGTTGTGCCCAGTGTCTGCCATTTTGTAATCCAATTTGATCTAATTTCTCCATTTCTATGTATTGTCATTGAAGCACAGACTATGACAATATTAAAATAGAAAATAACAGAATTTAAGGCCTTGGAAAAGACCTTAAAGGTCATCTATGTCCAACTTCCCTGCCATGGACAGGGACACCTTCCACTAGATCAGGTTGCTCCAAGCCCTATCCAGCTTAGCCTTTAACACTTCCAGGAATGTGGCATCCATCACTTCTCTGGGCAGCCTGTACCAATGTCTCATCATGCTCAAAAGAAAGCATTTCTTCCTAATATCTAATCTAAACCTGCCCTCTTTCAATTTAAAGCTGTTGCCCCCTGTCCTATCACTACGTGCCCTTGTAAAAAAGTTACCTAAACCTATGGAGCACATAGTGAAACTGATGGCCTTCTTAAAACATTCTTGCATTGTTTTCCGGGATTTGAACTACAAAGTGTAAGGTCAAACCAAAGATGGAACATATATTCTGTTTATCATCAACAAATGTTTTTCACAGTAAGTGCCTGTCTAAAGTTTAAGCAGGTACTCACATGTTATGCTAGACAAGACCTTATACCCTTGTCATGTTGAGCAGACATTGAAAGCAAAGATTAAATGGAAAACATGTCTTTATAAAGTATAGATGGCTAGTATTTCTCAGGATGTGATAGAAATAAACAAAAGTTCTCAGCTACTGGCAGTTTGGAATGTACTGCTTTAAATCAGTAAATATGGACAATTTACATGCCTAACATGTCATATCGAGATGAAAATGTTTGTCAGAAATTGATGAATGAAACAAGAAGAATAATGAAGAAAAATGACAGTACAAAAACCCTCCAGAGAGCAAAATAAACAATGTAAGTGTTTGGTAAATAAATCCCTGCAGAACTCTTAAAAATGACTCACTGATTAATTGAATCAATCCATCAACCTTTTGTGATTACAGCAGTATGCAGTCCCTTTGATGTTGTTCTTTTTTCCAAAGCTACTATTTGAAATGCTTTTAAAATGTAGGATGAGATATAATACATACCTATATGGAGCTATCACAAATTAATCAAGTACTCTAGTGATATCATTGGCTGATTTCCCTGCTCTTCTTTTTCTGAAGTTTTTTGTCACTCACTTTTTTTTGTTAATTAAAATTTAACAAATTTTACAACAGACTGAGACTCTGAGATAATGTTTTTTCTTTTTTTTTTAATTAAAATGCTCTCATTTGATTACTTTATTTAACTCATCAACTCTTTGCAGAAAGGACTGTCTTATTTACTGTGTTCATAGATTGCACCATGCTTGTACATCCAATAAATATCAGAAATTATCATTTTTGTATACTGAATATCCATGTATAAAATAAACACTTGGGACTTTGAATTTCTTGAGAGGAGGGCTAGGAAAAGTTGTGTAGAAAAAGGGGTAGACTGTGTATGGTTTTGTATCTCCACCATAAAATATACTGACATAACGGATATGCGTATGTATGTATGACAATGTGAACTGAGACATTTACACAAAAGCACATAGATGCATGAATACTGAGAATTCCATGTAAATTAATGCAATTGCACATACTTACGTGCTCTCCAAAAAACATTCACCTGTGTGCCAAGAAACCAATCATCAAAATGTTTGCAAGAAGAAGTAAACAACCCTGAGATAAATTTGAAGAGATTGAAATATGAGTCTGATACAGTCAATGTGTTCACAGACACATTTTCTAAGAATTTCCTTCTAGTTCACCTGTGCCTTTTGTAGCTCTGGATATTTATGACTCTCTATGCACTCAATGAACTATAGCTTTAGCAACTGTAATTGCACATGTGAAAATGATTCCTATCAGGGCTCACTGTATCTCATGGCTTCTGTGATGCTGCCACACTTTACCTTTCTGTTAAGAGTCTCCCTGTGTCTAAGGGATTTGGAGAATGTACATAACCCTTGTGCTTCTTCTTCTTGTCATTTTGCACTTATCCACAATGACACTGTCCTCCATGACTGTTATCTCTATCATTACATAAACAATTGGAAATAACGAATGTGACAAATAGCAGTATGCAATTTTGGGAGATTATTTGGGGTTGTGTTCACGAAGATGAGGAGAGTGATAACGAGATGAGAGGACAGTGACAAGGAGAAATAAATGAAATACACATTAAATAGTATTCTGTATGGCAGAATTGGAGACTGTTGAAGAGTACATGCTGAATATGAACATGCTTCTTCGTGTTTAGCTCCCCATAGCCTATTTGCCACCAGGACAAATGCAAAGTAATTAGGTAACAGATGGCAGCAAAGACCCCATTCCACTGCTGGATACAAAAGTATTGCGTTTGTACGGGAGAATTAGTTTTGAATCAGAGATGACCAGAAGCATTACTTTTTTCAATTATCAAGTTTCACAGTAATCCTGTCCATCCAAAATAATAATCCCAAGGCATTTGGAAATCCCAAGAGCTAAGTATTCTACTCAACAGAGAGCAGAAAATATGGTGCTTTTATTGGACCTGATTAAAAAACCTCTGAAGTGAGCTTGGCAGGATTTGGAAGACACTTGTAAAAGACATTATTTGTCTCAGTTGGTTTCTGAAAGATAAAAGTTCATTTTAAAAGACCCTTCTTTAGTACATATGGATAGATATGCAGCAAATATATGTGTGATACTGCTTAGAACTTCATATTTGGTACCATATCATTCTTGCTAAACCACTCAGCAATGCAAAGGTAACAACTCTAACTAGCTGCAGTTGCTCCTCTTGCTGAAGGTCTGAACAGAACTTGTCAGGACATGAGTTCAAACAGAGCTAATTTCTCCAATACATGTCTGTGAATGAAGTATATCAGTGACTCCAGGAAGAAAACCTCTTTTACTGATTCATTCTGTGCTGCACCACTTCTATACATGAATGAGTAACTGCAGTCTGAAGGGCACTTTCTTTTATGCATGGTAATTATATTTAATACTGCACATAGCTTGGAGCAGATCAATTAGCATAACAACTGCCTATATCTTTCTCTAAGGAGCAGTGGACACAGTGCTGTCTGCAGTATTGGTATGCATAAGTTATTCAATAAAACTTGGTTTATCTTTAGTGTCTGTCACTAATTCATATGTACTGAGAAGAAGCCAGATTCAGGTTAGCTAGAAAACAAAATTGCATCACTTTAATCTCAGTTATTCATCTGTAGACAGTCATCAAGCAAGACACATACAGAAACTATTCATGGGGCTTTCCATCTTTGTAAAAAAAGTCCTCATCCTCTGAGAATTTGCATTAAAAAATAAAACAGAGAACTGGCAATGAAGATATTACAAGCTGGAAGGATTCCTGGTGTATGGAGTTTTGCTTTGGATACTATCAATGCGCTTAAATGGAAGGCAAGTGTACAAGTGATCAAAACCTTCAGACACTGAGTTAATAGTTATTCCTATTTGGAGTCATCCAGCAATCAATACAGAGTATGCTAGTCTTTGCCAAAATGCTGTGCAGCTGTGAGTATTGCAAACAGTACTTAAATTAAGCAAATGGAGCACAAACCCTTTCTCCTTACCTGACTGAAAAGTATCACTTGCACCATAGTGAAGGCCTAAAAAAATCCTAATGATGTTAATTAATGAACTCTCTTTCTAAGGAATCATCTTAAGAGAGCATGACCAAGTACCTCAAAATGTATACTGTTCTGCTCCACCTTTATTAATTGACCTTAAGCAAGCTGTCAATTTATAAGAACTCTATAAACATTTTCCCTAAGACAGATTTCATCATTTCAGTGTTGGGACAATAAAAAGCATATAAAAGAATATTAATGAAGTGGAAATATCCATATTACATAGCTCCTTCTTAACAAGGATTGCTTTTGCAATAGTTAACACTGTTGGCAACTGTATACCTATCATGGGCTTAAAATTCTTGACGAGTGTGCAAAACCAGCCCTGTTTCCTAAGTGAAGAGTTTGTTGCAGTCAGCCTTGTAAAAGAAACCTTTTAGTGTCAGTGATAGTGAAAATACCCGATACATATGACAGTGTTAAAATGGTGTCATGACCTGGCAAATTCTATTCAGTGCTGTCACATCCATGCACTGCACAGATCTGGATTGTCATCATGTAAATATAATAGGATTCTTTATCCTGCATAGTTGCTCAGCTGAGAACACTAATTTTAAGTTTTCTGTAAGTTATGAATAGCAGCAGGGGGCCATGAATAGCTTGGAAACCTATATTTTTTCCATTTATTTTTTTAAATGCAAATTACACTAGTAAGTCAAAAAAATCACTTTTGTTAAAAATACATTCAGAATTAACAAATGCCAAAAAACAAAAGAAAAAAAGACACATTTGGATTGTATCTCTTGCCTTCTGAATATTTTAGTTTATAACAAAAGCCCAGCCTAGAAAAATAACATTCTTTACTGGATTTTGAGGAGGATACAGCTATACAAATCAAAAATGCCATCCAGATATTCTCACATTAATGTGCTCTCAACTGCTTCCAGAAGAGATCTGTCCACTAATCATTTAGTTGAGTAGTCAACAGTCCTAATTTTTTAAATGTTAATGCTCTAACTGCAACTTAAGCAGGGTTATGAATACCAACTTTATCTAGGTATGTATGTGTGTATATATATATATATATGTATACTGTGTGTATGTGAGTGTGTGTATCTACTCTATATGTAATATATGAATACACATTTATATTGCAATCCATAGTAGTTAGATGTGCTTCCTATTTCCTAAGAATTTTACAAACATTAACAATTCAGACCTCACAAAAGTCTGTGAGGCAAATATTATTCCCGTATTATAGATGGGAAGACTAAGACACAGAGAAATTAAGGCCAAAATTTTCTAAATTAAAATTAGGCCTATAAGCTACTTGTAGACACTTCATTAAATTGTCTGACTTCTAAAATTACTAACTAGCCGTAGCTGCGGTTCCATGGGAAATCATTGAGAGGTATGAAAAGTTATCATCTGAAAATTGGATTGCTGCTTAGGTGCCTAAACTGGTTTCTTTTCATGTTAAAAAATGATTTTTATAGAAATATCATTTTGATTAACTGGTATACAGGGAAAGATAATATAACCTGTTATGACATTTTCTTTCCATTTAAACCTCTATATTGTGTTTAATACTATACATCTGCTATATTTAATACTACATAAAAGTAGAAAGTTTTGAAATTTTTCAAGTTATGGGAAATTTCAGCCTGGCACTTGGAAGTTGCATGATGTTTCCAGGGGGTGAAAAGCAGCTCTATCCAGAATGAACTCAGAATTTCAGGTCCCCAAGTATGAAAATTTAAATTTAAGATTCAAATCAGCAATGAATGCTTTACAGGATCAGGGCTAGGTTATGTGCCTGTTTCGTGCAGGAAATTCTCAGCAGTATCTGAGACAGGAGCCCTTGGTCCACTGCATCACAATCTTTCTGGGTGATGCAGCCCCCAACAATAGTTATTCCTGTGTATTTTATATACATAGACATACACACACATTCACACACTTACATATATATATCTATCTATCTATCTATCTAAGTCTCACTGAATCGATGTAAGTATAATTCTGAACGTGTCTTGTATCTTGCTTTCACTGGTGAATGCCTGTTCCTCTGTCATTGTCTGGAGTTTCTGCTTGTGACACTGTACAGCCATGCAGACATAGCAAAGGGCACTGGTTTGTACAGGGATGAGTGAGTGGTGTGAGTGCAAAGGCCTTTGGGGCAAGGGTTTGGCCAGCAATGAAAAGGGAGTCCCTCGAGGTACCTCAGGCCTTTCCAAGTGCTGACCTTCCTTCTTGCCCTCAAAAGCTACATGGGTCACCTCAGGTGTGTTTTTTCTATGCAAAGTCTGAGCAAAGAAACCATGACAATCCAAGTTTCTGAAAAACCTGAGCAAAATATTGGGTTTTCCTAGTGAAAGCCACCTATGTTCTTAAAAATACAGATCAGATGTAGAGTAAAACATATGTTCCTAGGAGTTCAGAGTATTTCATATACACATTGACCTACTAGCAAAATTCCCAAAGGCATCTTGTTGCCAACTACGTAACAGCACAGGGTATTTTGTTTAGCCACAATAATACAGGAAGATAAAATACACATTCTAACACACAACAGATCCCCCAAATATACCACAAAAAGATCTTCAGTATTCTTCAACTCAGCTAGTCCCTACCTGCCCTCTCCAACCGAAATAAAAAAAAAAATAGAATATATGGATCCCTTATGGTGCAATTAGGAAGAAAAAAGCTCACAGAGAATTTTTAGTTGAAATTAGATATAAAAGAGTAAATGTAGCTAGTACATATTCAGTTGGCCTTTGTTAATAGAAATATGCAGATGTCTCTGTAGTTAGTAAAAGACATTTAGAGATAGCTATAAAAGCACCTACAGTGCGATAAATAAAACCAGTGGGATTAAGAAGCACTGTTTCTGCTGCTTATTTTCAGTAGGTTCACTTATTAGTTTGTTACCCCTTTCCCCACCCTGACCCCCAAAAGGTCTCATTTATTTATTTATTTTACTTTTTAATCATTATAAACTGTTTCTTGACCACTGTGGAGTCTCAAAAGTAAAGCACTTATCAGACAGCTGGCAGTTTTCTACTTGGTCGCTCTGGAGCCACGGAGCAACAGAGCCTTATTCCCTGACGTGAAAACAAAGCAAAACCAAACAGAAGAAAACCACTGACTTAGAAATCGTTCAGAATTAACAGCAGCATGTTAACTTCAGAAAGCTTGCACGTAGTTTCTCTAATGTGCAACGCAGTTGGGTTAAGGCAAGTATGAACTGTACAGCCTTCAGGGCAAACAATGCGCTGTCTATTGACTTCTGCTGCGAGGTCATCCTGGTATTTCAGTGTTGTGTTGACTAAGAGGACTCGACGTGGCCAGGAGTGTGGAGAAGGCTCCAAAAGCACTGAGTTCATGTCTTAATCCAGAGGGACCACGCTGATGGTGGCCAGGGTAAGGTAGAGACAAAGGATGGCACCAATGCCTCTGCTCTGCCCCTCTGGTGATGGGAGACAGGAGACCCAAGGTGGGAGTCTGGGGCATTTCCTTTCAAACTTGTTAGAAAGAGGGGCTGAAGTTCTGTTGTTTTCTGTCTCATTGTTCAATCAGCTTTTATTTTAGCATAAAAATTATTTTGTTTTGTTTTGTTTTTTTCTCTTTGAAGAACCAGGAGGCCATCCTGAAAAAGTTTCTTTGACAGGTCTTCCAGCCCACCTTGAGTAGTCCCCATGTTCACTTTGACCTAGAAGAAAGATAGAAAAAGAACAACGATTATAATCCCCCTTATACCTATCTGATCCCTGCCCTGCTGCTCTGGTGCCCTTTTGTAAGCAAGTGTAAGTAACAAACCAGTAACAGTTCATCTACACATGGGATGAAGAGGACAAAAAGGCAAGGTGTTTGCTCAGGTAACTGCTTGGCTCTCTCTGGAACATTGTCAGAGAAGTCAGCACAGGTTTTCTAAACAATCCTAGGCAGGAGTTAAGGCAGGAGTTATATTAATTATAATTGTCTTGGGTTGAGCTGGCAAAATGCTTAACTATATATCCATGGGTCAGCTGGAGGATAACCTGGCATATAAAATCCATCAGGTATGTAGCTGTCTTTGCAAAAACAAGAAGTGGCAGAATATGAGGACAGAGGGGCTGAATCACAGGAGAAGGGGAAAGCCACCCACAGCTCGCTCACAAAGCAGAGCACATGTGCAAGTGCCACAGCCCTGTACACCTTGACAGGTAGATAAATGCACACAAAGCAGAGCACAAGTTACACCTTAACAGTGTTGTACACCTTAACGGTGTTGTCCCAGACCCATGTTTTGTGACCAAAGCTTTCAGTCTAAAATGGACAAGATATTTTTTGTTCATAATCAAAGCTTAGCTGGTAGTTTATTTAAATGAAATGTTATCCATAATGTCTAAATCACAAATGTGAGGAGATAATTAGGCAGCAGATTTCTACTGCATAAACTTGCTGTCATGGTGGTTATACTCAAGGTGCTGGTTTTAGTGTCTTTTTAATGTTTCATTTCAACTTTAAGTGAATGGTAAAGTAGGTAGCACCTTCAGTATGTGCAATTATCTAGACAAATACCTATATGTGTGCGTATGTGTGCATAGATATACTGCAAATATCCTTAGACTTCACAAAAGGAGGAAACCAAGCTTCACTTCAGGTCTGCACTGCTTTTGAGCAATTTCTCCAGTGCATTAGGCATCAGCATTGGACATGCATGCTTTTTTTTTTTTTGCTTCACTTCTTCTTTTCTTGAGCAAACAAGTTTACTGTGAAGAACATAAAGATCTCTCTCCCCTCCCTCCTTCCTACTGTTTTCAGAACAGTGATCATGCAGTGCAGTCTTGTTCCACAACTACAACTGTGTTTTTTCATGTGCAGCAGATTCAGTGTCAGGGAGTGTTTAGTCACCTTCCTTGGTCACCTCCCAAGAGCAGAATTTTCTCTTGACAATTGATTTCCGCCATCTTATTGTGTTCTTCTCCCATGGTCTGGAAATGAGCACTGGCATCTCCGGTTTAGAATGCCAGGAAGCTGCTTTTGAGTACATCAGCTGTGGCCACACTGTAAGGAGGTACATGAGCATCGGTTCTGTCCCGTTCTGTTCAAAAAGCGTATTCGTTTTGAAGGGACTGTCTAGGCTTCTTGGCTTGTACAGCATAGAGCACGCTGTTGGCACTTAAATAATAAAAAAACCTGATTTATAACAGGTAGATAAATGTCACGATAAGAATTCTCCCCCAAAACACCACTGTTTTTTATTTAAGACAGAATTTTAAATTGAAAATATTTTTCTCTTTAAAAAGTAAGCTGATTTGAATTAAATATGAAATTGGAAGAGAATAAGGAAATAAGGAGAATTGTGATTGGAATTCAAAGGCTAAAATATAGAGAAAAAAATCCCCAAAGTGAGTCTGAATTGAATAGAGTACTTAAGGAAATAGTAGGCAGAGACAGTCATCTGAATTCACTATCTACAGATAATGTTTCTTTTTCGTAAGTCAAGATTTTTTTCCGTAAGTACTCTGTTCATTTAGAGTAGTTTTGCATAACTGATGAAATTCCACACAAATGTATTGTGTGACTTTAAAATGAATTGGAATGTTCTTATAAGTAGAGCTTGACTGATGCCACAGATAAAAAGTAATAAATCTTCACATAAAAACATTCTGACACAATAGAAATGTAAACATGAAAGGCCTGAATAAATCCATATAATTATTTGCATGTGTAAGTTTGTGTAGGTTCAGTATAACCTCCAAATTAACAAAATGAAGTGCTAACTTTAGCACATGGGAGCAAACTAGTTACAAACCAGTGTGTCTTAATAGCTAGAAATTGCTAAACCCAGCATTCCTTCAGAGTAATAATTACATCGTGCATATATGAAACAGTTAAAATTGATTTAGATCACTTGAATGTAAAACTATCTGACTTGCATAGAAATAAAAGGTTGTGTTGATGGAATTCTGTCATTGCAATCCCCTAAACCAATTCATATCAGCAAGCAGTACATGGATGATGACTGAGACCTACCACACAATTCTGTGTGTCTTTATGATTTGTACTAGTTCTGTATATGAATTAATATGGCAAATATATAAGGGCTTCTCTGTGCTGTATTACTGAACTACATTTTGAAATTTGTATTTTGGCAGAATCTGTACAATCATTAGAAGCTACTATTGGTTTGATGAGCTCTTCAAAGCTGAGGCCTTATCTTCTTCTCTTTTGCAGCATGACAAGCACATTTATAGGTACAACCCCAGCACAGAAAACAAAATAATTGTGCCTTTGGATATAGTTGGTAATCAAATGATCTAAAGGCAACTGTTTCCTATTTATCTCATAAATCCAGAGTTCCACATGAATTGCAACCAGTGTGAGCCTGAATAGTAGAGGATGCAGAGAAGCTATCTTTGTATTTTCTTGATCTTTTGCTGGAATTAGATGGGATGATGCATCTAATGCCTAGTGATTCAAAGACATTTTGCTCTCCCCCTCCTCCTCCCCTCCCCCCACTAATACACTAGAGGTTACTGAGCATTATAAAGCGGAAGTGATATTGGCCAGAGAGTAACATAAAGTCCTGTTTCTTATGGTTTTTTTTCTGTCCTTGAATACTATGGAGGCTTACATTGATGCTTTTTGATGAACAAGATTTGTAGGGAACCACGCTTTTCCTCCCAAAAAAGAAAGCTTTAAAATATCAAGTATGGCTTGCTGTTGTCATATCAGCATGTTTTGATCTCTAGTGTATAATATTGCTGTAAATAGTGCTACAAGCAGATCAAACCTTGACTTGATTAGTTTGACATTCACCTTTGTCACTCCACTACCTAATGGTCTGCCTATATTTACAGAACAATTGCAGGGTGAATACATATGCATGTGTTCCTGGTGTGCCTCAGCTGTAAATAACAGAGAGGTATTACTAAATGATGTAAAAGCCTCCTAAGGACAGACTGTAGCAATTCTAGAGAACCCTGTCAAATACTATACAGTCAGAGGGAAACATGAAATGTCTTTGTTTGACTGCAGCTGGGACATGGCAATACTTTCATAGGTTGATTGGATAAAATGTCAGCTTGCATTCTGACTTCTGTCTCTCAGTAAAGACAGCGAAATCACCTATACAACACTAAGTATGCAGCACTGAAATCAGATAGAACACAGTTTACATGGATTAATCATGTATCTCTTCATCTCAGCTACAAGCTTAAAAACATTGCTGTATTTTTTTCCACAAGTCTACCTTTCTTTCCACTCAGAATGAAGATGCACAGTAAATGCAATCTGCTGTTCTGGAAGAAAAACTGAGAGCATAAAAAGAATGGGATAATATCTCAGCTAGAGGGCTCCATATGTTGATGACAAGGTATGGTGTACTGAGAAAGAAATAGGATTAGAATTGTTGTAAGTATCTATGAGCCTCATATAATACTATGAAGGAAATAACATTTTCTAAATGCACAGCACTGTGCTAAAAGTGCAGGTGAAAATCTTTACTTGAGCACAGACAGATGGGAAGCTGATGTTAAGACGGCATAGGAGATATGCACTATTGCAATTTGAGATTATTAAAAAGCTCCTAGCAAAGCTCCCAAAGGGCCCAATCTTAAGCACTACGGCAGACTGATTGTACCACTGATAAAGGAGTAAATGCCAGTTCCATGCAAAAATACACTAAACCATTAGCAAACTTGCTTCCACTAATCAGAACAAATGAAATTGTATTCAAGGGTGAATGAAGGTATATGATGAGATGGCTACAGTTTGCTTGAATTTAGTTCTTTTCCTCAAAAGAGATGTTCAGAATAGAAACAAAGGAAAAAAACAAATGTTCTTTTGTGAGCTTTTTGTTGCTGTACTTTTAATGTGTGGCTATTGATGGCAAATAAAAAATATTCCAAAAGGCTGCAGCAG
>VWZD01000524.1:174889-221610 GCA_013396695.1 Sakesphorus luctuosus | reverse complement strand
TCCGGGCAGTCAAGACTGTTCTGAATTGCAGTTGGCATCACTACAAGAAATATTTGGAGATGATTACTCCTGAGCTAGACCACAGTTAGGTGTTATCTGTAGTGTGAATATACTCCAGTTTTGTGTATGAGCTGAGATTCAACTATCCATTTAATTCCCAAACACATCAGGTTGCACTCTGGGAATGGAGTTGTCACTTACTGTTTAGGTAAAATACTGTCTTCTATTCAACCTGGTTTTAAAAGCCATATGCTGTTACATTTGTTTTGGTTCTTTTAAGTGTGGAAACTGGAAATGAAGTATGGAAGTGCCTCAGTGAACAGATGCTCTGGTAAGACAAATGCTAAATGCATCCACTAAATTAGCAAGTAGCTGAACTTTTGACAAATCTTAATACAAACCCACTTTTTTCCAACCAAGGTTTGTCATATCTGACTAGCTTTTTTTCTCTACTGAATTCTCATTGCTTCTGAGTGGAACCTGCTTGAATGAAAATAGGGAAAATCAGGTGAGAGCTGGGTGTTATTTGAACAACTGTGACACATGATATTCTGCCCCAAGAAATCATTATAATTCAACAGAAGAGTAATGTTGGTGCTTAAATGTAGCTTGAATTCAGTCCATCAAAAAAGGCTTCTGCCTATTCTGAATTTTTAAGCCACACCATCTTTCAGCTTAATGATCCTTTAATATCAGCCTGCCACTCTGTCAAATATCTTAGAAGTTAAGTACTTACATATACATGGGCTGTAACTGTAAATGAGATGTCTTCTGCGGACCTTGATAGCCGTAAGAGTCAAATCCACCTATGAAATCAACTGAAAGGGGAAAAATTGCTTGCATTAGCAACATCTTTTCTGAAGTGATAGACCCTATTATTCAGGAACCACCCAGTACACACATTATTTTTGATGAGTGCCCTAATAAACTGTTAAAATTAGACCAGATAATTGTGAAGATGCAGAAAGAGTGTAAAAAGGTAGGACTTGAAGGAAAAGTCCTCTTTTTCTTTTTTAAAACCCACAGAAAAACAATACAGGATTTATAACAGTCACCAGAAATAGTCCGTCTTTTTCAAGTAGACCACCTCACTGTAATGCAAAACAACATGCTATTCAGACACTACAGATGCTGAAAACAATTTATTTATTGGCATGAATACATTGCTTCTGACTGTGACTACTGTGTCTGGTTTGCTGTCATGCCATGGCTCAGTAATGTAGAGGAGAGAGCACATTGGTGTGACTCTGTCTGGAAGACAGAAGTTACTCTGACTTCTTGCTTTGACATTTGGGTTGAAATGCATGAACAGACAGTTAGAACAATTTCTCTGAGCTTCAGAGATGAAACTTCTCAGATAAAAGGAAACCTACATTTCTCTCAAGGCACAGAAGGTCTGCAGGAAGGTTGTAGGGTGGAAGTTATTTATTAATTCACACCTTTGCAAGTTCCTCATGGTCTTCACATGTTTGTTTTAAACAATTTCCAGAGAAACTCAATTTCATCTGAGCTTGAGACCTGTATTTGCTATATAATACTTTCTTTGCACAGGTAAAATGGCACCCTTTGCTTCCTTTGTCCCAGAAGACCCAACTACTGGCTTTTAGAGATCCTCTGTGGGCAATTCTCATCCCTGAAATATCTCCTACATCAGAAATGTGAATTTGACTTTATTTCATAGAAAAGACCCAAAGTTAAGTTATGGAAGCACATTTTTCACACATCTGGGCACTGCTACTGACAGACTGGCTTGGTGTACATTAAAAAAAAGGTTCTATGATGAAGGACAGTTTCTTGTGGATCTAAAATCCAGTAACAATCACAAAATAATCAAAAAAATACAAATTTACTACATTTGCTTTGAGAACATCCACAGTGGTTGGAGTCCTTAAAACTTGTATATATAAGGTTATTTTATACTAATATTATAATTTTATATCCTCCAGTGTGTGCTACACTTAGTCACACTTATCAGTGCAATCACATGTTTTCTAGACAAGTTAAAAAAAAAATTTGAATTCTTATGCCCCTCTGTCCACCATTTAATTTTCAAGCAAAACCAAAACACCAGATTGGATGGATAGAGTATGTGTCCATTGCAACCACACACATGTTGAATATGTCATCAAGTCATTCTTCACTGGCAAGAATGGCCCCTGCAGAAATAATTTATCTCACTCTGTGAACTGTGGAAGCAATATGTATACTTCTATCCCAGAATGATGTGTTACTAAATTAATTCCTGACATCTCTAATGAAGGAGGTTCTATAATCTCTCTGTGTTGCTTTTTCCTGTGCCTAACTTCTAATGTCTAATTTAAATGCAATTTCCGGAAAATTAACTACTTTTCTATATTTTGGCCTTTTCTCCCTATGGATATGAAGAAAAATGAGCCTTTTTTTTCCCTCTTATAACTGCTTTTATGTATTTTCAAAAAGTCTTTTATGCTATCCTTTGTTTTCAGGTTTAAGCAAACCTAGTTCTTTCAAATATTGCTCACAGCTCATGCTTACAAGCATTTAAATTTCAAAGCCTGAAGATCCTTCCTCAGTCTACTTATGCTTTTCTTATAGTGGGGAGTGAACAAATCAGGACTAACTGGACAACTGCCATATCGTTCCTGTACACTACCTGGAATAACTCAGTAGGTTTTGGGTGGGTTGTTTGTTTGATTGTTTCTTGGTGGTTTTTATTCTTGCTGTTTGTTTTGTTTTGTTATTTTTTCCTAATTTCTTATTTCAATAGCATCATACTAATACTTAATAATCAGATCTCTATTTTCATGTTCTGACACTAACTGTAGTCTAGCCAACTGGTCCATATTTTATCTGAAGATGATTGATTCATCCCCATAGCAGTTCTTTTGCACTTGTCAGTATTGAATTTCGTCTTCTTGATTTCAAGCCACTTCTCAAGATCATTTTGACTTCTAATTCTATCTTCACAGGTGCTCGTACCCCTACAAGTCTGGTTTAATCTGAAATTTTTACAAATGTTCTCTCCTCTCTACTCCATGTTGTTAACAAAAATAATGAAGAGAATTATTTCCCTAGCTGAAGTCCCAGTGGGATCCCATCTGAAATGTCATCCCATCTGGTTTATAACTACATTTCAAATAGAGTTTTAAACAGTTCTGCATACAACCTATGATGGCTGCATCTGGACAGTACTTCCCCCTCCTTTTTACAAATCTTTTATAGCATCAAATTCTTGCTAAAATCAAGATAAATGCCATTTGTTCCTTTCTACTTATCACTGCCTGCAACCATCAGAATATGTTTATCATAATGTGATCGTGCCTCTGGAAGAATACTAAGCTTATAGGCACAGAATGAAGAATATTGTTGAGCGAAGTGTTAGGCTGGGAGGAAAAGACCCCTTCTACTTAAATACAAAGATTGAAGAAAAAAAGAATGGACATATCTCTGCTGCAGGTCTGGTATGTTGTTTACTTGTCTGCTAATTTTTTTTTGTCACTCTTGATTCCTGACAGCACAAGTCAGAAAATATCTGTGTTGGATTGAGTGTCTCACTGTTGTCAACCCATGTCACTTTATGGAGGTTGCTTATATACATTTGTCCAGCTTTTAATTTCTTCTGTACTTTCCTGGACCCTTCAAGCAACTGGTAAACCATTGTTAGTAGGCTGACAGCACAGACACTCTGTTTTTCAGTTGTGGGGAAAAGGTCTCAGGTGTGATTTTAGGGTTGTTTTCAGAAAGCTAAACCAATGTGTTAAGGGAAAGATTTCTTTGAGTAAAATGAGTTTGTGTGGGCATGAGAGAAAGATGCATGCCAAACATCTCTTCATGCATTGTGGCTTTGCCCTGTTGCACAGAGTAAACACAGAATGTTAAAAAGCCAGATTGTCAAGTGACAAACAAAGCAAGCTTGAAGAGACATTTCTGTGTGCAACTCGCTGTGAAAGTTCCCATGTGTGTAACTGAATGATAGTAGGGCAAAGAGTAGTACTGTGACCTCCTTGTAGCATACAATGGCTTCTTACAGGCAACAACAAACTTTGCAAGGTAGGTAAAGAGAACTAATAGAAAGTGAACTCCACTTCAAAAGGATTTAATTAATTTCTTTGTAGCAAAGTTTCTTGGTGGTGACAAACCCTGTGGTGTCCAGACTGTGCTAAAAGCTCCCTGTGGACTCTGAGGCAGTTTCTTAAAGCATGCAGAAGGCTGCCCTTTCTGCAGGCATTTTATCCTGGCTGTGCCTGAAAGGTCACTAAAAGTGTTGTAGAAGTGATACATTCCTGGCAGTAGTAACATCAAGTGAATAAAACAAGGCTCATTAGCTGAATCAGTACAGAACCTTCCAGCTTTAACCTCATCCATCAAACATATTTTTGACTATTTTATTTTGTCTTAATCTTACATGTCACTGTTATCACAAGTGGGTCTTATGCCATGTTTTGTTTTAGTAAAAGCACACATGAATATACAAGCAAACGGAACTCTATTCCTTTTGTGGTGGGTTGACCCTAGAGGAACATCAGGTACCCACTAAAGCCTCTCTATCACTTCCCTCTCTTATGGACAGGGGAAAGACAATATAACAAAAGGCATGTGGGTCAAGAAAAGGAAAGATTACCAGAAGTTACCATCACAAGCAAAACAGACCCAAATTATTACCCAAGAAGAGCAAGATGACTAGAAATAGCATCAAATATTAAAAATTATCTTTTCCCACCCCTCTCTGCTTCCCAGGCTTAATTTCATTCCTGATTCTCTGCCTCCTTCAACCAAGTGATACAAAGGAATGAGGTACAGGGGTTGTGGTCAGTTCATCACATATTGTCTCTGCTGCTCCTTCCTCCTCATGGGAGGACTTCTCACACTTCTTACTCCAGCATGGGGTCCCTCCCATGCGAGATAGTCCTCCACCAACTCCTTTAATGTGAGTCCCTCTCACAGGCTGTAGTTCTTCATGAACTGCTCCAGTGGGGCCCTTCCATGCAGTGCAATCCTTCAGGAACAGACTGCTCCAGTGTGGGTACCCTGTGACATCACAAGTCCTGCTGGCAAACCTGCTGCATTGTGGGCTTCTTTCTCCATAGGCACACAAGCCTTGCCAGGAACCTGCTCCAGTGTGGGATTCCCATTAGATCACAGTCTTATTCAGGGCGTATCCACCTGCTCTGGCGTGGGGTTATCTATGGGTTATAGGTGGTTATCCTCTCCTCCATGGATCTCCATGGGGTGCAGGTGGGCAGCCTGCCTCACCACGGTCTTCACCACAGGCTGCAGGAGAATCTCTGCTCTGTTGCCTGAAACACCTCTTCCCCCTTCTTCATTGACCTTGGGGTCTGCAGAGTTGCTGCTCTCGCTTACTCTCACTCCTCTCTAACAGCTGCAGTTGCACAGTAACTTTTCTCCTTAAATCTGCTACCACCCTTGCTGAAGGGCTCAGCCTGGGCCAGTGGCAGGTCGATCTTGGAGCCGTCTGGAGCCGATCTCCATCAGACACAGGTGAAGCTTCGAGTAGCTCTTCACAAAAGCCACTTCTTTAGCCCCCTTTAAACCTGGTCATGCAAACCCAATACACTCTTGAAATATTGGATGCTGAGATGTTTATTTTCCCAGCTGAACTTGAATAGGATAATAACAGGAATATTTATCTGTACAATGTGTTATAAAAAATTCAGAGGATTTTCTTCTCTTGCTGATGCTAAGTTGCTTGTCAGACATAGGACTGTTTTTAACAGTGTAACACAGACAGGACATATGGCTCAAAATAGGGAAATATTTTCCATTAATAAGCACCCACAGGGATGTGAAGTTTCAGTCTCTGCTCACAGTCACAGTCCTCACTGTTTCTGATATATATCAGGACAGGATGAGAGGCATAATTTTTCATTTTTGGAAGTCTGTGCTGTATAGAGAGACCATTAAAATGGGATGCAGAAAAAAGACCCCATTAGCATGGATGTGATATGGAAGAAGGTTCTTTTTAGAAAGTTTGCAGTGAGAAAAATTAAAGCTTTTGAAACTAACAGATAGACAAAGAGAAAGGACTGAGTGTAGAATAAAAGGAACGTCTTCCCGTAAAAACCAAAAGGTAAGATACTGAAAAGAAAACCAGATGACTAGACGCTATTCTACTTATAGAAATTTTCTCTGTAAGACATAAATACACAAGTATGAAGATTCAGGTCTTCAGCTAATATACATGTTGATAATTTCAGTGACTTCTATGAAGCAATGGTAATTTACATTAGCCTAGGATCTGACCCAAAGAATCACTTAGGGCATATGTGTATAGAAATATGACTGACACTATGAGTTTCCTTGCATTTTAGTAGGCATGCAAAAATCAATGCAGACTAGATATGAAAGGATGTAGAATGTAGGAATGGGGAAAGGGGATGAA
This sequence comes from Sakesphorus luctuosus, assembly GCA_013396695.1. Lineage (NCBI taxonomy): Eukaryota > Metazoa > Chordata > Aves > Passeriformes > Thamnophilidae > Sakesphorus > Sakesphorus luctuosus. The sequence continues at coordinate 215,231 of VWZD01000524.1, read as the reverse complement.
TGACTTTATCTGCAAATAAAAGGAAAGGGAAAGGTTGGGAAACAGCCAACTTGGTCAACCTGTGACCTGCAGTATGGATGACTTCTTGATTGCTTTCAAACCCCTCTTCTTTGTTCTATTGCTACTGTTGTTTGTTTTGCTGATTATCCCTACCCCTGATGCATGAGGGCCTGCCTCTCACTGTGGTGTCTCCTCCAGCTCTATTAGTTCCATGCCAGAGAGCCTCACCATCTCCTCATCCACAATCCTCCTACCATCTCCAATTATTTCTCTGCACATCAACTCTTTCATTTTTTGTACTAACAAACTGATAAAGCAGTACTCCTTTCTTCAGGTTGCCATCCTTTTGCATTTGTTTTACTATGCATTTCCCCTTCTCTCTTAGTACAGTCACAAGAATTTTGTTCCATAAAACTTCTACTTGTCCCACTGACAGAATCTTTCTCTTGATCTCTTTTTTTTCCCTTTCATTTCCTCCCCAATAAAAATACGTGTAAATTCCTTTTATAAAAAAAAATCAACTCCACCCTTATCCCTGCTTGTCCCAGTCTTCCCCTCACCCTCCACCTCCAGACAATTTGAAGTGTTTTTGGAGCTTCTTTTCTCCACTTCTTTAGACGTTTTCCTCCCATGTTGTATTCTGTCTGCACACAGCTGGAACCTCAGTCAGATCACCTCTTCCTGCCCAAATTTAGGCATACACAGTTCTCTCTGGTCATCCAGTCAGATTTCATAAATTTGCTGCTCTCTTTTTCCTGAACCTTTTGCCTATCTGGCCTCCTCTGTCTCCTCTGAAGGTGCTCATGTTCCACCTCTCATCATTCTTCTCCTTTCTTGATGGTTCTCCCTCCAGCATGCTGCTAGAACCCAATGAGCATTAATCCCTGCCTTTTAATTTTCTCCACCTCCTGTAAACTAGGTAATTGCACTCATAAATACAGTTTCTACTGTCATTGGCTCTCTGAGCTGTCACAGATTACCTGGCTTGTGCTCATTCTGCTCCTCTTACACAGACTTAAATCGCAGCTTCTCTCGATGATATTTACCCATGGATAATTAAGCATCAGTTCCAGTTCTGCATGGCTAAAGTCAGAACTCTCAGCTGCTTCTCCCTAACCTTCTCTGCTGCCTCTCATAGTGAACCTGTGTCTTCAAGTCTGCCTATCACTTGATGGTATAAGTTCGGTGTCAACTTTAGTATGGGCTGTGCATGAATTATTTTCTGGAGATTACCTTTGCATATTGAAGAAGAAGATTCTTCTAACTGTTGATACAGCTATAACGTTTACCCAGGGCTCCCAGTGTCAGACAGGGCAATTGTTCCTGTTTTATTTTTGAACTCACCTATTGTGGAGTTAAGCTCCAGGACTCATCCTTTTGCCTAGGTTACTCTTCCCTATAACCTTCTACTGATTTAACTTTCCATATTACATCAAGTATAGACTAAATATTTTTACATGTAAAGCCTTTTGTAAAAACTTAATATCAATCTCTCCTCCTTCCAGGTCTGAAAGCTAAATTCTGCCCCCATGTCACCAGCTAGATCTCCATACTTGTAGAATTTCCAAACACTGTCTCTCCTTGTGAGAATGTCTTCACAAAGAGTTCTCTTATTATTTTGCCTAAAATTCTTATTTGCTCTGTTGGTAATAACTAGGTTACCAATGCCCTTATACTCTTGTCTCTTTCAGTGAGTAATATTTGCTTATGGTTTCTTTGTGATCACTTTCTGTCTGTACCCATCAGTGGCCTGCTGTCTAATACGGAGATTACAAGCCACAAGAAACAGGGCTGGCATTTGTGTCTGTACATTACTTGGCATTATGGCAGTCCTTAAATAGAGTCATGAATCTAAACCACTAAAGTAATATAAAAAAATTACAATTACCCATGAAAAAGATAGATACCATTGAAAAAGAACTAATGACCAGGAAAGTGTAAGTGCATTCTCCTTGCACATGCATGTGATGACTGGACATATTTCCCATGTGGTATAGCAGAGACAGAACATGTGGTGTACATGTGCTATATCTGACATGGGAGGTCTTAAATTTATATACACTGGCTCCAGAGGCCAAAGACTTGGCTGCCTGGACTCAGGCTTTGGAAGTGCTGGGATAAAGTTTCAATATCACAGCAAGGCACTCCACTGCAGATACAGCTGGGAGGAAGGAGAGATGGCAAACAAATTACAGCTAATAATGACGCTGGAGACACTGTTGGTATAGAAATGAGTATGTGAGGCAAGAGTACACAAATACCAGTTACTAAAGACTGGCCAAATTGAGTAAAAAAAAAATGGAGGGAAGTAAAATTAGATTTTGTTTTATTAACTTCAGAAATGACACATGGGGACAAAATATGAAAGAACATATGGCAACACCCTTGTTCTTGCAGCTTTGCCAGTATCCTGCACCTCTCTGTTTAGTGAAGATATTTCCAAACAATTTAGTGCTGCTGCCTTTTTATCCTGTGAGCATGGCCTGGTGGCTATTCCACAATATAGCACACAGGAGGAGGCTTGCTTGAATACAATCTCCATAAAGTTTGTTTACAGTGATAATCAAACATTATTTGTCTTTGTGCTGAACACACAGTGATTTAGGCTCTCAAAAGAGGATAGAGCCAAGCACTGGGGAAGCATGAGGAAGGGGGCATATGCCATAATATGAAGTTGTGCCCCTCCTGCTGTCACAAGGGGGATTCAGAAGCAGTGTAAGGATTTGGACACAAGGTCCAGTTCTTGCAGTGCAATGGACAACATTTCTGCCAAACAGCCAGTAATGTAGGACCTGTAAATACTTTTAGCTCATCCATTTACAAGGTGAATAAAATATCCTTAGATTTTTAAACTGTTACCTCCTGGCATTTCTGAGCCATACAATGGCTACAGAAGCAGCAAAGGGATAGCCCTATACAAATTTTGATGCAGTTTCTCAGCTCAGATTCTGCCCCATTGCCCCTATTTTCATGCTGCTTTCTTGTGTAATAATAAAAATTATTCTGTATTTTTTTTGCTCCACAGGGAATTTTTCTCCAGCTTCTTCTGCTCTAATCATGTTTCCTGTTGGATAAGGCCCTGTATCATCTTCTTCTATCTCTGTTCTGCTGATTCTTTGATCAGCCCTCCTAAGACAAGACATGAGACTGGGGAGGTATGCAGGTTCCTGAAACCTGGTAAGCATGACATGGTGTTACTGCCCTTACAGAGGTACTGACAGGGCTCTCTACCTGTTACTCTGCATAATTAAGAACAAGCAGGGATGCAGATGTTGCCTTAAAGGTAACCCAGCTCGTGGTTGTACCCAGCAGAAAATACAAGATCAATGGTGTTGATGGTCCAGAAATTAGACAAGTCAAAATGTGTCTCATTCCCAAGTGGAGAAGGGGCCTGGTTGGAGGAACAATGTGTGGAAAACGATGCTCTGGAGCAATGCCATAGCAAGGTAGAGCTGGCCAAGAGCAGGAACCATGCTGAGGAGGTGGGAACCAAGGTCATGGCTGAGCAGAAATGAGCCAGGATGAAAGTAGCCTGGAATAACCAAGCAAGGGCTGGGAGGGATGTGCGAGCCTTCAGTAGCTGAAGGCAGAAACAGAACCAGGCATAAAGTAGGCAGGAATAAGAGCCAGAAGCCAGAAGGAAATGGCTGGAACATAGCTGCAGTAATAAGAAATACTAGACTGAAACGGTCAGCACTGCCTTTTATAGCTGATAAATACAGCAAGCCACCTGTCAAGCCTGTACACCTGGAAACAGGGTTGCTGCTTGACCACTGCAAGGCTTTGCAAGGTTTGTCCAAACTTGCATCAGAGCTTGTCTGATTCTCAGTGAAGAGTTTGTAAGAGACCTCCACTCGGCTAAAAGAGCAATATTAGTCTGAAAAATATATTATTTTTCCAAACTGGATAGGCCTGGACATTGCTGATAATAGCCATTTGCTTTCAAATTTTCATGCTTGAGCGCTGAGCAAAAAAATACAGCTCTTCAATATAATTTTGCACTGACAAATCATTCTAAAAATTAAAGAAAATGTGGGGTAGGCTGAATTATTATAGAAGTTATCAAATGAGTCATTAGGAAAAATTGTTCTTAGCCAGATCACTGTGAGGGGCAAGCAATAAAGTGAAGAAAAAGAAAAAAGGGAGGAAAAAGAAAATGCCTGGGGAAGTGGCCTCCAAGTGTGACTGCCACACTAATAAATTAGAAAAAGAGTCATTAGTAGGTGCAACAAAGTGGAGAATTAAGGCCCAAATCTATGAAAGTTAACAATCCAGTGCTAATGAAGACCTATCTAGATTTTTGAAAGGAAAAGTAATAAGGAAAACTTTAACAGGAGCCATGCTGATAAAAATAATTTAATACAAAGCTATGTTCATGGCGTGTAGGAAATTGAGAGGAGCTCATGTTGACTGCCTCAGCGGGAAGAACACTAAGCCTGTGGGCGGGTATCCTTCTCAGGGCCACTGGAAACGCTAAGGAGTCTGGTTCACCCGCAGCAGCTCGTCATCACTTCTCTCTGAGACTCTGTTATCTGAGCTTTCAATGGCCAGGACCTGCTGTGTTCCACTCACTAATTTTGGCTGAAACCCTAAGAATGCAGCTAGCTGCTGTCAGAGGGTGGGACAGCAGGGTGGGGAAGGGGGCTGGCAGCCCCACATTGCTACCTGCAAGGCTGCTCCTCTCCTTGATTTCGATGGGTTCCAAGCTGCTCTCTCCTCCAGAGATCTGGCAGAGTGAAGGAAGAGGCGCTCCCTGTTGGGAGTCCTGCCTTCAAAGCCTGCCCTCCACATTCAGTGCAAAGTAGCAGGAAATGACTGACGTCAAAATGGAGTCTTTCATCAGCATCAAAACAAAACACACGTGAAACTATTTCATTTGTAGAGAGCTTCCGATTTTGCTATTTTTCGTCATTTTGAATATGAGTTTTATTTATTTCCCAGTGTCAAAATATTTCCATGGCCAGGAAGACTCCCTATTCGGCTACAGCAACAACCTGAGCATCTCTTCAAATGATCTGTAGCTTCTGTTCTCAGAACCATCACTAGTCACTGCCTCATTTCTGCTACCAGCTTGACACAGCTGTGTGGGACATTGTTTCATGATCTGAATGCCTTTGTGTTCCTCTTATGAAACAAATAATTCACAATGAGTATTATTTTCAAAATAGTTTTGTATGAAATGTATCTTTCTTCAAAAAAGAGATATTAACTGCACATTGCCTTTTGACATGTGCAGATCTTTTCCAAAACTCCTACAATATCATTCTTGAAAAGACAAATATTGTGCGGTGAATAGTGAAAAAAAATTATGTAAAGTAGATATAACTTCCCGGCTGTTACAATGCATCGATCTTATGAAGCAGTATCCCATTGTGATCAGCTGCTGGAATGCAAATGTTACTTCCTTCAAGCTTTACTTTATGTTATTTAGATATTTTTTAAACTTGAATCTGACAATCCCCACAGGAGGTAGTGATGGATGCAAGGGGAGTGGCAGCGAAGACAAGTGAGGGAGAAGGGAAATTATCATAGATGAAGCCAGGAACACCACCATTTTCCCTTATGTGATTTTATTTATATATTTGTCTCATAACACAACCCTGTCTCCTAGGGATTCCTTGAACATCAGCTTCATTAGTTACGAAGGCAGCAATCCATAACCAATTTTCTTTTCATGTCAAGCTTGTTCATGTATCAGCTCAGCCCTTTTGTTGGAAACATTTGCAATTAATCCCACAAACAAAGAAAATGCAAATCATACAGTCTACCCTAAGCAACCCTTCTGACTCAAGGCCCTGACCACCATCTATTACACACTAAAATGAATTGAAATTCCCACTTTGAGTCTAACCTAATTTTCTAGTGATAATAAGCATGGATTCCCAGAAGCATTCTATGCATCTAGATAGTAACATTCTAATTTCCTTTCCTGGTAAATGTTTTAAATAAGATTTTAGCACCAAAGGAAATTAACCTTTAAATTAATTGTAATTATAAAATGCCATCACTGATTTTGTCTTCAGACTAATTACTTGCTATTATTTAAACAAACTGCACCTCCTCAGAGCTTTTAAGTTTGTTTCGCTCTGCAGTGCTGTGCCAAATGATCACAGACCAGGCTCTGTAACGTCTGCAAAGCCCTGTGACACCTTGGACTGCTCAGGTCCATTTGCATCTCAGATGTAGATGGTTTCACTTGTCATATCTTCCTGACAAAGGCTTTTCCCCCTGCACTTCAGCCTCACGCTTTGGAGCTCAGACATTTTCAGCCTGTGCGTTGGAAGTAGCAAGCACGCCCTTGTGGGATGTGGAGGCTCTGTGCTTTGTGCCGAGGAGCTCGGCATCGGTCTTCTGCTCTGTGAGAGGCCCCTCCAAGATGAGACATGACTGGAAATAATAACACAGGAACCATCTATTGATATGTGCAAAAGATTGATGTTGTACAGGCATCTCAGGGAGTTTCCTAAATGTTCCTAGTGGCACCACTGTTCTCCAAGGCAGCTCTCTTTAGGATGACAAGCATGAGGTAGCATCATGGGATTTTAAATGCATCTCTTTCTCCATGCTTCTATCAGCATCCTGACAGTCAAAGACATCCCATTTGGTTTACTTAGTTCACATAGGAGTCACTATACTAAATGAAGCAAGTCAATGGAAAAAGCTTCCAGTTTAGCCACAGGCTGTAAATTGGAGAGTGCAGCTAAACCAAAAACAAGCTTTTGCTTCGACCTTTGTAGCATGGTCATTGCATTCATGAATGACCTATTCAACAGTTTGTTGAACAACAACTTTGTTTTAAGAATTGGCTTCTATTTGTTCCTACTGTCATTTGCTGCCTCTGCAGGCTGCCTGGGCTATGTCTAGCACTAATCAAACAAGTCAGACCAGTGATTCATCCTTTTGTGAGAGAGGTGTCTATCACAGATAGGGCAAATTGCTCTTTGGAGTTACTTCCCTGCCTATATTGACTGTGGTGGAAATTTTGATTGTTAGTTTAAGCAGCAGATCTAACTACAAGTGGTTATAGGAGTGTGAGATGGATGCCACCTGTAGTAGCATGGAAAAGGTGAAGATGGAATGACTGGTGTTTTACAGAGAAAGATTCAGGACCCTTTACATAAATGGTAGGTGAAAAACTAACTAAATATATAGCTGAGGTGTTGAATCTCCTTTTCTTGTGTGGCTGTTTACCATAAAACCTTCTTGGTTAAAACATAGGTGGACACTTGCAGGAAGAGAAGATCACTGTGGATAACTAAATACAGCAAGAACTCTTCGGACTAAGGAAGTCCATGAACTGCAAATTACTGTCAGGATTTTCTGGGAACCAAAAACCTTCTGTATTCCTATATGCCTGTAAAGCAAATATATATGTGTAAATAAGCATCAGATGTTCTTCATGATGGGATATCAGATATGAGGCTGGATATACCTGGTACCTCCTATCTTGTGTTGCATTACATAAGTGTAACAGATAATGCTGCACTGGTAGGGCTACAGCTCACATTGCCACTGTGTGTTACCTCTCAGATGGATGGGGAAGGGACCTGCCATGCTGCCCAGGACAACTTCCAGAGATGTATTCAATCTTGACTGCAGAAAGATGCCTGCAGTCATCTTCAGCCATCTCCCTCAGCCTTAGTTTCTGCTTCATTCCTACTTTTGTCCTGTCCTTGTAGTCTCAGAATGTACAGTCATATTCATTAGAAAAATGGGATGGGAAACAAAGAAGCAAAATTAATAGTCAAATGCTTGCTACCCATTTCTCTTTGTTTCAGAGATTTTTAAGCAAGGATGGAAGCTGAGGTATTATTTCTCTGTAATTTCTCACTAAGCAGATTGTGAAAAGCATTTGGCACAGAAATAAAGTGATACCTGAGCATATTCTACACTTCAATAGTGCCTTTCATCCCAGAAGCTCAAAGTTATGAAGCAACATGCCTATGAGTTTGTTCCTCTCATTATTTCCCATTTAAAATATGGGAAACAGAAGGATGGAAAGGTTAAATAACCTGCCTGAAGGTGGAAGGCTGCCTGTAACAGAGATAAAAAGAACATGCTCTTCTACCTATCCCATGTTTGTCAAAATTTCACATCTCTCACATCTAATCTATTTAATATTGTCTTCTAAAAGAAAATCTTCATCATCACCTTCATACTTCCCAGGTCAGGCCTAGGATCCCAGAGTGAATTATTATTTGGCACCAAGTTTATTGGCACATAACTGCACATAATACTGTATTGCTCATTAGCAGATATTTCCTATTAGGGTATTACAGTAATCCTGAACATTTTCAGTAATTCAGATGGGATTTTGAATTCGAGTTTTTATTGGGGGTTGGGGGGGTGGGGGATGGATAGGACTGAAATAATTTTAAAGGGTTATCTAGAGCTTTACTTCTGTGCCAGACATCCCAAAAAGCTGGGCTCAAGGGACTACGTAGCAACAGCCTGCTTAACCCAGTTGTAATTTCTTTTGCTTTGCAATTTAACTGGAAACAATGCCAGGAGAAAAGAAGATAGTGTATGTGCAAGTTGGATCCCTGCTAGCATGAGATAGTGCAAAGGCTGTACCTCCTGGTACTCAGGGAACTATCAGAAGGGCCATATTTGTTCTCTGATTGTCTTGCCATTGTGTTACAGCAGTAAATGCTATTTCTGCTCCCCCTCTGGGTTAGCAAGGGAGCCTTCTGGCTTAGGATTTCACTGTGGGACAAAGGCTGAATTGATGATTTTTTCTTGGCTGGGGTTCCTTCCCAGTTAAAGCTGTCCCTCTAGTAACAGGCCAGTCCTCTTTCCCTCAACAGAACCTTCAAGACGAGTGCGTAACTCCTGCTTTGGTAACTCAGGTTCTTTCTTAATTGCTTACAGACAAAAAGCCCTGGGAGAAGGCTGCTTTACTGCTTACATTACAGTGTTTTCCACAAAATGTCTGTATAGTTAATAAAGTTTTCAAAAATACACTGGATTTTCTTTTAGTAAGGCAGTAGCAGCTTATAGCAGGGAGCCAAATTTCTAGTGAGGAAATGCACATTAAACGAACATTTCAATGTTATTAAAAATAATGTGCAGTCTTTGAAAAATGTAGGCCTAATATGCTTTTGGAAGACAAATGAGGAGCTCCAAGAAGTTTACAGCCACTGAGTGCCTCCAAGTAATAGCTGTTGCTGACATTTTCATGTTTTATTTTTAATTGCTGCAGCTAATAAGGCTAATGAGGTAAGAATGGCAATGGCTCAGGCATACCAGTGGCAAGGGGGAAGCGGAGAACATGGAGTTGGCAGCAGTCCTGCTGGTCACTCATTCTCCCTCGTGTTTCCTAGGCAAAGACCTGAGGCACTCCAAGCCTCAAAGTTTCATTTCTCTACACAGCCACGGGGAAAATGATGCAGAAGGGACTTTTGGGAGTGACAAACCTCCACTGAGAGAAGTAGCCATGGAAAAGCTATGCTTGTCTGCCCCTTGGAGATGGGTGCTGCAGTTCGACTCTGGTGCACCTGGTTTTAGAGCACTTTTAGTACTGTACCAGGAGGGATAGCAGCTTCCTCTGTAATCCTTGGTGCAGAACTAATGCAAAGCACATTTTTCTCATGAAAGGTAGCACACACTTGAGCTTTGATTTAGTGGGCCTGCAGATGGATTTATTTGGTGTGTAAGTAATTAAAAACTCTAGACTTGTTGTTTCAGCCCTGGTTCTGACCCTGATTTGATCACTGTATTGTTCGATTCCTAATCCTTTGATGAGGTTAGAGCAGGTTAATCTTAGTGAAATGTTTGCTTAATTCTACCTTTGCTCATTTGTTCTTTTAATAAAATCTGCATAAAGAACGGAGAAATAGTAATTCTTTCAGCTTGTTCCAATTACTCTGAGAGCAAAGCTAATTCAGCTGAAGCAGCTTAAGAGCAACTTGACTCTGCTTCTGCAGTTGAGGCTCTATGCCAACAGACGATGAGACACTTTCTAAATTCCAGAGCAGTGTTGATATATTCCTCTGGTTAAAATCTGGAACGTGGTAACATTTAGTGCTTGGATGTTGCATGGCTTTTTTTCTAGTCCTTTGCTTTGCTGCTCATTCCCATCAAATTCAGTGTTCTGCCTCTTTTCGTCCTATTTTGGATGCTGTTGTTCCCATAGCCCACTAGCAAAGCAGAAGTCACGGAATTTAGTGTATAGGTGTTTTCCATGTTCATTGTGAGAAGCAAAAGAATTTTTTGTTCTCTCTGTTTCATCAGAAATGACTTGTGGCTAAACACTTTAGTACAATCCAATATGGTTATCCTTGTGGTTCTCCGTTGTTCATTGTGAGGCATCCCATTTTTATAGGCATGAGTGGTCCTGAAAACAAGAGATCTAGATTTCTCCTGTTATGTCTGTGAATATAGAGTGGGTAAGAAGATGGCAGTGTCCTTCACAGACCACTTCAGTGCTGGGAAAATAGGGAATGGTGTGGCAGAGTTGCTTTCTGGGGACTGGCTTTACCAAAGGATTATTCACAGCTGATACATTAGCACAGAGAGGGAACACCAGCTGCCAAACTGCATGGAAGCACAAGCCCAGCCTCACCCCTTACCAGGTATGGGTGCTAAGCATTTTTATCCTATGCTAGATGCTCAGCAAATTTGGAGGAGGGAATACACTCTGAGTAAGGGGAGACTGTCACCTCTCTGTGCCAGAGAGTTTGCTCCATAGCAACAGGCAGGGGTGAGGAACTGGAAAAGTGAAAGAAGAGACTATGGAAGGAGAAACACAGCTAGAGGATCTAAAGTGATCTCAGATCAAAGACTAGCATATGCAGGAAGCTCAACCAATGGCTCTAGGACATATTCCACTTTTTCTGAAACCTTTTCTCCTTAGCACTCTCTTGGTCTGCATGAGATGACCCGTCTGTGAATGTATGGAGAAAGTCATGCTTAGGCATCTTCCTCTGGAGTATAAATACTAAATAACATGACATCCATAAGGGATACATGTCTCCTTAGAAGAGCATGATGGATGGATTTGTTGCCAAAAGGTATGGAAAAGAAGGGATGGAAGAGGCAAGAAAATGTATCTAAGGAAATAAAAGATTGTAAATTAAATCTGAGTGGAGGGTGTTTGTACACTGGCTGTCACAGTGAACACTTGTCTGAGCAGAGAGAGAATTCTGCTACATGAGGCCTCTCAGTAGAAACTAAAGCTGCTTTGATTTTATGATACCTTGAGGGGTCAAATCCAATCTGAGCATTATTACAGTGTTGGCACAACTCAGCCACAGAAGCTCCCTTTTTCTCTTTTTTGCCAGCCAAACTTCCAAACCTCACCAGGGGAAAAGCTGTGGTGCCTGAGCTTGTGCTGCCTTCATTGTGCTGGTCAGGGATTCACCCTGGTATCTGAGAGAGATGCTCTCAGGTGGGTAAGATGGCTCTTTGACTGGACAAGGAGACCTGGCTGAGGTCTACTGACAAAGTAATAAAAGCCTCAAAATAGTCAAGGTGATGGATAGAAAAGGCTCAAAGAAGCATGACAATCTGTGACTTGTGGACAACAGGGAGCTCCTGCTGCCATGAGAAGAAAACAATGCCATATTGGCTGTGGCACTTTGCTGCCAGGAATGCTGCTTTGCAGACCGTGGGAGAAATCTCTCAAATGAGCTCTGACTTCTGCACAGGTCCCTTCCTCAGTTTTTACTTATATTGTACCCTAAAGCATTACAGAAGAGTGTAAAAAAATATTTAAGCCCTTAGAAGAGAGAGCAGGATAGTATTAAATGGGATTTCATTTTGGGTGGCAAGGAATAACTCTCCTCCAGCCCTGTGGAGAGTGAATGCGCTTAATGGGAGATCAGGAGAAAGTACATATGACCGGGTCCGTCCCTAAATGGACAAGTTTCTTTGTGACATACCCCTGCTCCACACACCTGTCCCAACCCCTTTTTTACTCTTTATACCTTCCTGACATCCACAGAAACACAAAGACAACTGAAATGAACATAGTCAGAACGACCTCAAAAGTGTAGTGGTTTGATTTCAGCACTAAATCTCCCCTTGATGATTCACGCTGACACTGTATTGCCAATAGATTATAGGGTTGCAGCTATTTTCCACACAGGAGAGCACACAAAGGAACCCCCACCAGCCCTAGCAGTGCTCTCAATCAAATAAAACCCCTTTAGCTTCCTGTTGCAGAGCTCTCTCTAGGATTCATGTATATTTTATCAAAGCTACATGCAGTTCTGATACTTGTTTCTAAAGTGCTTTAGTATAAATCCCAAGATGTACAGAAATGCTGCAGTGGCCCATTTAAAAAAAAAAACAACACAAGGTTAGAATAGAGAAAAAAAATGAAATGCTTTGACTCCATAGTATACAATAAGAGCAAGTTCTGCTCAACAGGCCTCTACTGATGTAAATAAGCAGAAGAAACACAAACATGTATCTCTCTGAAATAATTTCACTCCTCATAATTGTACCCTGAAAGCAGCAGGGACAAAGAGGAGCTCCACTGTTTCACCTCTCATAAATGAAGGTTCAACAATGATCTAAAGTTATTTTTTTGCTGGAAGTGATTTTAGAACCAACAGACATGTCAACACAGAAGAACTATAACCTCAATGGTAACCAATTACTCTGGAGATAGTTAATAACCATCTGGAGTAAGGAAAAAATCCAAACTTGTATCTACCAATAGGGATTTTTTTTGATTATTATTTATGTCTTAAGCTAAGCTGGGAGATAAAGAATTGCAATGATCTTTTCTGAAGAAAGGAGTATGTAATTTTTAGGCAGCATTTCATGACTCCTTTCGCCTTCGGACATTTACAAATTTTAGACCAAGAAGGATGGACAGAAAACATGTTCTGGCTACAGTATAGTAAGGCATTTAGGTTGAAGTCAGCAAAAGCCAGCATAGTGGAGGGGTGATTTAAAATTTAAAAACACTATTCATTTTGTATGTAATAAAGCTTTAGTACTTACAGCTGTCCTCTTCTTCAGTAATACACTTCACAACATAACAGGCATAGATGAAGCCTGCCAGCTGAAACAAAATGTAATAGCGTTAGATCTAAGACAAATACAACAGAAAAACAAGAGATGGCTTTAGAAAAGAAACAACAGAACCAACAAAATTCAATAGACTTTCTTTGATGAGGTAAGAATAATTCTCCACAACGGTTTAGCAATTTTAATTGGAAATAGTCCAGGGAATTTTGCATTTTTCTTGAAAATCACATCATTCAATAAAACTTCCAAAAATTGACCAAAATTTTTTCAATACCTAGTGGGACTTGTTTTTAATTACTGAAAACTAGAAAAGCAAATGGGTGGTTGGATGGGTGGCCTTTTAGCCACTGAAAATGTAAATATTTCTGTCAAAATCACATTTGTTATTAAAAAAAAAAAACAAACAACCAAACCTGTCCCTCTAGCAAAACTTTTTTTGAGATCAGAACTTAGTCAACTAAACCATGGACAAATTGAGTGCACTTGTAAACTAGCTTTACAGTGATATTTTATCTTTTGAAATTATGGCTGTGGATTAATGGGACTTTCCCCCATATCTATAATAGTGCTCAAGCTTCAAGACATATCTAGCACTTTGGATAAATCTGGATGTGTTCACATCAGCATGTCACACAGCAGTTGGCAAGTTTCTAGCTTGTTCCTTTCAATCGTCTCTGAAGAGCATGCCCAGAATTGAATTGTAAGCAGAAGCAACTGGATTTAAAGAAAATGAAAATCAGGAGCAATTATTGAAGTATGACCTGAAAAATAATAAAAAAGGAATAAATGGCCAATATCATACAGGCAATGGGCCAGGTATCATGTGAGTCCTCTGCTAGTCCCTTCAACAAGTTCTGCCATTGCTAAGAAGTTGCACCAGAAGTAACAGAACAAATACTGGAGCAGCAACACATGCCATGTGTTCCATGCTTAACGTAACTTCCTTAACACCTAGGTCTGGAGAGTTTTCTCTACTAAATCACAATAAATCATTTTTCATCCTTTAGGTCATTGCTGAAGTTTGCATGGTAAGACGTCAAAAGAATTCTGATTGTTTGATCTCTTTGTAGTGAAGACTGAGCTGTGCTGTTAAAATCTGTTATTCTGCACATGTCACCTCACAGAGATATTTTCATGAACTGCAAACCCATCTGTACACTTTGGGAATTAGTTCTTTATATGGATAATAAAAATGCCTAGAGGCTCCAACCAGGACTAAGCTCTCTTTGTGCATGGTGCAAACCCCATATTCTCCGGCTGAGGGAGACGATGATCTTAATTTAAGTTAAGGTAATCAGTGAGCTGGAGAACAGAAAAAGTGAAATTTGAGAAACACTGTATTATGAATGCTGGTTAGTGAAAATGGAATTTTTTTTTTCATTAATCCAAGGCACATATACAATCACTGCAATAATGTGGGTTCTTGGAGCCTTAATATCACCCATGTACAAATTAAATGCAAACAAAATCCAATATATTTCCTAGTGCCTTCACAGTTGAGGCAGTGACTATGTTTAGTTTACTCCAGGTCTTACACAGATATTCCCAGAATTTCTGTCAGTTTTTTTATGTAGAAAGCTCCCCATATCCACAAACGCTAGCTTCTAACATTTGTATGGGTGAGAGATGGCTAAAGGGGGAAAAAAAAGGGTCAGCCTCAAGGCTTTTCTGAAGACATCAAGACTTGATTTGGAGATCACACTGAAGTCAGCATAGATATTGTATGCTAACTGCTTAAGTTCCATTTGGGAGCCCAGAAGCTGCATTACAACAGAACAAAACCATTAATTTTGTCATTTATTATAAATCTGCCTTACAGTGCTGCTGGGAAGATTTTACACCTGGGAAGGATGAAATATTCACTGCTGGACACAAAGAACTCACTGTACCAAGAACAGTGGCATTCAGCTAATATCAGCATTTCTTCTCTGTTTTATTGGATCACTCTTCATTTCTTGGCTTCAAGACAAAGGGCTAATTTGCTCCACTAACTTATGCCCTGTATAATCCCATTGACTTCAGTGACATTACATGAGGTTTAATTCAGCAACAAAGTAGGCCCAGAAAGGTTGTTCATAAATGATTCCATTCTTAGATGCAAACCTTGGCTCAATAGTTTCTCTGTTCTCTTTTTACAGATCATCAGATCCCAGATAGCTGAATAGTTGTGTCTCTAGTAGGCTGCAATGTTAATCCTTTTCTTGCAATACTTTTCAATACTTTACTACCTTCTAAAGCACCACAAGTTCATGTGTTATTAACTGAACTTTTTCTACAAAGCACGGTAAACAATCTGTATCACAAATGATGTTTATAATTACATCACTTAAATCTCTAGGGAAGTCCTTTGATATACAAGCAAATCCTACAGCATTTCATCAGATGAGCTTGTTGATTAAAAGAGTTCCTTAAAGCTCAAATTGTTCTGATCTAAGTACAAATGGAAGCTTTTTTCCCATGAGATAATCAGAGTTCATAAAATAAAGCTCACCTTCTCCTACATTTATTTAACCCTTTGCTTGATACACATAATATTTTTGTTTTAATTTAAATCTCACATGAGTTTTTTCTTCTTTCTCTCTCACTCACTTTTTTTTTTTTTTTAAACCAAGCAATTTATCTGTTCTGATCCAGTGACAGCCATTCGAGATTCATCTTGTAATCACATCTGCAGCAGTGGTCACACACACTGAGCTGAGACTCAGAACCAAAAGTGGCAGTTTTTACTTTGATGCTGCTCAGTGGCCTGAGCCCAAGGTGACTACGGAGACTTCTGGGATATGGACCAGGAACATGCTTCCTCCCCCGTGGACTAGGACTTCCCATAGCAAGGGTACTGCTCATCTATACACCTGTGAGATTTCTTGGGGATCAAACAACTGATATTGTTAAAGAATTCCCACATGAATGAAGGGCTCTCACAAAACTTAACACCTTTGTTATGGTGCAAGATACACTTCTTTGACCTTTTTTCTCTAAGAAAAGCACACCACAATGCACTTATGCACAGCAGCAGCAGCAAAAAAAAAAATCCAAGTAAAACTCTTCCCTGAACACAGTCCTCACCCTGGAGAAGAGGAGGGGAAAAAACCAAACCAAATGCAGATGATAGAGGTTAGTCACATTGCTTAATATATTCCTGGAAAACCCTCAAACCCAGCATTGCTCAGTGCAGTACGAGAATTGCACAGAGCAAAGTTTTCCTGGTTCAGTATCTCCAAAAGATTTTTGTCTTACATGAGAAGGAAGGAAATGAGTCCTCAGAGATGAAAAAGAGAAGGAGCCCTACTGCCTCAGAAAATCCATTTAGAACTAGGAAAGTTAGCTTGAAAAATCTTATTGCTATGCATCTCTCCCTAATTTTTTTTAATTAAACAAGCTTTGTTTTTTATAAACTATTCAGTGATAAAAAGAAATAGATGATTCAGTGATAAAAAGAGATAGGTGCAATGAACAGAAGATCAGTTCTGGATCCCAGACCCATCAAGATTAGGTGTCTACATCTGTCCCATTCACATTTTAATGCTATTAAAGGCCTCTAGAGAAGAAGGAACCATTAACAACAGCCCTGCTCATTTATACATATAGTGATTAGTGAATGCATGTTTTTATGAATCTCATTTTCTGCAGCTTGAAAAAAACCTGCTCTCTACAACTTTCCCTGATATGTCCATATGAGAGTATAAATGAGTACTGCTCTTTCTAAAACATTACCCTTTCCTGAACCAGCTCCATGGATGTACTTTGAGGGCATCCTGTTGGCCTTGATTTTATATACAATGATCTTAAACATTTTTTTTTCAATCTATAAACAGGTTGATAAAACCATCTTCCCTTATGCCAAGGAAAAAAGAAGACAAGCAAAACCCTAAAATAAATCAGCAATGAAACAGCACTACTGAAACTTTGGTAATAATATTAATTACAGAATAAAGTTAATGCATTTTGTTGCTTATTATAGCTGTGTAAGGCAAATAAAAAAGTAGATAGAATATTTCCCAGTCAAGTCAGCAGTGTCCTGTTACTCTGCTAAACACTCTTAACAGATCTTGAGTTTCTATGAGTGTACTTCCAGAGTTGCTCAAAATATCAAGCGCTGTGATCAAACTTAATCAGAATTAGTACTGATCAAAATCCTGCCTTGCTATTGTTTCTCACTTCTTTTATGGGGATAAATGTTTTTATACACTTCAAATAGCACCAGATTGGGAAAAAAGCAATTATAGATGACCCCACCATTCCCGGTCAAGGCCACCACATTTCCCCCTTTTAAATCAATGTCTATATAGATAACTATTATAAGTTAACTTTATTAAGCTGGACACCTGAAACAAATGAGTGACAGGAAGAGGAACGACAAACTAAAAGTGGGTAAGATCTGAGTGGGATAAGGTGACAAGGAGGAGGCCTGAGATGAAGATTAATGACTTAAGGTTTATGGAAATAGTACACAGCCTTGGCTTCATTGAATGAATATGTTTTATTCAATAACCTTAGTTGGTCAGGAGAAATGGACCTTAGACTTAAGAAATACTAAACTATTGTGTTTTCCTATCAAAAAATGTTACAGTATCTTTGAGACAGCTGAGGCTTGTAAGTTTTTGCAGGACACTAGTTTTAAGACCTAAGCAAAATACGGGCTAGTTCAAGCAATAATAATGCAGAAATAAATGGAGGTTAATTCTGGCCCTGGGAATGTGATATTGCAAATCTCGGTGTTATATGTCTACCCATGTGCAAATTAATCATATTTTTTGCAGTGGGCTGCACATAGAAAGTCTTTGTAAGGCTGTGCATTTAAGGAAGTGTTTCCTAAAATGAATTTTTGAAGTCTGCAGATATATATGTATTTATATAGATACACACACACACACACACACACACACACACACACTATGAGCAACTGAAGAAATGGAGAATTACTATCTAGAAAGCTTCCAGTGTATTGATTCTCAGAACAATAATACTCATTATTTAGGAGGAAAGGTGAGGCAGGGACCTTTCCATCAATATCTGTAGATTTAAGTCAGTGTCATGGGGGTTCTAAAGTTACCCCCTACAAAACCCCTTTCAAGCATGATTTGACTGCCTGCAGCAGTGCAGCATCAGAGAGCGAACATCATTGCTGGCGTTTAATATAAAACTCAAGCTACATTCCATGGAAACTACTCTGTTGAGGTACGCTTTTATTTGTGCTTACATTTAACATTATGAGAACCCTGTCATTCCTCCAAGTTCAACTATCTTTCATCATAAAAGGAGCATTGGAAAACTATTGATGTAAGGCCAGATCTGATAAGGAAGGTAGACTGTGTGGCCTTGCTGTCATTATTCTACAAAATTAACTATCTATGTTCTGTCTGGAAAGAATATTTTATTAGTATGGCCATGTAGCTTTATTTTGTGCAATAAAATAATAAATTAAAAAAGACAATGTTAAATTGCCATGTCCACAATAATACCTAGTGGGAAATCATGAAATTTAAAAGCAAAGCAAACTAAAATGGAAATTTCTTAACCTATGTAGTTGTCACATTATTTTTCTTTTCTTTCTTAAGCTGAAAGCTGCCCCAAAGGTTTTTTTTTCTTTTTAGCAGACACAATAAAAAACATGAAACATAAATACAGATGAGTCTAGACACATTTGAAAAGAGAACTGTGATAAAAATTGCATTTATTTCAACTAGTGCATAATAATCTTTTTTATATCAGCTGTCTAGAAGGTGCTTAGCATAAAATCTTTATTTCTCAGTGGACTGTTCAATTTTCTGGAGATTTTCTTTTTGTATAAGCATTTGAACATCACCAATGCTTTTGTTTGAAATGCTGCTGGGCTCTTGAGAGCAGTTCTGTCTTGTTGAGGACAACTGTTCCCTTAGCATCTTCTCTGGCAAGCTTTTTCACCTGATAAATTAAAGGGACTACAGAGGTGCTGAAAATCACAGCATTGTGACTTGTCAGAAAAGAGCTGTGCAAACCTTTAACAGTACAAAGCAAGAGATACCTGTGTTGGAGCTGTATTACACTTAGTTTGACTCAAGTTTCCAGAAAGTTTAAAGTTTAGTGAGAGCTTTCTGAAGTTTTGACCTAAAACTTTCTACATATATTCACTTCTCCTAGGTTTTTCAGTGTGATTTATGCTTTTGATAACCGCATGATATTTGGGACTTTTTCATAAATTCATCCCACAGCTAAAGAGTAGGATGTCCTTCTTCCTGTCTCAGATATGAAAAACAACCTAAAATACAGGAGCTACTAGCTGAGATGGAATTTGGGATCGCTTATTGCTGACCTCTGTGTTAACTGAACTCTGGACCATCTTGTAGATTTGGGCTTGGCACTGAATTTTGCATTCCTGCTCCCAGAGGCAAAATGCCCCAGTTAGGATTCTGCTGGATTCCCTTAGGACACTGAGGTTAGCATGTCTCAGTGGACAGAGGAGAGGCCATAGGAGGCTGACCTGCACAGATCCTCAGATCACAGCTTAGAGCAAGGATAGGGCTGCTGAGAATTCAGCAGGTACTGGGTGCAGCTCAAGAGTGTATTGCTCAGTGCAGGTTGAAGGCATTACTGCTACCAAACAAACATGTTAAAAACTGGAGAATTTTTAATTTTCTCTTTTATTCTTTTGTGGAATTGCCACTACTTTACATTTTTCTCACTTATTTAGGGTCGAAGGAATTATTTGATTACGTATTTTCATTAATTCCATCCAATCCAAGTATATGGGAAGTCCTGAAGATGGAAAAGTCTATTGCTCTGTTTCCTCTCATGATGTAGCTCTGTAACCCAACTTTTCACGGCTAGAACAGAGTTCTGATTGTATGGGTGTTAAAAGTGTATGGTGGCGGCTGTTCGCATCAAAAGGATTTAGCCATTAGAGCTGTGTAGATTGGGAAAAATACTCTCATTTATTTTCCAAACAAGGCAAACTGCCTCTGTCCACTTGGCAACAGCAAAAAACCAATTCAAAGAAAGAAGCTAAAACAAACAACAAACTAAAGCAAAAGGCTTTAAAATACTTAACACCTCAGTTTTTCTGTTAATAGTAGGAATGGATTATTAAAGCAAAAGTGTATATATATCTCTGTATGTGGGCTTTGCTCTGAAGGTTTTATAGCACAGAAACTTCTATAAACAACTCTGGACCTTTTCCCCCTCTGGTCTTCTGGGAAAGCTTTGGAATGGTTTAATCATCTGGTGTTGGTATCTTACTGCCTTTGGCAGCAGTAGCTTTTCTTATCATTACGTGTAACTGTGTGTCACCTTTTCCAGACATCCATAGAATTAGGATAAGAAAAATTGGTTCTTTATGCTGCAGATCTCACAAAGCCACAGACTCCTCACAGCCCATCAAATGAATGCCTCGCCTTTAAAATTGAACTGCGTTAGAAGAAACAGTTGATTATCAATGCTACTCACACTTTTAAGGGCAGTAGGAAAAAACCCCATATTTGCATTTTGTGCAGATTGTATAGGGGGAAATATTTGGATGGTACAAGAGAGCTCTGAATTCCTGGTAAACAAACACATATGAGTGCTTCTGTTCAGTGAAAATTCATCCCTCCATGTTGAGGCACCCATATGGCAAATAAACCTCGATGTTTTGAGTGTGAACACTGGGCCCTTGGATCTGGGAAACAGAAGGATTTAGAAGAGAGTGAGTAGAAGATGAGAAAGTGAATAATATGTTGTGTCTGCCAGTTTCTTAGGACTGTGGCCAATCCTGATAACTGTATAGCATAAAATTCACAAAGGAAGAACAGGTAATTTGCTCTCCTCCATCATTACATGTTTGATTAAATTAGATCTTTGCTGTCACATAAATGACAAGAGCCAGAAAATTTCATCAGAGGTAAGAGACTTTCCAGTAACAGCTGACTCTTTCCCTATTATGCTATTTATTTTCCTTGTCATGAATTGCTGTTTATTTGAAGGCTCTGATGATGGTCACAGGGTCAGGAAACTTCATGGAACATGACAGCTTCGGCACCACACCGACTTCATGGTCGTGGTCATATTGTAGCAGCCTAATAATGCTCTGATCAAAGTGGTGATGGCAGTGCTGACAAGGCAGATGGATTTATGGTATGAAAAGTGTACAGCTCAGCTGAAGCAGCGCTTCAGCATCCTAAAGAGTCAAGCTCATTACTTTAGCATATAAAAAGAAAAACAAATAAGACATTCATAGGAACAGGTCTAGATAGTATCATCTAGATGAATAGGGCTTGAATTTATAAAACCTGAATGTTGATTGTTTATCAAAATACAGTTAACAGTAATTCAGAAGCCCAGTAGAAATTGTAGACTAATAGCAGAAGAATTGAGAGATCTCTTCGCTAGCGCTATCAGCAGCAGAGCTGCCAGGAAGGTCTCTAAGTCAGGCAGAGGCTTTGCCTGAGCTCTCTGTTTGTCTGTGCCTGTGCATAGTATGGGAAGGTGGAATACCTGACAGGACAGCCTCTGCCACTGGCATTGCATGCAGGGAAGATGATGATGAATGAAATTATTTTAACCAAACAAGTCCCTCAACCCTCATGTTCTGGAGTAAAGAAATAGAAGTATCTCAGTGAAAATACAAAGCAGATGCACAGGGTGCTCCACATCATTCCATCTCCCTAGGATCCATATGTCTAGCAAATGCATTGCTTAGCACAAACATTTTTCTCTAGGTGCACAATATAACAGAATCAAGTGTCAGGGGGTTTTTAAGGTCAATAAAACCTCTTCCTGTGGTATCTAATGTTTAAACTAACTGAACTCAGCTAACGTTTCAGTATTTTTCCTCTCAGTGTTAGTCTACTGCAGGCTTTTTCCACCTTTGTAATCTATAATAAAAGATGTGTTTCAGGGCTACCTTTTCCATTCAGCAAAATCAGCTAAGCAGGCTTCAAAAAGCAAATGCCAAAGTGCTTTGTGAAAACCGTTCCTGCAAAAGGAGAACCACTGGAGAGTTTAAATGAATATCACACCATGCAACCTAGGCTGGTAGGAAGAGAGATTATGCTCTAGAGGTCTCAAGCGGAAGGACAGTTTGAATTCCATGGCTAAGGGCACCTTTCCCCTTAAAGCCCTTCTGCTGAAGGGCAGGGGATCACTCCCTTGTTTATTCAGCATGAAAAATAGTGATGTCCTTCCCCCAAATGGAAATAGCT
The DNA here is from genome assembly GCA_013396695.1 of Sakesphorus luctuosus. Lineage (NCBI taxonomy): Eukaryota > Metazoa > Chordata > Aves > Passeriformes > Thamnophilidae > Sakesphorus > Sakesphorus luctuosus. Next base: position 193,095 of record VWZD01000524.1, on the reverse strand, counting down.
TAGTGGCAGAAATCCCAGTCACTGCCTGGGGTGGCAGAATACGTATGAATAAATTCTGCAATATGTGTGACCAAAAAAAAAAAAATTGAACCTTTTAGCTGAAGATTCCAGTAACATCATATCATGAGGCATTTCAGGGGAATGACGAATTACAAAGAGAGAACATTCTCGGAAAGGCCATGTCCTCAGAGTCTGTGCCTCATTGCAGGGAGTTAAGTGGATGAGTTATACATTTGACAGTTTATGAACCTTGTTAATATAATGCAGTACCTGGGAGTGTGCCAGCCACGGTGATCAAGGAAGTCTGAATTAGACCTCTGCCATCAACAGACATCAGACGCCCATTTAAAAATAAATGTTTCGTCTGAACTGGGCATGTCTCGCCCTAAAGCAGTGATCACCAGGATGAAGCTCTGAAGCTCTTTGCAGCTGTCAGTAACACAGCACACCTTTCTTCCCTAAGTCTCAGTAACAGGCTACTTAACATGCTGATGCAGAAGTTGCTTTGATAGGAACAGCACAAGTGACAGCAGTACTTGGACATGTTAGTCTTCACGAAAAATGTGACATTTGTGGTGAAAGCTGCAGCTCTGTCACCTGTTCCAGGTTCAGTTCACTTAGGGCAACCCAACGAGTACCAGATTGGGATGCCTTGTCCCCAGCAGGAGAGGTGAGGGAAAGCTGCTCCACCAGCCAAGAAGGACAGCCTCCATCCAGCCTCCATCCTGGCAATGGACTTCAGGAAGTGAAAGCAAAAGCCACAGCCCATTTCTGCTCTGTCAACAACACACGCTGTAGCCATCATGCTGGTACAGCAGCTGTGTTCCTTCTTTGTCCCTGAAAATGCTCTACCATTCTCCTTGCTTCCAGAAACGCCCACTTCTATGATGCAGAGCTACAGCAATCCCTATCATGAATGTCAAAACAGTGAAATCCAGTTAGGTCTTGGGTTTTTTTTTTGTTTCGTTTGGTTTTTTTTTTTTTTCTTGCAAAACATAAAACATTAAGATAATGGTGCCTGTTTCACCAGGGCACTGTAAGGGCCCAGTCATCATTATGACTTTTGGTTTGAGTTTTTGCATGGAAAGCATGAAAAGTGCTACAGCTACATATTCTATTCTACATTGTTATTAATCTGTTACGCTAGATTACTCTGTAGAGAACACAAGAAATAAGTTAATGCTATATTCTTAATATTGCTTATATTTAATTTGTGTATTGATTTGAATAAATGCACCAAATCTTTGAATAATGAGATAATATTATATCCTACTAAGGATCAGATAAGAAATAATTCTTAGATTTTTGATTCCTCTACATCATCAGTTCATTGCCAGAATTGAGAAATATTTCATATGGCCTTGGCAGAATAATGGGTAAAAGGATAATATAATCGGAGAAACAAGAGGGAGTACAACACTGTGAAATGAGGTCCAACTTACACAGCCATGTATGAAGACCACTGAGCTGTGCAGCTGCATAGCAGCCATAAACACAGTATAAACATAGTATAAAGCCAAACCACATTATTTTCAGTGAGGTTTTTTCTTTCCCCTGGGTTTCTTATATATCCACAGAAAATGGACAAAATTCTATCAATATCTTTAGAAGTTAATGAAAGAGTTCTAAGGAAAGTGTGCATAGAGGTGAGCTAGCCCTCTCACAAGAAGGAACAAAAACTTCTGTTATCACAGGTCAGTTTTAGTCATGTTTCCAATTCAAGAGCTTTATTTAATCTGAAATATTTTCTACGATTTTACCTATTTTTAAATATCCAGATACATGATGCTAGTCAGCAGCAAACAAAGTTTTATCTACTGGGAAGCATCAGGAGAGTGCTCCAAAAGAAGATGAAAGACATTAATTGCAGCATAATGCACTGGAGAACTGCTTGGAGAAAAATGAAACCACTCCTGAAGGCATGAAGTGTGTTGTCGGAGGAGAAAGAAGAGTTAGTAGCATAGATGGAAAAAGAGACCATGTGCTTAAGTGCCCACAGCATGCCCTTCAGTTATCACTGGTGCCCTAGTGGTAGAGTGTATTATCTAATGCAAATAAGAGAATATTGGGAATTAGGAAATAGGTCCATTCTGTCTAATGGCTGTCTGTTTCCTCTCATAGAATCATGAACATCTACTGAGACCCTCAGGCTTGCTCCCATCTTTAGCTATTTTGTTTGCTAGTGCATGGAAACATTCTACTTCATTGAAACTCATGGCTTAGGAATTTAGTTATTTAGAATGGTTATGTGATAATCAGGTTAATAGCTAGAGAATTATTACATTATTTAGATAGGTTATTGACAAAGAGATAGACAACAGACTAGCAAAGGCATACAGAGCCTTCGGAAAACTCCATAAAAGAGTCTGGTGCAATAAACACCTGAAGAAAAGTACAAAGATCAGTGTCTACAGAGCCATCGTACTGTCTACTCTTTTATATGGGTCTGAATCATGGGTCATCTATCGCCACCACCTGCGGCTTCTCGAACGCTTCCATCAGTGGTGACTCCATTCAATCCTAAATATCCACTGGTCTGATTACGTGACTAATGTGCTTGTTCTTGAACAGGCAGGGGTCACCAGTATGGAGGCCATGCTGATGGGAACGCAGCTGTGCTGGGCAGGGCATGTCTCCAGGATGGAGGATCACCGCCTCCCGAGGATTGTGCTCTATGGTGAATGCGCCACCGGCTGCAGCAAGAGAGGAGCCCTGAAGAAGAGATACAAGGACTCCCTGAAACAACACCTCAGCCTTGGCCATATTGACTGTCATCAACAGTCCACTCTGGCCTCCAACAGGGATTCATGGAGACATACCCTTTATGATGCTGCTGCTTCCTTTGAGAATGCATGCAGAGTCAGTCTCAAGGGGAAAAGACAACACAGAAAGAACTGTTCCTCACCAATATTGCCTACGGAGACTTTCCACTGTGCCTTTTGTGACCGGACTTGCCTATCTCATATCAGCCTTTTTAGCCACCAGTACGGTTGCAGCAAGTGGGTAGTGCCCTTCCCAAATGTTCCTTCATGAAGCCTAGCCATGATGATAGATAGGAAATTCATTTCTGAAAACATCCTGCTCCACAGAGTAGACAAAACTAGGTGTCTTCACTGATTATTTACTCTCAGCATCCTCATCTTTGTGTGGCATTGTGTATGTCACACATCAAGCTTCACAGATTGTGCCTTTTTGCATGATTTATGAAGTTAACTAATAGACAGTATAAAAACCTCAACCAAACCCCTACCTCAATCATCTAAAATATAATATATCCAACAAATGCAATTCTTAAATACCTTTACATTACCAGATAAATATGGAAATTGCTCTCTGTAAGGAGGAATGACAATTTATTATGCTATATGGAAACCCCTTACTTTGAGTTAGTGAATGGCTCCTAACCTGCTACTTTGGAATACTTCACCTTGTACTGCCTTATACACTGACAAGGTGCCAGAAATAATAATTGAAGCAAAAATATGTGTCCTGCTGTTACCAATCGCTGTGAAAAGTGATTACTCCTCTAGCCAACATATTTGCTGAAAACTTGCAATCCGTTTAACCAAATTCTTCTTTGTAACTCACCCAGAAAGTTTAGCAAGTTCTTCTACACCTATACTTACACAAGATAAAAAAAATGGGCAGAGTGGGCAAATAATTTTTTATAAAGTTAGTTTGACATAGAAACCCCAGTTTTAAATTGACCTAGGAGCTCACTGGTGACCTTTAGGTGAAGTGCATGAATGATTTTTGAAGTGGGATTTGAGAGCTTTTGACAAAGTTTTATCTTTTATAAACATCATAGTAGATATGTTTTTATCCTATTTGTTAGCAGTAAAAGAAAAGTGATAGTTGTAATTTGTCCACAGAGACAAACCCAAGAAAATTTCAATTAGATCATAACATTTATTGATAAACCTAGCTAATCATGTGAATAAACCCTGGAACCCTTCATTACAAAGGAAAACAATTGCTTCTCAATAACTCCATCCCAATTATGCTTTACTAATTTTTTAAATGCCATGCACATCACTAAGAGGGTTATTGAAATTCTGAAGATATGCACTAATATATTGTTTGATCTAAGATTTAAAACAAACACCTTATCTTTGCCAAAGTTCTTCTTGGTATGGATGGACAACATTTCATAAACTCATATTTATTTGGTTTTTCATATAATAATGGCCAATCTTCACGAACGAAGATTTGGGAAGGGCTCTCCCCACGTGGGTGTGCCCTTCCAGCCTGTGCACAGCGTGCACAGAACTGGCCCCACTATTTAAGTCCTAAGGTTCATTTGTCACGGCCGAGCAAGCTTGGACAGTGACAGCAAAGTCCTTGGGACTGTCACAGCACCCGGTACTAACGGGGGCTGACCTTGCTGAGCATCCGAGATCTGACAGGATGGGATGGTAGGGAGGCATTGAACTGCCGTGGACAGTCCCTACCGAGACTTGAACTCACAACCTTGGGATTCAGAGACCGGAGTGCTGTCCATTACGCCACGGGACCACCCCTTTGGTTTTTCATAGTAGTGCAGTAAACCACTAATACTATCTTTTGTTCAAGAAGATTCTGGGAAGTTCTTTAAAGAGGAATAACAGTATTAGTGAGCAAGAAATCATGAGTCTGTAGGAGCATAACTTTGCAGCATGAACACAGAAACATACAGATATAACACATTAAGTATGCAAGTCCAGTGGAAGGACAGAGATATTGAGAATAAATGTACAGTTACAGTAAATGAAGGAAAAATAGAGTCTCAAAATTCCCCCAATATTTTATTCCAAGAAAAAAGAAACAGCAGCCAAAAGTTCACTGAACAGGAACAGGAGTGGCAGCCGGCCTTATCGGAGATAAAAGATTTGCAAGGTTTGACATACAAATGTGCTATCCAAATAAAATGTATCCTTCGCTTGGATGTCTACAAACCAGAGTAGACACTGGTCCGATAAGCAGGTCTCTGATTCCCAAAGAACTGAAGCATATCAGATATATTAATAATGCTAAAGAAATTGTTTAAAATTAAAGTTGGGAATGCCAACAGACTTCACCACAGAATTCATTAGGGCAGAAACTTCCCATTTCCCAAAGTGATCCAAGTAGTGTCTAAATAACCAGTTTGGCTAAGCAGCCCTAATCTGGTGGTCTAGGTCCCTTCACTTGAATGACTGTGGACCTGGCTGGGTCAAGCACAGCTCCCGATTAGCATGCATATCCTGATTTTTTTTTCTGTAGAAACCAGGGCATCAGGAAGAAAGAGATAAATGTGTGCTTAGGTCTGAGCTCAGTTTGGGCCAGTGAGAGTGGAGATCTTCCTTTTACAATCTTCACAGTCTTATGTTCACATTTTCAGAGGCCTGCTGTTCCTCTGCAATGGAAATGAGATTTGCAGAGGAAAGTGGGTTCTTATGTGCCTGGAAAGTCTGTGTGCTCACAAGTTTCTCATGAAAACTCTGCAAAATTTTCTGTGAAGGCATAAATTCCACAATAAGATGTTAGACTTCATGCTTAATATGTGCCTAATCAGTAGGTGCTTGCCTCTGTATTTCACTGTGATCATCAGTATGCAGCAATCTAAATATGAAGGAAGACTTCACAGAAGTGGGCAGCAAACAGATGTGAAGTCCTCCTACATTCAGAGAGATGTTAGTTGCATAATTCATGAAGATATCTATTTTATATGGAGGATGGCACACAGCACAAAAGCCTGCCTTGGCATCTTTTTGTTCCTCATTCTGATCGTTTGGTCAAGCCATCTCATTAAACTTCAACACAAAATCTGGATAATGGTTCCTCATTCACCTGATTTGAATCTGACAGAATTATCCTAAGACTCTTCTCTGTTGTTTTGGAGATATCCTTCCCAATTATTTTCACCCTTCTTTTTAGGTCATTACATTTTTGTACTAAATATAAAGGTACTGATACTGGCATTTTCCCCCCTTCATTCTTATATTGATTTACTTGATCTTAAGCTCTTACTGAGCCCACTAAGTAGTGGTGTCTTCATTGGCCTTGCCTCAGTCAGGTAAGACTTTCATTATTGATATCAATATTTTTTCAATCAATTTACAGTCATCTTTTACATCTTTCACATGCACCCTTTTGCGTGCTTTCATTATTTATGGCTTCTTCACACTGATACTGTGTATCATGGGGATTCTATATTCTAATATAATGTCTTTTTTTCCCCATATGTCTACTATTCTGTTTCCTGCTGTCAGGCAGCAAAAATCATGGTCATAGAGTTTCTATTAAACATCTATTGATTTCTTGTGCTATTACCATCAAGTCTGTTTTTTCCCCTAGACAACCACTAAATCACACATGGAGAGATGTAAACAAGTATACTTGTATAAGAATATACAAGTGAAGATTGAAAGATGTCACAAGTATAGTGTAATGTTGAATTAGCAGTAGGATTCATAACTAACCTTAGCATAACTTGTTTGAATGTAGTCACTGTGGTATGCATGCTAACTTTGAAACACTTTCCAGTTAGACCATCTTTGTCTTGAATTAGTCTCTTCTCAAAATGAACAAGGAAATATCAAGACAGTCCATATGCTTAGTGAGAGATTAATGGAATATCAATATAGTGTTGTTTCTTCTAAGTGACAAATATTATTGCTTGTTGCTTCACTTTTTGTGACAGAGGAGAATGGACATGATAGAAATGTCAGACCTGGTGTTTTGCCTTCAAATTTTACTTGCTCAGCAGCTTCTGAAGTTTTCACCTCAAGAATCATGAGCATACATGGTGACAGTTATAATTATCTTCCTTTTTCCCCCCCCATAAATGTGCCTTTCTGTGTAGTCACTAGTGAGAAATAGGCTCCTATAGAATGAACAAAACTTTCAACTTATTTCAGGCACCTAATTATCAAAAGCAGATATGGATGAATCTCTCTAGAAGTGTGTTCTTTTTTTCATGGCTGAGAAAGAAACCCCAATGCTATCTAGCTTCAGGTAGATACCAGCTTTCAGATGATTGAAGCCTGGTGGTTTGAGTTAAACCTACTCTAGCAGAACAAAGTAGGAGGTTCAGAGTTTGTATAAGCCTACAACAATCAAAAATCAACTGAATTTACAATAGGCAGACTGGAATACTGACACTCCTTCAGAGCGATTTGGACATCTTGAAAATACAAGTCAATCAAATAAAATGTTTGAACATAGAGAAACAGGTACAGATGGGGTCTCTGTGGAGCAGTGACTCCAGACCTCTGGCTCATAGTGCCTCATTAGTGCTATATGGATTCCCAGCTTAATGCAGCTGTTGAGAAATACATTAAGTGCCTTTAGCTTGGTGTGGAGCTGAAGCATAAGATGCAGGTTGAGCTCTGAGCTCTGAGCGACAGGAGCCCAAGGCAAGAGGCCACAGAGTGGCTCCTGGTTGGGCAGACAGGGAAGTTTCCTTAAGACAGATGCTAAACGGATCATGTGCTCTGTGGTTATTTAAATGGGAACTTTGAGTATAAACAAGGATGCTATATTTTGTCTGTACTTATCACTGATACTATTCACGCTAGTTTTCAAACTATTCTTCCATGTTCACACTCCAGGAAGGATTTTGAAAAAAAGGAGTAGGCTCAGAGAAGAGCTGTGAGAGTGATTAGAGGACAAGGGGGGAGAAGATTAAGCAGATCAGCTAGATAAAGGAGATTAAACTTCTTCATAAATCATAAAAAAAATCAAGTAAAACATTACTATGGACAGGATAATGTACTTTTTCAGATAACTATATTGTAAGAATCTGAACTGAAAGCTAGATATTTAGACAAGCTAAAGGTAAATTTTAATAAGAATTGTGGTGAGCATTCCATTGTGGGACATCTTAAGATCAATATTAAATATATATTTAACTTGTCAATAATTAATTCACAGAATCTCTATGCCCTGTGTTACGTAGGAGATCAAACTAGGTAATTGCAGCATTTTCCTCTGTCCTTATGGTTTTCTACTGCAATATGGTATTTGCAATATTGGTATGTAACAATTGTAGTATAGGAGTACTTGTTAAAGAAATAATTCCAAAAAATTTTAAAAAATGAGCACTTTGCTTTAGTGGAAGAATAACAATAAAACTTGTAATGATAGTAAAATATTTGCAATTAGTATCTAGCTCACTCAAGTACAGCAGAGTACAATTACCCTCAAATGTATTATGATTTCTTTTACTATTTTCTTCTTGAGTAAATTAACTTCAATTTTCAGATTCAGTAATAAGTAGCACAGTGCATATTACACCATTATTACTACACCTAATTCATTAGATATTTAATTTACATTGCTATTTATATAAGTGCTGAATTAAATCCACAGAATCCCAGGAGAGGGGTAACCAACTTACTCCAGAGCTCAGCTTAATATTTAATATGGAAATATGGGGAAAGAAGGCACACTTCAAAAGCTTCAACCCTTATGCCAGGAATTGCATGTGATTTTTCAGCAAGGAAGAAAGTAATATCTTAAAATATATCTCCAAAACAAGATGCAGAAGACTTAGAGAAGGCAAAGAGCCTTAGGGAATCGGGCAAAGAAAACAATGAGGGAACACATCACGTTGACTGACTCTTTGACTTCTTCCCCTTTTTTTTTTAATTTTTCATTTCTTATGGAGCATATTATTTCTGACTTGTCTATTCTACAGAGAGCTGTGGATTAATATGAAATGTGCAGAGGGACGAAATTTCAAAATAGACATTGTACTGCTGGCAGGAGGTTGCCTGAGGCAAACACAGCTTCTCTCTGCTGATCATCATATAACCACAGTTCCAGGCATTTCCTCTTATGAAATGATCAGGTGCAGAGACTTCAAGGCTACAAGTACACTGGGGCAGCACACTGCTGGTGGAGCCCTCCTTCATCAGCAAGTAGCCTTCATGAAACATATTAAAAGAAGTGAACTGTAGAGGCAACAATGACAGCAAGCTGTACAGTGGCATAAATCAAGTTTCTTACGGAATAGGGCCACACTAATGATGCAGAGACACTGCGGGACTGGAAGTATTTTATCTTCATGAAGCAGAGTACATTCTTGGGGCCTGGGCAATTAACAATGCAGGGGAAGATACTCTGGATATGGCTCTGTTGCTAAATAGGAAAGGGCCAAGGGCCCATGTCTGGCTTCAAGGCCAAATTGTGAAGACTGGGTTTTGACTATTCTGCTTTGGTACAGCTCCAGCTAAAGCACAGGGACCATGCTGCATAGCACTTAACTGAGATGCCTGTGAGTAATGTGGTAGAGATTTACAGCTCTGAGGCAATGCCATCTTTTTTCTTTTTTTCCCATTCAAAGTGCCTGAAACAATGTGGGCTGTATGACAGCCCAACAGAGCAAGGTTTTTGCATCTAGTGTACTGTTGCTGTACCATAAAATAGCTGTGTCATACCAGTCTTCCCAAATTTTTCTCATAGTGAAGGTGGCAAGGCAGAGAAGAAGCATTCTGGAATGTATAGAGGATAACTTCCTGTTGCAACTAATAAATGAACCTACTGGCATGGGGCTCCATTAGATCTGCTCTTTACAAACAGAGAAGGGCTGGTGGGAGATGTGGTGGTCAGAGGCCTTCTGAGGCACAGCAACCACAAAGTGATTGGATTTTCTATATTCACTGAAAAAAGGCAGGATAACAACAAGACCTCTACCCTGGACTTCTGGAGGGCAGACTTTGGCCTGTTCAGGAGGCTGGTCCAGAAAGTACCTTGGGAAACAGCCGTGGGAGACAAAAGGGTCCAGGAAGGATGGACATACTCTTCAAGAAAGAAATCTTGAAGGTGCAGGCACAGGATATTCCAATGTGCTGAAAAGCGAGCTGGCAGGGAAGAGGACTGGCCTAGCTGGAGAGGGACTTTTTGCAGGAGCTTAGAGAAAAAGAGAGCTTGCCACCTTTGTAAAAAGGGCTGGCAACTCACAAAATGTTTAAGAATGTCATCTGGTCTTGTGGAAAAATAAAAATTAGAGAGGTGAAAGCACAATTTGAACTTAATTTGGCCATTTCTATTAAGGATAACAAAAACTGTTTTTATAAATACATTAATAGCAAAAGGAGGGGCAAGGAAAATCTCTCTTCCTGGCTGGACATGGGGAGGGGCAACATAGCATAGATGAGGAAAAGGCTGAGGTACTTAACACCTTCTTTGTCTCAGTTTTCAACAATAAGACAGGTCCTCCTTAGGACGACTGACTCCTGAGCTGGTAAACAGGGACGGGAAGGTGGATAGCCCCTCTGTAACCCAGTAGGAAGCAGTTAGTACCCTGCTGAGCCACTTGGATTCTCAGAGGTCTATGGAACCAGATGGGATCCATCCCAGGGTGATGAGAGAGATGGTTGAAGAGCCTGTCAAGCTGCTCTCCATCACCTACCAATAGTCCTGGCTCACGGGGCAGGGTGGGGGGGTGTGGCGTATCTCATGATTGGAAGCTGGCCAATGTCATGCCAATCCACAAGGAGATCCTGGCAACTACAGACCTGTCAGCCTGACCTCAGTGCCTGGCAAGGTTATGGAACAGATCATCCTGTAGGTGCATGCCACCTACAGCACGGAGGGGACATTAGACCCAGCCAGCATGGGTCTAGGAGGGTCAGGTCCTGTCTGACCAACCTGATCTCCTTTTATGAGTGGGTGACCCACCTGGTGGATGAAGGAAGGCTGTGGATGTGGTCTACCTGGAATTCAGCAAAGCCTTTGACACTGTCTCTCATGCCATGCTCCTGGAAAAGCTGGCAGCCCATGGCTTGGACAGGGGCACTCTCTGCTGGGTTAGGAACTGGTTGGATGGCCGGGCCCAGACAGTGCTGGTGAACAGGGCTGCATCCAGGTGGTGGCTGGTCACCAGTGGTGTTCCCCAGGGATCAGTGTTGGACTTAGTCCTGTTTAACATCTTTGTTGATGATCTGGATGAGGGGATTGAGTCCGTCATTAGCAAATTTGCAGATGACACCAATTTGGGTGGGAGTGTTGATCTGCTGCAAAGCAGGAGGGCTCTGCAGAGGGGCTTGAACAGGCTGGAGAGATGGAATGATTCCAATGGCATGAGGTTTAACAAGGCCAAGTGCCAGGTCCTGCACTTTGGCCACAATAACCCCATGCAGTGCTACAGGCTGGGGACAGAGTGGCTGGAGAGCAGCCAGGTGGAAAGGGACCTGGGGTTTTGGATTGACAGGAGGCTGAACATGAGCCAGCAGTGTGCCCAGGTGGCCAAGAAGGACGATGGCATCCTGGCCTGTATCAAGAATAGTGTGGCCAGCAGGACCAGCAAAGTGATCCTTCCTCTATGCTTGGCACTGGTGAGGCTGTGCCTTGAGTACTGTGTCCAGTTCTGGGCCCCTCAATTTAGGAAGGGTATGGAGGTGCTGGAGCAGATCCAGAGAATGGCAGTGAGGCTGGTGAAGGGACTGGAGCACAAGTCCTATGAGGAGAAACTGAGTGTTGTTTAACCTGGAGAAGAGGAGGCTCAGAGGAGAGCTTATTGCTTTCTACAACTACCCGAAAGGAAGTTGTAGCCAGGTGGGGATTGGTCTCTTCTCCCAGGCAACCAGCAGTAGAACAAGAGGGCACAGTCTTAAGCTGCACCAGAGGAGGTTTAGGTTAGACACTAGAAAGAAATTCTTTACAGAAAGAGTGATAGGGCATTGGAATGGCCTGCCCAGGGAAGTGGTGGATTTACCACCCCTGGAAGTATTTAAGAAGAGACTGTGACATTTAGTGCCATGATCTAGTAGGGAGGGTGACGTTAGCATAAAGGTTGGACTCAATGATCTCAGAGGTCTTTTCCAACCTAGTCGATTCTATGATTCTGTTTTTCTATTCAGACTAACTGTTATGTGAAACACAACTGGCAGCATCCAGACATCACTCTTTAAAGACTCTGATATCATTGCACATCAACATTGAGCATTAATGTCATCTAGGCTTTATGTTAAGCTTTAGTTTAGTAACTCAAATAAATATTAAAGCACAGGGTCAAGGAGAGCTTAGTGTAGATACTAGCATAAAAAATGATGTTCCCTGCTGTGTCTGCCTTACCTTGCTGTCTTTACTATGAGAAAAATCTAAAGGGATGTAACATAGGCATTTTATGGCAGTGAAAGAGTGTACTAGCAGAAATCAGAACACACAAAATAATACTGCAGCTTCTTGAGCCATTTTTGAGGTTTACATTAAACACAGTAAAACCTGCACAGTAGAAGGTTTTCTGCATGTAGCACCGCTTGTCCAGCTCTCCACTAGAATTGATGAATCTGAACTGGCTTTCCCATATACACCTTAAAGTAAAAAAAATAGGTAATTCCAATGTATTTCTCTTTTCCCCCTCCACATGTGCCAAGGAATTTACAAGGTAGCAGGTAGCAAAGCAGCAGGTAACTTACCTCTGTTTTCAAGTGGAGAATGGAAAATAATGGTGAGATGGTTTACCGGGAGGTCACTGTGTGCTTATACTCTGAGCAGAATTTAATAACTCAGGTTCCAGTTCTGACTCAGAGGCTGAATTTCTGTGTAATTTTGGGTCCAGATAAAACTTCTCTTACAAGCAAAATTTGAGCTCCTTAGTATCTGACTCCCGGCCTATATTTAGTTAACCAGGCCTGAAGAAAATAAGGTTTTCTTAGGGAAAACTTGGAATATTTTATAAATAATTTTGCAGCTGATCCCATTATTTCACCAAGTTTTCCACCACACATGTGCATACAGGAGTTTGCAGCAGCTCTTTCTCACTGAGATTTGAGCTTCAGGTGCTCGCCATCATCTGTGTTTTTACCAGTTAGCACCCAGTTCTGCTGATAGCATCATATGGCTGAGGCCTCTGTCATCACACCCCATAGGCACTGTGTACTCACTGTATTCTGTAGTAGGCATTTTCAGAAGGAACAAGAAACAAAAATGCAAGTCAGTTCTCTGGTGTAACCACTGCCTTTTACAGTCCCTATCCTTTCAACACTCTGATTTTATTTCCTCCTAAGTCTTTTATCCTACAGGCATCTCTTCATCATTTCTACTCTTACTTTTAAAAGCTTTACATTAGGTCTATGCACTAAAAGGAAAGCATTTTAAAAACACTTGACTTATTTTTATAACACCTACACAGCAGTCTGCTCTAACACCTATATTTTTCTTTCACCTTGTCTCAAAATATCACAAGTTTTTTTTCTTGGCAATCTTGTATGTTTTGGTCTCTTCCTTATTTTGTGCTAAGCTGTTCTTTGATAAGGTTCAGCTGGGGAAATTCATTTCTCTCAGGACCCAATCAGGCTTTTACATCAATTAGGCTAATTGACAGAAGGTTTAACACATTACTTAATTATGACTGCAAACATGTTCTTGGAAGAAACCCCAAAGCACATGAGTTAAAATAAAAAAAAAAATAAAAAGGACACCAACCTCTTCTATACTAAAATAATTTGGGAAACATTTTAGAGGCAAAACACCAGGAAGAATGTTTCTTAATGGATGGACATCTCACCAAGGCTGAAATTGCTTTCAGCCAGAACCTTTATGCCACACCAAAATGATCACCCTATGCCTGACTGTGAAACTGTAAATAATCATGTAAATAATCACAGAGAAAGAGAGAGTACAAATGTATGTGAAGGACATATGTGAGGACAGAAAGTGCACAACTAGCCACCAAACAACCAAAAAAATAGAAAAATAAACAAAAATTTTTGGGAAATCCACTGGATTTTTTTCTTTTTCTCCTGATTTTGTAATAAGACTTCTGAAACAATTTGTGCTTATTCACATTAGCTGTCTTGATCTTTTTAAACTTTGGCTAACCCTCATTATGCTGAATCTCTCAACTCACGCATTGAGTGTAAAAGAGTGTTTACATTATAATTCAATATTGTGTGTTAAATTAATCTTTTATCTTCTGTTTCAGGTTATGATAGGCTGCTTCTGTAATGTAAAGAACTGCACTTTCTTGGTCTTTTGGTTTCCATGTTTGTCATTCTGTCTCTGTTTCCCTGGGCTCTGTGTGATACTGTGGGAAGGTAACAGAGAAAGGCAATTCAATACTCTTCAGAATAACTCACAGTCATAAAATATTTTCAGAAGAGGAACCCCTGAGGGAGGTATTTGACCTTAGTCTTTGCTGATTTTTCTGAACATCTGGCTATTCTACTTGATAAACATGCTAGCAGTGGTGGGATTTTTTGAATCACAAACCACAAACAAGCAGTTTAATGAATGTGAGCCCTTATGGAAGAAATGCTTAAAGGAGTACAGAAGAGTTACATACATAATCTCTTAGACTTATTTTAACATTGCTTCACTGGAGTTGGAACCAGTGTCAAACTACACCAGTGTTTTTTAAAAAATGGGCCATGTTGCAGCTTTTGCATATGTAAATATCAAGGAAGAAGGTCATGATGTCTTTAAGTCCATACAGTGCATACTGAATCCACTTGCCAAAATTCCATTTTCTTTTCTAGCTACACTGCAGCACCATCATCTCTTCTCTTTACCGTGGGACATGTGTCCCACATCCATACTCCTGAAAGCTTTTTCACAGAACCTCCCTCAAAGGTGTCAAAGCAAGCACTTCTTTCCTTTCAAGACCCTAATTTTGAGTACTGGGGAAAATGAAATTTTTCTGTTCAGAAAGTAACTCCAACACAGTAATAACTAGTTTATGCTAGAATATAACCATGCATTATTCTCATAAATCTTCTAACTCATGTGGGAGTTCACTAGCAATGAGGAAGGAAAGGACAAAGACGTCATGGAGCCTTACTCCCTATTAGCTGGTGGCGCTTTAGGGATTGTGGCATGCACCAAGACCCTGGAATCCTAGGCTTTTCACCACAGGCACTAGTTCATCTAGGATTTTCTCTAGATTCATTCAGTAAAATTGCAATTGTAGGGAGCTTCAGGCCCTTTCTTCAGCCTCTTTTATGGGAGGACTACTCACTTCTTGTGATAATGGGTAGGCTGCTCTGTGTGGATCTTGGTGAGTGACAACATAGTGCTTTGAAAGGTGTGAACTCGCCCCTTCTTTATTTCCAGCCTAGATACTTGTTTCATTTTCCCACCAGTTCTAAACATTTCTGCTCCTTACTCCACATTGTGTTCAGCAGAAAGGCAATATATTTGTCTAGACCAGGTGTATCAACTAGTGAGGTTGGACAACATGAAAGTATGGAGAGGTATTAGTAGCAAATCTGTCCCTTTTGTGAATGTCAGTGCTTTTCTTTATGTTTTCTATAATGCAAGTTAATACTGAATGTCAAAGAGAAGTGCTGCAAAGTAGGTTATGCTCCACTGAGCAGCCCTTCAGAGCTACTTCTGTCCCTTCAACTCTTGATTCTCTTAAAAAATGAGTGCAGCAATGGTGTACAATCTGTCTTGCAGGCAACCTCCCTCCAAACCCACCCTATGCATCCTCTCAGTTGTCTTGGTCTCTCTTGGTCTGTTATCCCACATCTCAGTCCCTGATTAATGGTGAATTAATGGAAGACAGAAGCCAGGCAGAGAACGTCTCAGACTGACTATGCTCTGTGTGTCTTCATCTATCCACTGCTCAGATCCCAATAGTGACTGTTCTGAAGGTAACATGCTGTGTCCAAAAATGGTGTGGAAGGGAAAGACAAAATAATCAGCCTGGAGAAAGTCCACAGTGAAGCAATAATAGAAACTCAGGGCCAGTCTAAGAAAAAGGATCAAACCCACCATATTAACCCCTGCTCTGTCCCCTTTGATGAAGTGATGCAAGATTTTTTCATTGATAATCACATAAATTTCCTTCTTTTTCACATATGTGTATATGTGCAGAATTACTTCCTGGATAACATCTCTGAGGTTTATAATCCATTGTCAAAGAACACTTAGGATCATATGAAAGAAGAGAAGGAAGCACATCTACTGACTCTTCCAACCACAAGGCAGAGTCAGCTCTATCTATATTGTTCCTGACAGATGTTTTGCTGGAGGAGTGAAAAAGTTCTTAGAAACTTCCCCTGGCAGCAATTCTTTGATTTAGCCTAGTTGATCAGTGCCAGTAACTCCCTACTTCTATGTTCAGCACAGAACTGTGCTGCTTCTGTATTTTTCTCATTGCAATTTAAACCCAAGGTTTGCTGCCCAAGTGAAACTAGACAATGAAAAGTTTATTCCCAATTTCTTTCCTAGTGTTCAATTGTGAAACAAGAATTTTCTAAGCAGGTGGGAGAGGGAGGAGTCCTGGGTTTTGGTCCTTGTTCTGACAACAGCTGCTGTACCTAGTGCAGGGTCTGGTCCTGGACTCTGTTTGGGTCTGGGCTCACAATTCTGCCATGAGTGCTATTGAGGTCACTGAAACCTTCTTGCCTCCAGCATTAGTAAGCACTGAAATTGTGAAGTCAGAAACAAACACACAACTGTTTTTCCTTTCCAGGGTCAGTCTTCAGCCATTATATTTGTTCCTCAGCTGTGTGGCTCTTAAGTTCCCGGGATGTTCACTGCAGGGTCAGTAGATCATCAGAGCTGCATTTCACAGCCAGGTATCACCTGCAGTTAACTGAAAAATCAGAGCAGCTGCAAGACCAAAGGCAAGTGGGCACAGACTAAGTACAATTACCTAATGCTTAATGACAAGCAAGACTGGTACTTCTGAGCCAACCCAAAATATTAGATTTAAGACAAGCCTAGTGATGAAAGCATGGGCAAATATGGGCTCCAGGCACCTATAGGGTGAGATGTCTGCACATCAGCAGAGCAAAGGCAGCAAATAGTTAATCATGCTGTCTAACAATGGACATATGAATGATGCTGTGAATACCTTTGAGCCCTCTCTCCACTGTTTGTAAAGTGATTTTACATTTCATTTCACATAGTCTGAATCTCACTAATCAAACGTGAATAGCCATATTCTGCCATGATTAGTGCCTTCGTAGATCTAAGTGCCAGAGCTGGTCCTATGAAAATAGCAGCAACAGTGAAAACAGCAATAACAGAAATTCATGTCTTTTTTTGTTGTTGTTGTTTGGTTGTTGTTGACTGAAGAAATCATAATTGTACTTCAAAATGATTCCATGGAATAAATTGCATAATAAATCGTTGAGTCACTGATTGTTGTAGTTTATTAGACTTACTGATGGCAACTACAGGTCTACTCTACTAGGCAAAAATAAAACTGATTGTTTTAGAGGTCTTTTATATATTTATTGAAATGCTTCATCTCTAATGTATTTACTGTTCCCCAGGACAGCAAAATATGTACAGCATTACCTTACAGTAGTGCACTGTTCAGCATTTGAGCCTGGCACATATAGAATATCAGTATTTGAATCTGTGTACTGATAAACAATATTCTGTAATATATGGCTTGAGAACATGATTCTTCCCTTTTTTACCCCTTGCCACCAGTGATCAAGAACTGGTGGCAATTACCTTGTGGAAGAGTGAGTCTGAAATCATCATGATGTGCTTCAGCACCTGTAATTTGGTTAAGGCTTAAATAAATATTCTGGTCCTAAACATTTCTTGAATGTGTTGAAAATCTAATTTGATTGTAAGCGACAGTTTCCTTTACTGGAAAGTAAACATAAAAGACCTCATTTCACCTTAAATGGTTCTGGACCCAACTGAATTTTACTCTCTTTTTGTTGCTTAATAGAAAATACTTCAACTTTTTGCTTTTAAATGAATCACATTTAAACAGAGACTGTTCGAACATTAAAGGCACAGTACAAGACTGACTGTCAACTGAATGCTCTTCCGTCCCCAGGACTCTGTTCCTGTGTCACGTGTGAAAATTTAGGAGAGATCAGTGATGCTTCAGCTTTATGCTAGGTTTATTATTCTGTGAACTGATTTCAGGCACTTCAGTGCTAAAATAATCTTGTGACCATCCATCAACAGATGGTGTAGTTGTTCCAGTAGCACTAGATAGAAACGTTTGCTTTGTTGGGATAAGTGGTAATGCTCCAGCAGCATTTTCATTCTTATGGTTTATTTGCTGAAGAATATAGAATCTAACTGATGGAAACTATTGGACAATTCATGTGCGGCTCACTGAATTTCTTTCAATTATTTTCTAAAACAATTAACGTTATTTTCTAAAGACAGTATTTTGATTTTGGTAATAAGAAAAATTATGAAAGAAACAAAATATTTTCCTTTCCCTTGGCTTTGAAGGCAACCTGAAAAATAAAATGTTTATGCAATTCTGAGTGAATGTGATTACAACAACATTGTAAAAAAGAGAAGTTTTTCAT